>CAOKZL010001008.1:600000-952842 GCA_948472985.1 Iguana delicatissima | reverse complement strand
GTGGAATCATAGCGCTACAGCTGGGTAGTTTTGAAAGGACCCCAAGTCCCCGATGCTGAATTGCACGGCTAGAATACCAAACGAACAAATTAAAACAACATCTCCCGACCCCAAAGGGAACCCTGTTCCTTTAAGCCTCATTCAACTGCCTTTCCATGTGAGATGGTCTGTAACCAAATTATGCTCCTCTCGCTCTTCACAGTGGCTCATAACAATAAATACAGCAACGGCAACACGGCGCTCATCTGGAGCAGTAATGGGGGCCAGAACGCATCCTGGATGATCGACAGAAGCAAAAATGCATAGCAATGGAGAGGAAAGGAGCCGGAAATAGGGAAAGGGGGTGGTGTGGGAGAGTGAGGGTTGCCAAGGGAGAACCATCCCACCATGTCAGAAGCTTGAAATAAGTTGCTGTTTAAAGCCAGGAAATGCCTGAACAAAAATAAAGATGGCAGGGTGGGTGTGAAGGAGTCCTTCTTCAGGCTGGCACTGCCATTCCAAGCCTGCCCCTCTCCTTGCTCTTTTCTCCCCTTAATCCCTTCCTGGATTGAGTCCTTGACCCTCAAAGTGACCCCCTATTTGCAGGTTTCACTTCTGCAAATTTGATTATTCATTGATTATTTCTTGTCCCCTCTGCCGCCTCCCTAGGCCATTTTAAATAGGGACAGCAAGCCTCGCAAGACTGAGAAACTGCAAACGAGACTTGTAAGTCCCTCTTAAAAATGGTGGGGGAGCAGCAGCGGAGGTGGCAGTCAGCCCCACCAGCCCCTGACTTCGGCCTCGTGAAGGAGCCCTGATGCCTCAAAGGAATCCATGGTGGGTTGACTATGGGGATCATACATTTTGTGTGTCAGATGTGGTTTGGGAGGGCCTGGAGTTATTCACGGTTTTCCCACTTTCACCGGGGTCCTGTGCCCTAGCGACCGGGGAGGGAGGACATGAGGAAGCATGAGGAAGAACACCAGCAAACTTGATATGAACAGACAGCCATGGTAAAATAAACAAGTGGATGTTAATAAACAAGAAAATAAGACACTTGAACAACTAACTCAGTGGTTCTTAGCCTTTTCTTTACTGGGGACACCCTATACTTTGTCACCAGGGACCCCCAACACTTAACTCAAGATTTAAATATTTAAATTTAGATTTGAATATTCAGATATTTATTTATTAAAGGCTTCTCGAGACTAGGGTCATTTCCTCACTGGACTGTTATGGCGCTATGATTCCACTTTCAACATCCTATGGAATGCTGGGGTTTGCAGTTTCAGGAGGGCCGAAACTTAGACACTGGGTGACTCTGGGCAAGTCACACTCTCTCAGCCTCAGAGGAAGGCAAAGGCAACCCCTCCTTGGAGAAATCTTGCAAAAAAAAAAATACCCTGTGATAGGTTCACCTTAGAGTTGCCACAGGCCAGTAGTGACTGCAAGGCACACAACATCTTGGAGATTCCCATTAGGCTGAAACCTAGAGCAGATTCACCACCCTGCTGACATGGAAGCCAAGCGCTGCCACTTCAGATGACAAAGCATTGCCTAAGTTTAGAACTAGATTGGCAAGAGTGTGGTGGGAGAGCCAAAGCTGACGCCAAAGCAAAGCCTTCGGTATCCAGTAACACTTTTCTGCCCAAATCACCCAAAAGAGAAGCCCAAGATGGTCCTTAAAAGGGCACTCAGTGCCACTGCTGTGGGATATGTGCCAATATGGGCGGGGGGGGGGACAACAGCTCTGATTTCCTACACATCTAGCAAATATAACTGGCACAAACAGGAAACAAAGCTGTAATTAATTTTCATGGCGGAGGAAGGAAGTGTGGAGAGGAGGAAGGAGAAAGCTATTCAATGTGGCCTGAATTCTACTGTTAGTCCCAATGACAGCAGACACATAGAATCAATAGATTTACCTACATCTTGACTTATGATTCAGTCATTGCTTCAATGGCTCACCTGTATGTCTTTTCCCCTGCAAAAGATTCAAAAATCTGCATTCCACCTGCCCTTTGAAAGGGAGAATGACACAAATTTAGATCTATTGCCTTAATGGTCCATCTTTCGCCCATCACTCAAAGCACCATACCTGGGGTTCACAGCAGGGCTTCAGTTATAAAGGAGATAAAGAAATGCAGCAAACCTAATTCTTTTGCAACTCAGTTGAAATAGGTTCTTCTTAGCTTTTTTGGAAACAGCAGCAAAGGTCGGGATGCCAGATTATATCTCGGACAGGGTTCTTGTAATATTAATCCTGAGTGCAGGCTGTCCAGCTAGAATACTCCCAGGAGGCAGCTGTCTTGCTTCGTTTTGGACACGTCCAGAGAAAAAGGCCCTTTCATTCTCTTTATCAAACCACTCTTGCTGTCAAGAAATCCTTCTAGATCAAATTAAATCCATTAGATCGGGTCCTACCCTCTGGGGCAGCAAGGAACAAACTTCCCTCTTCCCTCTGTGACAGCCCATCAGATATTTAAAGAGTTCAGTCATGTCAGCCTCTCAGTCTTCTCTTCACCAGGCTGAACATTCCTAGCTCCCTCCAACCTTCCTCATATGTTTTGTTCTCCATGTTTCTTCTCATCCTTCCTTCTCTGAACTCACTCCAACTTGTCTACATCCTCCTTAAAATGCCCAATACTGAACACAGATAAGGGCTGACTTGTGCAGAATATAGTGGGACCATTTCTTCCCTTAACTTGGAAACTATGGTTCTTTTCATAGAATCTTAGAGTTGGAAGAGACCCCAGGGGCCATCCAGCCCAACCCCCTTCTGCCATGCAGGAACCTACATCACATCAAAGCCCTCCCAACAGATGCCATCCAGCCTCTGTTTAAGAACCTCCAAAGAAGGAGACTCCACCACACTCCCAGGCAGTGTATTCCACTGCCAAACAGCTCTGACTGTCAGGAAGTTCTTCCTGAGGTTCAGATGGAATCTCCTTTCCTGCAGTTTGAATCCATTGCTCCTTGTCATAGTCCCTGGAGCAGCAGAAAACAGGCTGTCTCCATCTTCCACATGACAACCCTTCAAATATTTAAACATGGCCATCGTGTCGCCTCATAACTTTCTCTTCTGCAGACTAAACACACTCAGCTCCCTCAGCCACTCCTCATAGGGCTTCATGGCTTCCAGACCCTTCGCCATTTTGGTCGCCCTCCTCTGGACACGTTCTAGTTTGTCAATATCCTTCTCGAATTGAGGTGCCCAGGATTCCCAATTGGACACAGGATTCCAAATGAGGCCTGACCACAGCAGAATAGAGTGGTACCATTACCTTCCTGGGCCTAGACACCACACTCCTATTGATGCAACCAAGAATCGCATTGGCTTTCTTGGTTGCTGCATTACACAGCTGACTCATGTTCAGCTTGTGGTCCACCAAGACTCCTAGATCCCTTTCACACATATTGTTATCCAGCGACATGTCCTTCATCCTATATTTCTGCATTCCATTTTTTCTGCCTAAGTGTAGGACCTTACATTTCTCTTTGTAGAAAAATGTAAGGTCCTACACTTAGGCAGAAAAAAAGTGGAATGCATATTTTGGTTGCCCTCCTCTGGACATGGTCCATCTTGTCAATATCCTTCTTGCTGTTTTAAACACAGGCTAAAAATAGCATTTGCCTTCTTTGCTGCAGCAAAATCCAGAGAAGCCATAGCTGCCCTGAATTTGCAAGAACTGAAGAGGGCAGCTGATGACTGAGGCTCAAGGAGGTCCCTCTTTCAGGGGGTTTCAGGGGGTTCCCAGAAGTTGGAGCTGACCTGATGGAACATTAACAATAAAGTACTCAATCGCTCATCAGAGTCAAGAAAAGAAGCTGGTGGCCTAGATGATCTGCAGGTATCCCAGGGGCTGGAAATTCGCCATCTCTCAGTCAACGATGACAGGCCCACAAGCAGCATTTGGTTGTGGGAATTCCTTCAACAACCCAAAACAAGTGTCATTCCAGTGTATAGCTAGAGGCAGGGTCATCTGGGACATTTTTGAGTGGTCCTTCTCCAAGAAGAACTTGAAGAAGGTCATGATAGAAAGAGAAATGCAAGAAATGCAGGAAGTTACATCTGTCACACTTCCTGTCTGCTACTCATTAACTGTCCCACCTCAAAAGTGAGATGCTTTCCTTCGTAAGAAAGGATAGGAAACGACAACAAGAAGGAAATCAAGAGGATTTCCGCACAGACAGGCCAGCCATTTCGGCAGCCTGCGACACCTTCTCTAATTAACTCCACTGCCCTTCAGATCCGTCAACAGCCTTTCAAAGCAATCCCCTGCTTTGCCATCAGAAGCTGCGCCAGGTTTTCCCTTCCCCTTTTTTAAAAAAATATTATTATTAGGCACATCAAGTGTTGCTGATAATAATCTGTCAATTACACATAGCGGGGCTATTCGGCACTTGGGATGAAAACCTCCCATCTGGTCGCAGCGGGTGAGGGCTGCTGTCTAATGGCACGCTGGCCCGCGCGTGCGTGCGTGTGTGTGTGTGTGTGTGTGTGTGTGTAGTCTGCTCCTCGCCCTGCAAACAGTCCCAGTATATGCCCAACAGATGCGCCAAGCCACAGGGAAAAAAGCCCATGAAAGCACATAAAAAGCAAACATACTAATTGGTTTTAATGTCACCAATAACAGCTCTGGACCGAAAAAGAGGAAGAGGAGGAAATGGTAAGAGGAGCAGCTGCTGCCACTGAATGTGTCCAGAGAAGGCCTGTCGAGACAGAGAAAGGTCTGGAAACCAAGCACTATGCAGAATGGCTTGGAGAGTTGGAAGGAAGGAAGACATAAACGGAGGCTGGATGGCCATTTGCCAGGAGTGCTTTGATGATGTACTCCTACCTGGTAGAATGAGGTTGGACTCAGTGGTCCTGGTGCTCTCTTCCAGCTCTCTGATTCTCCAGTTCTAAAATTCATGTGAAAGATGAAGCCAGCTTGTTTTCTGCTGCACCAAAGACTAGAGCATGAACCAACGGATTCAAATGACCAGAAAAGAGATTCCATCTAAACACAAGAAACAACTTCTGGACTATGAAAGCTGTTTGTCAGTGTAATAGACTGCTTCAAAGACTCCTTCTGTGAAGGTCTTTCTCAAGAATACTTTAGTTGTGTGTTCCTGCATGGCAGAGCCCTTGGGGTCACTTCCAACTGGAGACAGCCCTTGGGCACTACTTTGCCTTTGGGGTCACTTCCAGTCCTATGACTCTTTGAAGAGCAGGATCCAGATTCAATAAATCAGTACCACTCAAAATGGGTCCACAGAGCTGTGCGTATCCATAGTTGCAACGCTGTGTCATGCAAACTCTTCCTCCAAACACCAAAACATAGCAACCATTTCTTCTTTCATAGCCATCATCAAAGCTACCTTCCCAGTGAGATCTCCACCCTGATCCACAACCACAACAACACCTGGGCAGACATAAGGAAAGAGGCAATCATATCTCGCACCCAGACCCTTGTGGTCAGGACTTTCTTCTGTCCTCTCCTTTTTCCAGGCTGTAGCCTCTCTCGTCCCTTGGCCATCTCAATGATAAGCTACTGGGGCAGTGACAGAGTGACTAGATCATCCATCCACCCCTCCCTGGTGACATAGTACCATCTCATTCACACATACCCTATTTGTCACGAAATGGGCAACCAGCTGAACAAAAGGGGTGGCCAACTGGTGGCCTGAGGACATCCCATATGGTCCCTCACTCTGCGTTAGCCGCCTTTCGCCTCTACAGATTCCCCAAAACATTCCTCACAGAATGATCTAGCACTGAAAATACCCAGTTCTGCAAAACAGCAATGGCCATTTCCATTTTTATTTGTTTAATTTGTATATGTGTTGAGTGCTCTGGATTTTTGGTAGTTCATGTGGCCCCTGCAGGGTTGTAAGCTGAAGAACTGGCCCCAGGCTCACTATGGTTGTTTGCCGCTATCCTGCACAATTTGGGCAGCAGACCTGGGAGTACTTTGCAGTCACTCTAAGACTGGGTCTCTGTGCTATTTCTCTTCCATTTGCTATCAAAATTGGTCTTTATTCTTGACAGACAGACACCCTACTGCTATCAAAGAAGCCAACAGGCTGCAGAGATCAGCCTGTAGATTCCTGCCAGTTTTTTCTGCTGGGTGCATTTCATCCTTTCTCATCTGCTACCTCTGCAGCACTGATCGCCTTGACACTTATTGGCTCCATAAAATGGGTCCAAATTTACTAACTTTCCCTGCTTCACTCTATAATCCGTGCCCTGCCGCCTTCATTGTTGAAAGCACTTCTTCCACAGCATGCCAGCACTGCGTTAAAAAAAAAAATCTTTCTACCAACTGGAGTGAAGAGGAAGAACCTCAGCAGCTACAGGTGAGGAAATTTATTCAGTCTCAGAGAAGCAAATAACCTCATCACATTTGTTGCTCTTCTAAGCAGCCAGACTCTAGAATCTTCATTCTATAAATACCATATTTCAATTCTGGGATCAGCTTGTTCCATTTGTATATTCTGGACAGGATCCAAGTGGCTGCACTATTTCAACACATGTGCAGAGAGGCATCTACTACCTCCTTGTGCAAGCAGAACAGAGGCACCCATCCTCCCCTCTCTGCTGCTACCATGTGCTGCTGCAACACCTCCTCCCATTGTCACCATGCTTTATCACGCATTGCCACCGTCTCCCCCTGTTCTGCCATGCAGGAGATATTTCCTTCATTGGCCACCATGTCACTGGGATTGGGGTGTCTGCTCTTGAGTCTGAACCTTAAAAGAGTTCTCCAAGATGCTGAGCCTATTTTGAGGAAAGCGTTCAGCACCTTGGGTAGGTCCTTTATCATTCGGACTAAGACCTGGAGCAGATTCATGGAAGCTACCAGTTGCCAATCGCCTTTTTCACCTCCTCCTGATCCTGTTTAATTGATGGGGCTTTCTGCTCTACCAGGATTGAATAAGACTTGCTATGACCTGCAAAATGTCAGCCTCATCTTAAAGTTAATTGCTCTCTTTTCTCCTACCCCTTATAACCCCATAATTCTTTAGAGAAATAAAGATAATGCACCGACTGTGCATGTCAGCCTTGTTCAGTTCTCCACATCAGAACATGGAGAAGGCATTAATGTAGTGGTGCCATGCCACCAAATTCTACCATGTCATGCAACCCCCAAGCAAAGCAAACACCACTGGACAGAGAAACTCAGTGATCCAAGAAGTCTGGCTGCTCCCTTCAAATCTGGACTTTATTGCAAGTTTCCTGTCCTTCTATATTCTGGAATCAGGAATCCTTTGCCCTCCTGCTTCCCACCTCTTGTTTAGTTCCTTAAAATTCAGAGTCTCTCTTCTTAAAAGCAGTCACAATAGAGAACAACTCTCATTCCAGAATTAATACATAGCATGAAAAACAAAACAGCAGTACCAAAATCAGCAAACTAATTAAAAAAAACTCAGCTCAGGAAAAATATGGAGGCAATAACCAGGGAGAATTGGTGGCTTTCATGTCAATGGGAGGGCAAAATCATTCCAGGTTTTGGTCTGAACTTTAAATAAGCTATCCAAAAGGCTGATCCTCATGCTCCTAATAGGTTAATTACCCTGGCAGCACCTCTAATGGACGGCCTAAAGCCAAGAGTGGATTCACCAACCCACTGACATGGAAAGTCACCAGCTGCCACTGGACCTCTTATGTAAGACAGATATTGGAAAAGCTACTTTTTAAAACTACAATTCCCAGCTGGAGAATTTCCCTGCACTACTACCGTCATATCAGACTGAGTCCAGCAAAACAATATAGGGAAAAAAACTTGCAGGCTAGCAGGGTGGGAAATCCCTAGAGGAATTTCCTGAAATGCATGCCACTGCATAGAAGACCCTGTTCCATTGAGCATCCCCCACCAGTTCGTGCCTACCATTGTGCAATGCACCACTTTCATCTGGGTGGATCTGCCCCAAGCAAAGAGTGCATCTCAGATCCTGAAAGCCTCACCCTTGTTGGGAGTCTTTCCCCCTAGGAACAAAGGGTCCACCAGAAACTCACTCCATGCGGACAGTCCCCTTCACTCCTCATCCGTAAGCCATTTCCCCTTCAGCCCCATTTTAAAAAAAGGCAGAAAAATCATATGTATCATTTTCACCTCTCCTTTGCACAAAGCTGCTCCCTCCAGCTTGCCAGTTGCTATAGCTACCTAACAGCTTTCAAGCACCTCCATTTTAACCTGCTTGGCAGAGCTGTCATTACTGGCAACCCAGTGGCAGATGCCTTGGCTAGTTAAGCTGGAGACAGAGGGAGGAATTCCCCAGGGATTTTAACCTATTCTTTGACCAGTCAGTGGGAGAAAAGAAGAGGCTCCAAGGGACCACATCCTAGTGCCTCAGAAAGTGGAGATCATTCCTGCTGGGTGGAGGGGGCAGTTTGGGGAGATTTTACTTGGAGGACAAGATAAGGGAGTCCATTTGCCAGCGTGCTACACCCAGGCAGGGGAGAAATTGCATGACATCTGTGAGCCGTGCTGATAAATGGACCGGAAGGGATCCACAGCCTGGAGAAAAGGCAGCTGGGAACTATCAAAGCACAGAACGGCAGAATTAAGAACGCATGAGAGAGAGCAAGAGGCCAGCCCTCGGCTGGCATGTCGGTCCGGTGTGCCGGAATGGCATCTTAGACAGCAGCCAGAAATTGGGTGATCGACTGGCTTTGAGCCATCTTCTGTCAATCACTCCCAAGGAACCCATATCTGGAGTACATTCTCTGGCTGCGTATTTCACCCATGTGCCCCAAGGCACTCACACAATGTTTATTGATACGAGGACAGCATCATCCTGAAGGACCAATAGAGACAACCAGCTAAACCAGGGAGACCACAGAGGGCAAAATGTTCCCTCCCCTACTTCTGGGAAGGTTGTATCGCCCTTCTCCCTGACTCCCATCCTGTGAAATTTTTAAATCTCTCTGCTTACTGAAAACTAGGGTGTCAGGGTCAAAGATTCAGCCACCAGGGCTTATTTCTCTACATGCAGGGATTGTTTTTCAGCTCAATAAGCTACCAGCCCCAATTTACCTCCAAACAGATAGTGGAATCCAGAGGAAAGTCTGACAAAAGGAAGATAAATGGAAGGATTTCTTTACACAGTTAAAACTGTGGAATTTCCTGCCACAAGACGTAGTGATGGCTGCCAATTTGTATGGTGTTGAAAGAGGAGTGGATCACCCCAGGGCTTTAGTTACGGGCAGCTGCAATGTAAAGGCACTGCTTCCTTCAGTAAGAATTCTGCTTCCTAAATATTTTTCTTCAGTTCCCCAGTTTTCTAGCATTTAGAGAAAGAGAAACACAGAAGATCACTCCCACTTAAGATTCTTCTATTTGCTTACTTCATCTGCCCTTTCTCTGGATGCTTAAATTATTTTCTTAAATGCTCAGCTGAATTTTAAGTTACTGCCATACTAGAAATTTGGGAACTAAAGGAAGATGCTACTGGGGTCCAAAGGGCATTTTGCTTCCAACCCCCATAGCTCTACCCCTGCAAAAGCCTTCCAGGGAGAGAATGTTGCTTTCCAGATCCACAGCAGAGCAACACCAGGTTCTGAGAAGCATAGAGCAAGCAGTCGCTGGGGTAGAGTCTCGGGTAAAAAGGGATGTCCTTGCTTCAGAGGAGAAGCTATAAAGGAACATCACCTGCAAAACTGGAGGTTAAGTTACTGCAATGCTGGAAGTGTGGTGGTGAAGGGAAATTTTATTCAGGGAGGGGAATCCTACTTTCTCAGGAGCAATGCCCTTGTTGCCCCACCCCGTATCTACACCCCTGTACCAGGTCATGGCTGTTGGGCTAGCACTGGCTACTAGTTAGGCCAGCTGCAGATCACATACAAAGTCAGGAGAGCTCTGTACATCAGTGGCTCCTGGATTCAAGATGGAAGAAGCAGCTACACTCATTTACTGCTAGTGGGTTTCCCATCAGCAATTGCCTGGGTGTTATTGTGAGCATCTGACAGTCTGATAGGCCTTTGGTCTGATCCAGCATGGCTGCTCCTATGTTCTTTCGTGGCTCAGTTATTCGGGGAGACAGCCTGAACTCAGAAGCAGGCATTCTCTGATGGGTGGAAAGAGACAAGAGAAGGGCCCCCAGGCTGACACATCATATACAGTGAGTTCCGCACTTTTTGTCACTGTTGTTGTTGGGAAAGCGTAGAAGTGAAGCCTTCTACTAACAAGCCTCTCAGAGGTGGCACTCCATGTGCGCTTCTGCTGGGACGCCCAGCCCTTGCTGGCAAAGTTTAGCAACAGTTTTGTGAATGGCTCACAGGAAAAGCATAAACACCACCAGCAATACTGTCTGCACTGCATTTCCATCTCACCTCACTGGGCATAACTGCCACTACAACCATGCCCATGCTGGATGGAGGAGGCTAGGAGCTGCAGTCAGAAAAAGAGGTAGACCTCCCAGGCTCTGCTTCATGGATTTGAATGTTGCTCATGCAATAATAAAAAGAGTCTGGCTTCAAGGTTTCACAGAGCTCTTTGTTGTCTAAAGATTATAAACACTAAGGGACACATTTCCTATCTATCTGGACCAGAGGCAGCTGGTGGTTTCCAAGTCAGTGGGCCAGTGAATCCATTCCAGGTTGCAGTCTGAACTTTGAATGAGCTGCCCAGGAACTGCACCCCAAAAGAGGTTCAGCGTCCTCAGCCGGTTATTTAAAGTTCAGACAAAAAATACAGAGTGGGTTCACCACTCCACTGGTTAGGATTAACAATCAGGTTTGGAACACACCGTCCATCTCAGGAGGTACAATATGTCAGTGAAAAGAGACAGGGGAGCAAGTGAGGTGGGCCGAGATGGCATGTGGTTACTGAACTGGAGTGTAGAAAGGTATGGAGATATCTAGGATGTTTACAGACACAGCTTCCATCTTTACTGAATACAGAGGAGACACCCATTCGAGCAGTGATGGCTGGCAGCTTCTGTGCCAGTGGGAGAGCAAATGTGTTCTGGGTACAAACTTTATCAGAGCTAATCAGGGTTCCAAATCCTTTATAATTCCTGCGGTTCTGAAAATGAGTTTGAAAGTCTATTGTGAACCACACTGAATTTTTCTGGACAGCAGAAACTGGCTTGCAATTTTAGAAGGCCTGTCCAAGGTGCTGAATCTGTTCTGGGGATGGTGTTCACACCCTGGGGAGTTGGTTCAACCTAAAATTCAGAAGATGTGTGGCCCATCCACCAACCAGAACAGATCCATCCCTCCCATCCTGAACATGGAAGCCCCCACTCTGATTGCATCCAAGATGGCAAGCTCTGCACCCTCTCAAGTCTCTGCAAGACAAATGTGTCTTCCTTGAAACTCCAGCAGTTTCCCTACATTTACTCCCAGCCTCACTTTGGCTCTTCTTCAGCCAAAGCCCCATTCATTCCACCCCCACCAGCTGCAGTCAATGTGTCCAATTCCCTCTAGCCCAGTGTGTGTGATGACTCTGCAAATAATTTGAGGGAAAAAAAACACATTACCCCCACGACTTCCCAGCTACACTAACGTTTTACGTCCAGGTGCCTCGGGGGTTTTAATTGAATGTCAAACATAATTTGAAGAAGGTAAGGGAGAGTTCAAGCCACTGCCCTTCGAAAGCAATCCGGTGACTGCAAATTATCCACACATGTTTGCTTGCTTGCCGCAGCAGAAGGAGGAGGCTGGGAGATCTCCCCCCCACCCCACCCCATGCATCCCGACTCAGTCCCCGCGCAGCTCAGCTGTGAAGAGAGATAAAGCAAAGCAGAGAGGGACAGTCGGAGCTAATGAGCTCTGCCAAAATGAAGCGGGGAGGAGGCGGCACTTCGGCACCAGCGTGCAGCCAGAGTCCAACCTGCGGATAGCATAGCATTCTTTTGTTAGATTTCCCTTCCATCCTTTCACTGAGGACAAGAGCAATGCTTCCTCCTGCTCCACATCCCAATCTGGTGGGGCAGGCAGTAGTAAGGTTCAGTGGGTCTCCTTTGAGTTTTGGCCTGACCTTTAAGCGAGCTACCCATAGTGGTGGATCTTATCCCCTACAAAAAGATTCATTGCCTTTAAAGCTGGGAGTGTGATTCACCACCCACTGATACAGGAGTCACAAGCTTCTACTAGTTCGGACTACAAAACGAGTTTGAGTCCAAAATTTAAACTTCATATTTTAAAAACCTCCCTTGAAATTGTTGGTGTTACATCGCATCTTTAAATCCAACAACCATTTTATTCTTCTTCAATCTTATCCACCCTTTGCCTTTTTTATTGTCCTGACTCATAGTGAAAGCCATCGAGGTAGGGACATTGGCAGCAGAATTGGGGCAGTGAATCGGCTCAAGGTTCTAATCCAACAATTTAAAGAGCACATGCAAGGTGATGATCCCCAAGCCCAAAATAGGTTCAGGTACACTTACACATATTCACTCCAAACACTGAAAAATACAGAAGAATAATTAAGTTTCCCTTCCTGCCTCCGCACCAACCCCCCCCCCATAGCTGCAGCAGCAACAAAGCTCCACAGTAGGGGTGTAATTATTTACTAATTTGTACAAAAAGACTCTTTTTTTTTTTTCTCTGTGTGTAAAACCCAATGGCTGAGATGCTCCATTGGGTCTTGGCTAGCACACGCCTTTGCATATGAAGTTATGCATTGATAGGGTGCATGACACATTGTGCCAATGTTGCATTACTGAATGCGCAACCACGTGCACAGCGCAACGCACATCCACATGTGCAATTACGCTATAGGAACAGTTATTCTCCCACAACTTTGACCTGAAAGGAGATGTTGATAAAAATATCCAGTCACTTCCAGAAGGGAATTTAGATACACATAAAACACCAGCAGGATTCCAGCTGATGTTTGGGCAGAAAAAAAGTGGGGTTTGCAACTCACAAAAAGTTTACCAAGCTTTTTTTTTTTTTTTGCAAAAAAAAAATGACTTTCTTGCAGAAAAAAGAAGGAAAAGGAGTAGCAGAAGAAATCCCCTTTGTTGACAGGGTGCCTTGATGGGTCAAGACACTCTTTCTTGTCAAAGATGAGAAAATGTGCAAGTAATTTTGGACTCCCATGTTTATTCCTCAAACACCTCTAGGGAAAATGAACTCCAATAGGAGTTCAATCAAAAGAACCAGATAAATGAGCAAGCGGCAGAGTGCAATGCTTTATTCACGCAACTCTGGGCCATCTCTCCGTCTCAGCAGCTTCCAAGTCCCACAACATTGCCATTGCTGATGTGCAGCGGCAGGGAGAGGAAGGGGAATGGCAAAGAAGCAGCTGCTCTGGGCTGCAAGGGGAAGGGAAACAAGGGTGCTTTTCTGGACAAGTCATGCCCTCGTTTCCTTTCCCCTCGCGGCTGAGATCAGCCACTTCTTCCTCCTTTCAGTCCCCTCTCTTCCACTACGGACATTTTCACACTACGTTGTTCTAGTGCTATTACTCCACTTTCAACGTCCTGTGGAATTCTGGGGCTTGTGGTTTCCTGAGCTGTCTGGCTGAGCACTCTAAAGCCCCCCTGCTAAACTGCAAACTCCAGGATTCCATAGGATGCTGAAAGTGGAATAATAGCACTAGAACAGTGTAATGCAGAAATGGCCTATGTTATCCACAGGTAGCAGCTGCTGCTACTCACTGGGACTTGGCAGCTGTTTGGGGAGGAGGTTTGGGACTTTCTGCGAGGGGCTCATGAGTAGCCCCCTGCTCCGTGTCCAAAAAGAAAACACATTCATGCGCAACCCAGACTTAGATGTGCATATGTCACCATCCAGTTTCCCAGCGAGACATCAAATCCACAGTCAGTGGATTTGACAGGCCGGCATTATAAAAATTGTTATTGTCCGTGTAGAGACAGATCCAGGTAGGGAGGTGGGAGAACAGCCCCTCCAAAGGGAACCATCTCGTAGCAATGTGGCCCACAGCAAGGCAGTCATTTAAAATGTGACTGTTGGCCCAGCGAGGGAAGGTTTAATTCCACGTTCGGCTCCTGCTACCGTCTAACAAGCAAATGGCCTCATTCTGCCTGGTTAATAGTCTGTTCGGGTTGAATTGCGGCTCTTTTATATTCTGGCTTGGAATAACAGGCACCTGGGCTGTCACAGTCAAGGGTAATTTGCCACGGGGAAAAGGGGTCATTTTCCCCGTAAATTGTTTTCTCCCTCTCCGCCATCGCCAAGTGACAAGGGCCTTGCGCGCACTCTCTTTCCTCTCAAGCTCGGAGAGGGAAGGTCGGCGGGCGAGGCATGGCGGTACGGCTCAGCTGGGGCAAAAGACCATTTTAAGAAGATGAAGAAGCCTCTTGGCTGGAGAGAGATGACCTTGGGAAGAAAGGCTGTGAATATCACAGAGCCGGCCCAGGGGAAGGTCCTAAAATCACAGAGTGGGAAGGGGCTTTAGAAGTCACGTAGTTCAAAGCCACGTTCAGTTTGGGATCTGCAAGTGCAGTATCATTGGAAAATTACTAGGGATGGAAAGAATATTTGAAAATATTTGAAGAAGAGTAAACACACACACACACACACACACTTTTCAAATATCAAGAAATTCTGATAAAAACAATCCTGGATTGATGAGAATTTTCACAGTTTGAGACTCATTTTGCACAAAGTTCACAGACGTTTGCTTTGCACAGGAAATCACATTTTCTGCGTGGAAAATAATATTAAATATTAATTCCTGCACAGAAAATGTTGCTTTATACACAGGGGGGAAAAGTTATAATGGGAAATTTGTTCTGCATATAATTCACACATGGGCAACCAATGGTGGAGGGTCTGGAAGCCATGAAGCCCTATGAGGACAGACTTAGAGAGCTGGGTATGTTTAGTCTGCAGAAGAGAAGGTTAAGAGGGGACATGATAGCCATGTTTAAATATTTGAAAGGATGTCATGTCGAGGAGGGCGCGGGCTTTTTTCCCACTACTCCAGAGACTAAGATAAGGAGCAATGCATTCAAGCTGCAGGAAAGGAGATTCCACCTGAAGCTCAGGAAGAACTTCCTGATGGTCAGAGCTGTCCGGCTGCCTCAGTGGAGTGTGGTGGAGTCTCCATCATTCTTTGGAGGTTTTTAAGCAAAGGCTGGATGGCCATTTGCAGGGGGTGCTTTGAGTGTTTCTTCCTGCATGGCAGAAGGGGATTGGACTCGATGGCCTGTGTGGTCTCTTCCAACTCTATGATTCTGTGACTGCACAGAAATCCATTTTCTGTACATTTCTGGTTTGGATGGGACACTGACGATCAATGCTGTGTGCATTATTTCAGAGGAAGTCACTGGCACTGGCAAGACTTCTTCAGGGAAGGTTTGCTATTGCCTTCCTCTGAGGGTGAGTTGGTGTGGTTTGCCCTAGAACTGAAATGGATTTGAACTCTGGTTTTCCCACACATTGTCCAGCATTGTCCAATATTTCCCATGCAACACTGAAACAGCTACACCATGCCAGGTGCAAGACTATACTCGGCACCACTATAGTTTTTGGGCCTGCCTTTTCTCACACCACACCATGCTGCCTCTCCCATGCCTGCCACAGAGAGACATAACTATGTTGCCACCCCCCCACATCCCCTTACCGTATTTAATCTCTGGAGAGTATACATCATTCGCATTCCCAGAATGCAATTCGGTCACGCAGCACTCACGGCTGTTGCTGCTGCTGGTCGCGGGTGGCGACAAGGCATTGGAGAGCGTCTGGTTGGGCAGCGGAGGGGCCGGCAGCGTTTGCGGGGTCTGGCAGGTGCAGCCGGTCTGCGAGAGGCCGCAGGGGTGGCCCGTCCCGAGGCGAAGGCACTCCTCCAGCCAACGGCACAGGACGCTGCAGGTGAACTGGCTGGAGTTGTTGTTGTTGATCAAGAGGACTTCCACGAAACGGAACTCCACGGCCTCGGGTGGCAGCAACCGGCTGGCCGCCTCGGGCTCCTCAGCCAGGCAGAGCTGGACAAAGTTCTTGTCGAAGTGGAAGAAGGTGAAGGGCCCCCCGCCTTGGCAGAGCTCCAACCGGACCTCCCCGCCGTCTTCCTCTTCCTCCTGGGGCAGGGCGGTGCCTTCCGGCTGGTTGCAGGTGTTATTGGAGAGGTAATGATCCAGCGGGAGCACCATGGGAGAGTAGTGGGTGCAGACTTGCTCCTCCCGGTTGAACCTGAGGTACAGGGAGTACTTGGTGGGGTCGGGGTTCTCCAGGGTCCACGAACAGCCGGTGGAGACGGTGGGGAAGAGGTCCTTCAGAGAAAAGGAGCCGTAGAGAACCCCAGAGGCCAAGGCGGAGCAGGCGCTGGGAGCTGGGTCGAAGCCCTGGGAGAGCCACAGCAGACACGATATCACAGACAGTAAGAGTGGTCCAGCAGGGTTCATCCTATGACATTTGCCCTTTGGGGGAGAGAGACAAACAAGCAGAGCCAGGAGGTGAGACCCGGAGGAAGGCGCTAAGCAGAACTTGCTCTTCAAGGCTGTAACTCAGCTCAGCCCACAAGTCAAAAAAGTTACCATCATTATTATTTTTTAAAAAAAATAAATCAAATATACACCCACATGTTTGCTTTGTTTCCACTTTGCACAAAACAAAACACATTTTAGAAAAAAAACATCCCTCTTCCCTCCCTCTTTCAATTCCTCCTCTTCCATGTCCATCTTCCATCATAGTCCTTTTCACACTGGAATTACTATATCAGAAATATAATTGACCTTATCAATTAAATGTTTTGTATAAATATCATCTGTTTTCCATTATTAAATATATAACATACTCTATCTATATCTATATCTATATACATATAATTTGTGATCATTTATGTATCATTACAATTATTATTATTCATGTCTGTTTCTCCTTTCTCCTTTAATTTTAATATGGTCTAGAATAATTTATGTATCATTACAATTATTTTTATTAACTTCTGTTTCTCCTTTAATTTTAATATAGTCTAGAATTGGCAGAAAATTTTCTCCTTGGGCTTGGGTGTCCTTCCCCTGAATAGCAGTTAAGCACCAAAATGCACCCCACCAAGTCACTTGGGTTGAGTGAAGGTTCTGGGAAAAGAGGAACACTTGGGACCCCTTGGGTACCACAGTCCCCCTCTAAGTTATCTGGACTGCAGAAACCCCCACTTCTCCCGTGACCCAGAAGAACCCCAGTTTTGAAGATCTGCTCCCATTGCACAGTAGGTGCCCCTTTAACTGCTGTGGTTCCATTGAGATCAGTGCTTTGGGGAGAGACTTAGAATTTCCTCCCTGAGAGCTCTAGTGCTTCTCCAAATTAGAAATTCCAGAATTCCACACAGCCACAGCAGCTGCAGTGGCATCAAAGTGCCATCATTTTGCAGCGTCAAAAAAGACCTCAGGCTCCATCCATCCCCAAAGGTTGAGGGAGTTATTTTTTCCCCTTTGTAGAAAGCTACTAAGCCCTTCACACCCCCCACCAGTCCTTCTAGGAAGCTGGAGAACTCTCCTCTCCCCAAACTCGCCTGCCACCTTCTCTTTTTAATCTACCAAGCCATTAAGCGCAAACAAGCTGGCCACGGGTAAGCGCTGTTTATGGAGCCATAAAGAGCCACATCTCAGACTCGTAAACCGTAAACCCCGCAGGGACAGCATTAGGGAACCGGGAGATTTTCCAAGCTGATAAGGAAATGGAAACCCAGCAGAATATCCAGTCTGCAGCGGGGACAAAACAGTGGTTGAAAGAGCTTGGGCAAGGCAAAACAAACAAACAAACAAAAAACACGTTTCTAATTTCTAATTTCTTCCTAGACATCAGAATAAAAATGTTTTTTAGGAGAAAGCATCAGGGACTTAGTTTTGCTCCATTTCGTTTTGAGATTGTCAAGTATTTCGTTTCTACACTCCAAGGGCTCTTAACCAGTGGTTCTTGTGTGCCCCACTGAATTGTCTTTAGGGGTCTAGAGACTGCAAAAATGTTGTTTTTTCCTCCTCACATTTCACTCCTGTGCAGATGGAAAGAATGTTCAATAATATTCCAAAAATGGCCTCGTGTGTTTGAAAACCCTGATGACAGGGATCACGGACCAGTAAGAATCTTTCAGGGCTTGTTCTGCAGAAAATTCACACCCTGACTGACATTCTGTTCAGTACTTACAATGTCAAGAGCTCAGCATATAAGAGCATTAATGCTTGAATTCATGTTCGTAGTTGTTGCCCCACTGCAACAACTGAAAGCGCCCCCAAAGCCCACCTCAGAAGCCAGGCAGAGAGAAATTTTGGAAGTGCTGGAGAGCAGGCAGCAAACGAAGCCACATCCACCCCACTCCTGGCAGTGGGGCACCTTCTGACATGCAGTTGCAACAAGGTGGTTTTTGAGGGGCTGCAACATGAAGTGGGTTTGGGAGTTACCTCAGGAAATAGGTGTATCTACTGACAAATGATCTCTGCCATGGTGGATTTGTTTTTGTTTTTTGTTTTGTTTTTTTGCATAAAAACAGCATTTTCTGTGCATGAAGCAAAATTTTCTGCAGAAAAAATAGTCTTTCTGCACAAAAATATAATTTTCCTGCTCAGAAAATGATATTTTCAGTGCAAGAAAAAAAACAATAAAAATGCACATGCAAATTTTGCACAAAATAAGTCCCAAACCACAAACAGTCTTCAAAAGCTTGCTTACTTGTTGCTGCCTTCCTTTGAAAATGAAATCAGCAAAAAAAAAAAATCACATCCCAACCTTCCTGTCACTTTGAAAACTGTGTTAAAGTGCATTTTTCTAGGCAGGGGGTTCATAGCTTTCACTGGGCTCTCAAAAGGGTCCGTAATCCCCCTACCCCTGGAGGTTAAGAGCTTTTGCTGGCTATATGGAGCACCTGCGGTTCAAATGTACCCCCCTCCCAGTTATGTCTAGAAAAAAGGGACTCCCATAGAGTGCAGAAGTAAGAAAAGAATGAATGAAGGAGGAAGAATGCAAAAGTATGCCAGCACAAAATATCTTCCTCCTGATAAGTATGAGAACTGTACAAGAAGGTCCGTAACATAAGACAATCCACTCTCTCAGCCTGTTCCCAGACTTCATGTCTTTTTACAGCCTCTAACAGCCAAGCTAATGCAAAAAAAATCATACGAGATCACTAACACAGGTGGACTTCTCTACATGGGATATCACTGATGCTTGGCCAAGATCCTACCAGTTACTCCAAAACCCATCTGCCATCTGCAAAGGTCCAACTCACTACAAAGTCTTATGGGTTTTATAAGTCACAAGCAGCACTTTGACTTATGCCTGGAAATGAACTCACAGCCAATGAAGCTGTGTTAACAAGGGAGTTATGAGTACCCTGTCACCAGCCACTGCTTGGTTGGGGCCAACGATTGATTGATTGATCGATCAGTTGATTTATTTGCAGAATATAACATGGAAGAGATCCACTAAAACAGTGGGGACTGGGTAAGGAAGGGAAGGGAAAGATCCAAGACATTTCTAATCAAGATAGAAAAATGGCATAGTGTTGGTTATCTTAATTAGAGACCCAGTGCAAGATTTTGCTGCCCATTTTTCATCTGTGGGTGGTGGACTTTCCTTGAAGCCATTTCCTACTAATGCCATCCCTGAGACAACTTTATTGCAGGAGTTTGCTCAGCAAGATTTGTTCAGAGGGGGCTTGCCACTACTTTGCTCTGGGCTGAGAAAGAGTGATTTGTGCAAGGCCACCCATGCAGAGATTTGAATCCTGATCTCCTGGAGTCCTACAGCATCACTCAAACCACTACTCTGCACTGGTGCTTTCCACTGTAAGAGCTCTCAAGCATTACCCCTGGGTGCCACAACCATTCCATCGACAGCGTCTTGAAGCAGAGCAGGATGGAGAATGGAGAATAGAGTCTAATGAAAACGAGATGAGAAAACCCTTTAAGAAAATGCTGTCCCGGAACTAGAGGACCTCTGAAAGCACATTGCTCTCAGCAGGCATGGCATGGCTGTTTGAACGTTGGACAGAGACTCTGGGCCTTTCTGCACTACACTGTTACAGTGCTATTATTCCAGTTTCAACATCCTAAGGAATCCTGGGCTTTGCAGTTGAGGGAGGGGCCTTTAGACTTCTCAGCCAGAGAGCTCTTTGGTCTCAGGAAACTACAAACCCCAGAATTCCACAAGAGGCTGAAAATGGAATAACAACACTATAACAGTGTAGTGCAGAAACGGCCTTCGGGAGAGCAGAGTTTGAATTCCCGCTTAGCCATGGGAACCCATTGAGTGACTTTGGGCAAATCTCACTCCCTCAGCCCCAGAGGTAGACCAGGGCAAAGCTTCTCTGGTTCAACCTTGCCAAGAAAGCCCTACGGTAAGGTTGCCATGTTTCAGAGCTGACTTGAAGGCCCATAACAACAGCAACATTCTCATGCAGGAATAATTAATCTGCCAGGAAGAAGGGAGGAGGAGGAAGAGCAGGAGGGGGAAGAAAGAAAGAATAAAAAAAAAGGAAAGGGGGAGCGAGGGAGCAACGATTGTTGGCCCAGCTAAAACGCCTGGCTCAGCTTACAGAAACACTTTTAGCTCAGTGTGAATTATGACTCTTATTGATCTGTCGGAGGCAGCCACTTTCCCACTAGATCCCTTGTCGGTGTTTCAGGCAGGAGCAGGCAAAACACGGCCCCCAGGCTGCCTTTGTGGTCTCCAGACACCCAGTCGCAAGTTACAAAGGCCTCTAAGCAAATCGTTTGCAAAAAACTGGAAAACAACAAAATGCACTCTACAGAGCTAGCATGCTTTGAGCTTGGACTTTGATCCTGGACACCAAGATCCAGTTCCTTGCTGAGCCGTGGAAACCCACTGGATGACCTTGTGGGCATCACGCCCTCTCAGCCCCAGAAAAGCCTGTGATAGGTGCTCCTTAGGCTCACCAAAAGTCAGAAATGACTTGAAGGCACACAACAACAATGCAGTCAACTATGTAGGGCTGTCTTTCAAGAGGACTCACAAGCTGCAGCTAGTGCAAAATGCAGGGGCTCAGTTGGGAACTGGAATACCAGGCAGATGTCATCTACTGAATTTGCATGTGGGTGGGTGTCCCTATTGACTTACGGGGACTCCATGAATTTCATAGGGTTTTCTTAGGCAAGGAATACTCAGAGGTGGTTTTGCCAGTTCTTTCCTCTGAAATAGAGCCTATAGCACTTGGGACTGACTGACTGAATTCCTGTGCTGCCAAGATGGAACCCGATGCAGCTTCCAAAAAGTTAATATTAAAAGCATAAACCATAAAAAAATTAAAAGACATATAAAATTTAAAAATGTAAAAACAACTAATAAATAAGTACCAGCTCATGCACAGCTCATCCACTGAAGGCCTGCTTAAAAAGAAATGTCTTTGCTTGCCTACAAAGGAAAGCAGGGAGGGGGCTTAGCCTCCCATGGAAAAGCGTTCCACAGGGTGGGAGCAGCCACTGAGAAGGGCCTCTCCCAGGCAGCTCTGGGATGGTGGTGGAACCAAGAGTAAGCCCATTGGATGGTCTCCCATCCAAGTACCAAGGCTGATCCTGCTTAGCTTCCAAAATCTGATAGGATCCAGAGCCTTTAGGTTGTTTAGGCCCTATACTCCAACATTTCACAGATGTAATCAGGAATGTCTGTGGCCAAGCAACTTCAGAGTGTGGTCAAGATGGGAAAAGTTATCAATGAGGAACAATGCACAAGGCGGAAGAGGCTGCAGGAGTTTGCTTTTGCCTGAGCCTGCTGGGAAGGGCAAGATTCAGCTCTCTCCTCTGCTGAGTTAACTGAGTGCAAACTACTGATTTAACCTGGGCCATTTCCATACTACACTGTTATAGTGCTGTTATTTCACTTTCAACCTCCTACGGAATCCTGGGCTTTGCAGTTTAGGGAGGGGCCTTTAGAATTCCCAGCCAGAGAGCTCTTGGGCCTCAGGAAACTACAAACCCCAGAATCCCACAAGAGGTTGAAAGTGGAATAGTAGCACTATAACAGTGTAGGGCGGAAATGGCTCTGCCTCTATTGATTTTACTTGTACACCAACCCTAGATCTTGTGATATAAGGGGGGATGGAAATATTTTAATCCATAAATAAGTAAATGATACATATAAAATTAATAATTCACCCCCAGGCTTGTTCCTGGGTTCCCTATCCAAAGCAGGCCATCAGCGTAACAACAACAGTATGCTTGGCCCAGGTTTCGCTCTGAGATTTCAGCCACTCAGCAGTCTTAGTGGAGTCTATAACTCCCCAGCAAGCTGTCACATGGAGCCTGAGGCTCTTCTGTGTGGCCAGGCTGTGGCACAGCTGAAGATGGCAGAAGAGGGGGGATCCTACACAAACACACAAGCATAGTCACACCAAAGAAGCAGAAGCCGGCCTCTCTGCTTCTAAATTTAGAGGCCAGAAGGCAGCCCCTGACATGGAGATAAATGAGCCCCTGTCGAGGAGAATGTAGCTCAGTTGAAAAATGTCCACGCAGACATGGAAAACAAGGTGAGGGAAAGCAGAATTGGAATGGATCGCATTTCTGTAATTTTCACAGCAGCTATTTCGGTATGTCTTAGATGACTGGAGTTGGGGGGAAGCCATAGGAAATGAAAAAAATCAAATTGGATGCTTCTCTCAGTTGGCCTTGTCCATGATGAAAAGTACATTGAACTTCCTTGATAAGCAATATTATACCAATGGATCAGGGATGGGCCACACCACCCAATGTACAGTTGTTCTGGAGCGGTGTTGTACCCAACATTTTGGATGGCAGGAAATGTGGTCATATAGCAATAGTATTTACATTTCTATACCAATTAACAGTGCAAAGCACTCTCTAAGCAGTTTACAATGTGCTTTAGCTAATTGCTCCCAACAAGCTGGATACTCATTTTACCGGCCTACGGAAGGATAGAAGGCTGAGTCAACCTGGAGCCCAGCAGGATTGAACTCACAACATTGTGGCTGCAGTACTGGCATGTAACCACTGTGCCACCAGGGTTCTCCTACTTGCCTTTGGGGCCCCCGATACTCTTGCCCTTGGTAGTAGTTCCAGTCATGATGGGTCACTTTTCATTGCCTGAGTCATCTTCCCCTTCCTCTCCCCATCCTAGCTAGTGAACAGTCACAGTAGTGCCCCCCTCCAGGGTTGACAGCTGCCAGAGGGACGTTTGGGGTGGTGCACAAGGATGGGCCATGGAAACTCAGGGGGTGATCTTAGGCAAGTCACCCTCTCTCAGCCAAAGAAGAAAGCAGCAGCAAACCTTCTTTGGCCAATGAGATCCAGCAAGTTACAATGGTTTAAGTGTTGTGCTAGGACTCCAGGAGACCAGGGCTTGAATGTCATGTTCTGCCAGGGAAAGCCACTCAGTAACCTTGGGTAAGTCACACTGTCTCAGCCTCAAAGGAAGGCAATGGCAGAACTGCCAAGAAAACTCTATGCTGGGGTTGCCCTAAGTCAAAGTCAACTTGAAGGCACATAACCACACCTCTCTTTTACACCTAGCATGATGTAGTGGTTTGAGCATTGGATTGGAACTTTGGGAGGCTGGGGTTCAAATCCCACACAGCCTGAGAAGCCCATTTGGGCAGGTCATTCTCTCTCGGCCTTAGTGGAAGGCAATGCCCAATCTCCTCAGAAGCAATGTTGCCAAGAAAACTCTAGAGCAGTGGTTCTCAACCTGTGGGTCCCCAGATGTTTTTGGACTTCAGCTCCCAGAAGCCCCAGCCACTATGGTCAATGCTCAGGGCTTCTGGGAGCTGAAGTCCAAAAACATCTGGGGACCCACAGGTTGAGAACCACTGCTCTAGAGGGTTGCTGTAAGCTGGACTTGACCTGAAGGCACATAGTGGCACTAACAAAGAGTAGGGCCACTGAGTCAATGGTATTTATCTAAGTGTCAACTTGACGTTCAAGAATCAATTGAATGAGACTACTCTAATTGAGACTAACAAAAAGAATTCCAGGCTCAGTCTCCAAAATGCACAAAATCTCTCAGATTACTGACACAGTAATGAGACACAAGCAGACACAAATTTCATAGTGTCATAATAAGGAGAAGATTTCTCGCATTTTTCTGCACGCTGCGCGAGGATCAACCTAATCAAGGTTTACATCTCTGACTGTAAACTGCTCCAGATTTACTCCACGTCTTCTTGCACAGCTGTATATACACACTCTATAAGGCCTTCTAAATATATAGGGTATGAAGGGGGATATTCCTCCCCCCAGGTATCCGCTCTGGGGCATGCATTTCCTCTGGTCACATGGCCCAATCCTCCCCTGTCTGTGCATCAAGTACAGCAGTGTATTAATTCAAGGACAGGAGCAAGGTGATTGCTTCTGCTTTATTGATCAGAAAGTTTAAAGGATCCAGGGAGGGGAAAGGGAGAAGGGAGGAGCTTTTAATCAACGCCTTGATTTTGGCATCAGGGGTCAGGGAGTCTTGACAGCCTCATTACCCTGAGTCGCAATATCCTTCAGAACAATTAAGACGCAGCAACTGGGAATCATGAATCAGCCGGACCGATACATCTAACCATAGATAAAAATGGCATGTCGAGACCCCGGTGGGTTGCAGAGGATTCTGGGAAGTGTGGAGGCCACGCCCTCCGTTCCTACTGGATAAGAGCCAGGACTGCAGGCTGGTGCAAGGGCTGGACTATCAATCTTTCAGCCTGTGCAATTGCTCCAGTAGGCTCACCACTGGCTAGGGACCTGCTGAGGAAGACAGAAAAGGTGCCACCTCCTACATCTTCCTCCCTGAATCCCCCAATGTTTGTATTATCTTGCTAGCGATGTGCACAGGTGTAAGCTGTCCAACACATGCGGAGTGACCTTCTTGGAGAATGCCTAATGGTCCCACCCAGCTGATAGTCACACGCAGTAGCACATTAAAACATACAGAGTAGGGCATAATGCACAACTGCTTCTATGCACCGCCTTTGCTCATTGCACCTGGCAGTTGCACAAGGGAGCGTGAGCCATGGGCATTGACCATTGATTCATATACACTGCACTATATTGGTATTCAGTAGAGGGGTTGCAGAACGTATGTCCACCAGTGGATAGTGGCACTATGCTAAAGAAATGTAGGATCTTGGCCTTTATGTGTTACCTGAGTTACAGAAAACAAATTGAATGAGCCTCCTTGAAGTTGTGGGGTTCAAAATGGGTTCATGTATGAAGATGGTTGTGAAGCTCTCTATTGCACTGTGTATATTCTCAGTCTCTCTGCCTGCCTCATACCCTCCGTCTGTCCCAAATTGCCAGAGACAGCCCATTATCATCCCACCGCTTTTACAATTTTCCAGTTTCTCTCTTTCTCCTCCCACTTTCCTCATTGTTCGCAACTCACTTCAATGCTGCAAACTGAATCCAAAGTGGAAAATTAGCATGCACTGGATTAATTTAGCAGGGAGAAGCAGAGAGGCGGCAGCCTTTCCTAGTAGCCTTAGGCAAAAGAAAGCTCCTATCTTTTTCCATCGTGATTACACTCTGATGATGCTTGACCACACCTGTCCCAGTTTTCATCTGTGAAATGTTGGAGGTATGCTGTCTGCCTGTCTATTTCTGTCTACCCATCTCTACTAAAAATTAGAATTTGAGCTTTATACTTCTGTCTGTCCATCCACCCACCCACCCACCCACCCACCCATCCAATCCATCTATCCACCTGACTCCTATACCGCCACTCCTAAAACAGATCATATATGGTCAGAAAGTGGCCCTTGTTTTCTGGGTCTCCTCCAAGGCCGCAGCCACTTTAGCTAGATGGATTCCATTGCTCTGAGCAAACGGAGGACAGAAGCACACTGTGGACTCCATTGTGTGCTGTCTTTCGGAGAAGTTCATTTACCATTCCTCATCTTCTTCCTGAAGAATCTTTCATGTGTTTCTGAGGAACCGTCGGTCTCCCCAGAGCACCATCTGAACAATTGCTGCCTTACTCCGAGAGCTTCCAGTTGTCATTTTAATACAAAGCACTTTAGAACCTCGCAAATGGAGCACACTGTATCCCGAAGGCCTTCGAAGCAGGCAGGTTTACGGCTACTCTGACTCCGGCCTTTCGAAAGTGCTGCCACACAGCATACAATCCGTTGGGGGCTTGATACTTTCATTGACACTGTCTTGAAATTCTATCTAATTTTCATTTGAATGTGAAGGTTGGGAGCTTAAGTCAAGAGAGATGCTCTCTGAGGAGGGCATAGATCTTATTTGGTTTACTTATTCACCACTTAAAGGGAGATTTAAGTCAGATAAGAGGTATCTAGTTGAAGAGGCAGGAGAAAGTGATTTTACTTAGAGTTGTGTTAGTTTAATGATCATGCAATCAAAAGGGTATACAAATATAATCAAAAAAGTGTACAAACCAGAGATGGAGGATGAGTCTGTAAAAGAGTTTATAATAAAGTGGGCCCAAAACTTTGCAGATACGGTACAGGAAAAATGTGGGCTAAAGATATAAAATTTACTTAGCGCAGTAATTTAATTTTCATATGAATGTCCATGTGTACACTCCTGATGCACAGCCTTTGTTAATGAAATAAAACACGGGTTCATGTGTCAAGGGGGCGGTTTGGGTTTTAGTCTGAACTTTAAAGCACTCACCCAACATACAGAACCCTTTCCCAATTAGTTCATCAGCTTGGAGACCTCTTTTAATGTTTGCATTAACACTAGCCCCACTGATGTAGAAGCTGGCAACGGCCACTTCTTTGCAGTATACGACCTCCACAAAGCTACCTGGCATCACCAAATCCCAAATGTTAAACTTTGGCATTATCCAGAGCTTGGGCAAGTTACTTTTGGGGGCTACCTCTCCAAGAATCCTGCACAGCAAGCATAGCCAACTGATAGTGGCCATAATGACACAGGAGGATTCTGGGAGATGTAGTCCACAAAGGTAACTTTTCCAAGCTGGGGGAGGGAAAGAAGCACCATTTCATATATTGAGCTCACTGGCTCTCTTGCTCATTCTAAGCTTGGGCCATTTCCGCACTAGACTGCTACAGTGCTATTATTCCACTTTCAACATCCTATGGAGTCCTGGGGTTTGCAGTTTACTGAGGCCAAATTGCTCTCTGGCTGAGAATTCTAAATGCCTCTCTCTAAACTACAAACTCCAGGATTCCATAGGAGGCTGAAAGTGGAATAACAGCATTATAACAGTCTAGTGTGGAAACAGCCTTGGTGGGTGAAATCTGGTATCTCAGAAATTGTCAGCTTTCTCTCATTAAAGGTAATTTTGCATCAGCTCCCAAATACTTCACGTATTTAAAGTTGCTCCCTGTTCAACTCTTCAATATTGTCAAGTATCAAATATTGAAATTAAATAACAAGGTATCAAGGAGATACTTGGCTAAATATTTGTAGAGCCAGAAAACCTCTGGTAATATGAGAACTGGTGGCAGAGATACTTGGGAGTATTTTGGAAGCATAATTCACTTTAATTTAGTTACAAACCTGCTTCAATTGTATTTTTTAAAAATGTTCATTTATTATTTAGGCTATTTTTAAAACATGCAATGGGTGAATCAGAGGCCACAGTGTGGATTTTAGAAAAGAGTTAACAATAATTTAGGGGTTCATCTCTGATCTAACCAATAATGTGACTAATAACAATATGCTGTTAATCCTGGGAGAGGGAGTATTAAATCAAGTATTCCCCTTAAGCTACAGCAGGATGGTAGTTGCAAATGACAGGGCACCCAAATTTTGCCACCACACCTCTTTGGTGGCCTGTACCCACCCACCCCCAAGCCAGCCAAAAAGTAACTAGAAACAAAACTGGAAGTAATTTCTGGTTTCCAATGTTGGAATATTTTCTCTGGGACATGGGTGGGGTTGTCAGAGGCAAATTTAGGGTGGGGCAAGTAGGATATGCACCCTGCGCGAGGGAGGGGTGCAAAAAAAGCTGTGCTGGAAGATTTAGCGGAGGAGGAAGAGGTTGCCCAAGGTGCTGCTTATGCTAGATATGCCACTGGGGGTCATTGTCTACCAAAGCTGGATCAATTGGTGGTGATTTTCCCTGTCTTCATTTTGGGGAAGGGTCTGGTGGGAGTCTAGGGCTGTCCCAAGGCCCCAGGGTCCCCAGACAGCCATGCTCCACAATTGACCCACAGCTAGACCAAAGAGATAGAGCGACAGAGTAGGAGCTGAATCGGCATCCAAGGATCTTTAATGAAAAACTACAACTGCGCTCTCTATGCCACGCACACTTTTGCAAAAGATGCTGCTTCCACCTGTGGTTTGAAATGGATGGCAAAGGGTTTCTTGGTAGGAAAGGGAGGGAAGAGCGGATTTCCGGAGAACTGGCCAGCATCTACAGCACCCGAGCCTTCAAAACGATTTTTGATAACTGATTAACAAAATAATGAGGCTGGGGTTGCCTTATTAATGCAGAACTCTGAATCCGTAATGGGTTTCAGGCCACCTCTCAGCAATTCAGCTGCGAAGGGAGGTGGAAAAGGTGAAACGGTGCCAAGGAGAGGTTGAAGGTCTGAAAAGCAAGAGAGAGAAAGAACTTGGGGCTAAACTCAAGAGACTTTTCTTAAAAAAAATATATCCTTTGACTCCCTGGCTCCTGATCTCCCCCAGTTACCCACCCCTGCTCTAAGGTACAGTATCATCACGCAGGGTGATATGAGGAGCAGGGCCAATTTGGGGATGGCCAGCCTAAACCAAAACTGCCAGCACGGCATATTGTTTTGACTGTTGGACTAGGGAACTAGGAGACCTGAATTTGAATCTCTCACTCAGCTGCAGAAACCCACGGGGTGACCTTGGGCAAGTCATACTCTCTCAGCCTCAGAGGGAAGGCAAAAACAAACCCTCTCTGAACAGATTTTGCCAAGAAACCCCGTGGTAGGTTTGCCTTAGGCCATTTCCGCACTAGACTGTTATAGCACTATTATTCCACTCTCAACATCCTATGGAATCCTGGGGTTTGCAGTTTAGGGAGGGGCTCAAAGGCCCCTCTCCAAACTGCAAACCCCAGGACTCCCTAGGATGTTGAAAGTGGAATAATAGCACTGTAACAATCTAGTGTGGAAAGTCTGTTAGATTGCCATCAGCCAGAACAAGCTTGAAGGTCCAGGACAATCCCCTAGAGCGCTGCCTTTCCGGACATTTTTGTGAGCATTTTGGCCAGTTTGGGTATGAAAATAATTCCTCAAAGATGTGAATTTATTTTTAAAAATTGGGATGGGGTCATCAGGCAGGTCCCCAAGGGCCACAGAATGGGATTTGGGGCTACATGCGGTCCACAAGCTAGACCTTCCCACTTCTTACACACTGTGACATACAATCCATTTCTGGATCCTCCAGCTCACAAAATGAGGATCCCCCTAAAGTCCTCATCCCTTTTGTAGGGCTGGCCTGTACAGAGTATGACCACTCCGCTTGAAAACAATGCACCAGCCATGTTTGGCAATGCTCCAAGGACTCAATCGGCCCAATTAAGCACTTGGAAGACCATAATGCACAAGCGTTTATGGGACGTGAAAGCCAGGTGGGGTGGATCACACATTGTTCTAGCCTGTTGAGGTCTGTGGGTGGAGGAACCTGGCACCTTTTCCAGTGAAAACACAAACACACACACACCAGTTTATACTAGGCATGGAAGATATTCTGTTAGGCTCACTGAAAGAGCATTGCATTTCCCAACATTACTCTAGAACAGAAACGTCTCTCCCCTCGAGTATTTGCACCTGTGGGAGGTCAACATGTTTCTTCCAAGACATAAATTACACACAAAGGAACACACACGTCTGAGAATGCCAGTGGCTAAAGTCCACGGCAGTGGTCAAAAAAACCAAAGGAAAGCATAGAAACTTCCTTTAATTAATAGAGAAAAGTGTTCTAAATTGAACCAAACACGCTCAAATAAGCACATTTTAGACACTACAAAATTTCAACCAAATAGTCAGGTGGGCTATCAGACAGAACGACTCCTTTGGAGCAGGAAACTTGGAGGCAAAAATCAATTGTTGAACTATGCCTCTGCATATGTCATTCCCCCAGGCCAACATGGGCACTGGAGGGTTGTGAGAGCTGTACAGCAAGAAAAGTAGCATTTCAAGCTCTACTCTGTAGTTAGCATACAAATGCAGTTGACTTTTCAGGAAGAACAGAAGTCACCATCTTTCTTCCGCCAGTTCCCAACACAGAAGGGAAATTTTTTGCAAGCTAATAACTTCAAAAAACTTACAGACCTATGTGTCTGTTTGTCTGTCTATCTACCTACTTACTTCTCTCTGTTTGTTTGTGCCTACAAGTTACTTTTCAGCTTATGGAGACCCCATGAATTTCATAAGACTTTTCTCAGACAAGTGGTTTTGCCATTCCTTTCTCTAAAATAGAGCCTACAGCACCTGGTATCCCTTGATGGTCCACCATTCAAGTACTAAGACCCTGTTTATCTTCGAAAAACAGATGAGATCTGGTTCCTTTAGGGTATTTAGGCTCTACCTACCTCTTGTTGATGCTGTGTGCCTTCAACTTGTTTCCAACTTATGGGGATTCCAAGGCGAACCTATCACGGGGTTTTCTGGGGGCCAAGAGTGTGTGACACACCGAGGTCACCCCAGGAGGATTTGGAGCAGAGGTTGGGCCACTATCTGTTGGCATCACTCCTTCCACCAAGCAGGGAATTAGGCAGAAGCTCTACAACTTCCCTCTCCCCTCTGATCCTGGGGTTGTTCAGCCCTGTTGGCCTAATGCAGGTTAAATCAGCTACAGGCAATCTGCTCTGAGCTTCTGCCTCTTGAGTTTCCAAATAATTAGCCCAACTACTGAGAGGAACGGTGGAAACACACACAACAATTAGGAGCCCGCGCACAAAGTTGTGAGTGAGTGTTTCCATCTATTGTGTTGGCGCAAAAGCTGATTTGCTCTTGTGAAAGGTAACTGCAGAGCTCTTCTTGAAGAGAAGAAAAATCAATAGAGTTTTCAATTCAGGGGGAATTGCAGGAATAGGAGGGAATGAGAGAGAGAGAGTCTCTGTGCGTTACATTTATAAGCATGGGTGCCATTTGCTTGGATATTTTTAAACACATACACAGTGTAGACAATGGGTGGTTCTGAAAGTCCTAATGTGAGATGAGGGGCCAGGCCCAGGGACACTACTTAGCTATTCAGTGTGTAACTGATGCAAAATATTGGTGGATCTCTTTATCCCAAATATCTTCTTTAAAGTTCAAACCAATACCCTGATCACCAGTTTGGGAGCCACAAACCACTGTTAAACATAAGGGAGGGAAGGAGTTTCATGCTGCCCTATGGCTGGATCTGTGCATTCAGGCATCAGTACTCCTCTAGAAAGAAATGAGGGCCTCTCCATGCTATACTGCTATTGTCAAGGTCCGAGGCATGGGCAGCACTACCAGATGCAGGTGCCAGGGGCTGGGACAGGGAACAGGGGCAGGAGGCCAAGGATCAGAGTCCAGCAAGAGCCCACCACAACCAAGGTCTGCCCTGATATCCAGAGTCCAAGGGGCCAGAGGCAGGTAAAGAAAAATACTCCAGAGTCCAACAAATCCAAGGCAACAGAGGCATACCTGGTGTCAAGAGTCCAAAAGAACAGAGGCAAGAGGCAGATCCAGAAGAACAGGCCAGTGGTCAGAGTCCAGGAGTCAGCAAGTCAGGGCCAGTGAGGCATCCAGAGAGGCTATAGACAGCACAGAAGACCACACTGCTGTGGCCAAGGCTGCAGAGTAAACCCCGCCCTTATCTAGCTGGCTCCTGGCCGCTCCAGCTGCCCTGCATCTGAGCAGCCAGCTGGGTCTGAGGTACTGGGCAGGATTCTGCAAAGAACTGGGAGAAGGCCAGAATCCTGCAAGGACTTAGTCACAGACCTGACCTCTTACAGTTATAGTGCTATTAATCCATTTACAACCTCCTAAGGAATCTTGGGGTTTGTAGTTTAGGGAAGGGTCTTTAGAATTCCCAGCCAAAGAGCTCTTTGGCCTCAGGAAACTACAAACCCCAGAATTCCACAGGATTCTGCAAGTGGAATAATAGCACTATGACAGTGTAGGGTGGAAAAGTCCTGAGCTAACTGAGTGCAAACTGCTTTTGCACTTGTAACTCAGCAGCTGAAGTAGCCTGAGGACAAAGGAGGGAAATTGAGGACAAAGAAACTGTGACATTTTAAAACCAGCTGAAAAGACAATAAAGACCGTCTCTACCAATTCAGGACAGTTGGCGGATATGTATGTATGAAATAAATGAATGAATACCAAATAAATGAATGATCGTATGAAATAAACCATAAATATCACAAACATGAGAAATATTCATCCTGAGCCTGAATCCCAGCCTGGCCCTAACATACAGCTTGAGAAATTTCCCACACAGCTCTTCCTCCCACTTTGTTCCGTGGAAACAGAATGAATGCCGTATTCTTGGCTTGTCAAGACAGACTACGTTGGGGGCAGCGGGAGGAGAAAGAAGGGTAAAGTGCTCCCCCAGGGTGCTCTTCTCCCCATTTCTTGTCTCTTCCTTTTAATTAGTTCCAACTGAGTGAGCCTGTGACGCGCATTCAGCCTGATCGCTCAGGATTGTTCCTGCCGGCTCCAATCCCACCGGCTCCGGGAATGGAGATGAACAGCGGAGGTGGCGGGAGAAGGCCGGGGCTGGGAGGAGAGCGTCCAAGGAGCAAGTCGCACGCTGCTCTCCGGACAGCCCCAGGGAACGCTCTGACAACTTCACGGAGATGGAGTTTGAAACATTTGCCTCCAGACACCCTAAGCAGGCTGAGAGACTGGGCTTTGAAGGACCAGGCAGTTGTTAAGTGGCCTAAATGATAAGACCACTGCCATTTCTGCCCTACACTGTTATAGTGCTATTATTCCACTTTCAACCTCCTGTGGGATTCTGCGGTTTGTAGTTTGCTGAGGCTCAAGAGCTCTCTGGCTGAGAATTCTAAAGGCCCCTCCTTAAACTGCAAAACCCAGGATTCCATAGGAGGCTGAAAGTGGAATGATAGCACTGTAAGAGTATAGTGCGGAAATGACCCATGTTCCATGAGTTACATAGAGAGGGACCCAAGACCGGATCTCCTTCACAAGAAAGCATGAGCCTTAATATCTGCAGGGGAGGTCTTTCTTTCTTTCAGTTTCACCACCTTTGCAGGAGTGGTTGGGGAGGACTTGGGAGAGAGCCTTCTCCACGGCTGCTCCCAGACTGTCGAACTCTCTTCCACAAGAGGTCAGCCTCAGGGAAAGGCAAAGGCAAATCAATTCCCTCCGACTGAATCTTGCCAAGAAAACCTCATCATGGATTCACCTTGTTGTTGTTGTGTGCCTTCATCATTTCTGACTTAACAGCAACCCTAAGGTGAACCTATCATGAGATTTTCTGGGGCTGAGAGTGTGTGACTTGCCCAAGGCCACCCAGTGGGCTTCTATGGCTGGGCTGGGAATTGAACCTTGTTATAATCCAGTGCTCAAAGCACTACAACACACTTGCTCTCCAAATTCACCTTACGGTTGCCATTAAGTCAGAAATGATAGAAAGGCACACAACAACAAGAAATCACCTGTTACCTGTTTGCAGTTACTGGAGCCCTCTCCAGTTTTCACTTGGGGAGCCTTATTTCTGACTTATGGTTACCTTATCCTAGAGTTTTCTTGGCACGCGTTATTGGGAAGAGCTTAGTCACTGCTTTCCTCTTAGGTTGAGAAGGTGTGACTTACCCAAGGCCAGCCAGTGGATTTCCATGGCTGAGTAGGGATTTGAATGTTGGAAAAAAAATCAGTGAAATGAAGTCAGAAGAGGGACTATTACCCTCAAAAGAGACTTTCTGCTTGGATTACAAGGTGCAGCCTATGAACCCTGGTGATTCCCTCCGACGCCTCATCCTTTCACACTTTGGGTAAGGAAAAGAATGTCTAAATGTTCGGTCACAGGGGAGAGAACTTTATTTCCTCCTCTAAATTGCTTCTGTCTTCAAAACTATCACATCAGGGAGAAGGCTTGACTAGTTTTATGTCTGTGTGGAGCTTGTTATGTTTCTTGAGCAAATGTCTAACTAATCCCCTGAGAAAAGCTGAGCCCAAGCTTTGCATTTATTATCGTGCCGTGAGGAGGACCTCTGCCAAAGGGAGAAGGGCAAGGGATTGGAGCGGGTGTGAGATTGGCAGCGGGCACACATTCTCGAAAAGCCTTCTTGGCTGCCATCACTCTTAGAGTCCCTGCATGGCCAAGAGCAAGAGCACAATGTCAAGAAAACTCAAGATCTTTGAGATCTTTTTTCTTTTAAAGTTTCTAGCCCTGGTTATCACAGAGGGAATCCTGAAAGAATATTAGTTGCAGCCCTGTAGGTTAGTCCCAACTAGAGGAGATCCATTCAATCAGCTGCGGAATGGTGGACAACACATAGGTAAATGCAATCGATTTAATCTGGACTAACAATAGGATTTAGGCCATCAATAGCTGTTGCCAAGAACATACATAAAAATTGCAGCGATGTTCCCCAAAGGCAGCCCTGTCATCATGGAATGAGAGATGTTTCTGCTTTGGTCTGACCCTACCTGGTATGCCGTGTTCAGTTCTGGGCACCACAATTGAAGAAGGATATGGACAAGCTGGAACGTGTCCGGAGGAGGGCAACCAAAATGGTGGAGGATCTGGAAAGCACGCAGCCCTATGAGGAGTGGCTCAGAGAGCTAAGTATGTTTCGCCTGACAAAAAGATGGCTAAGAGAGACATGATAGCCACATTTAAATATTTGAAGGGATGCCATATGGAGGATGGAGCAAGCTTGTTTTCTGCTGCTCCAGAGACTAGGACACAGAGCAATGGATTCAAAAAGAAATTTCACCTAAACATCAGGAAGAACTTCCTGATGGTAAGAGCCATTTGACAGTGGAATATGCCACCTCAGTGAAGTGTGCTGGAGTCTCCTCCTTCTTTGGAGGGTTTTAAAGAGAGGCTGGATGGCCATTTCCTGGGGGTGCTCTGATCGTGTGTTCCTGCATGGCAGAATGGATTTGGACTCAATGACCGTTGTGGTCTCTCCCAGCTCTATGATTCTATCTTAATCAGGATATCTTTCTAACTGATTCTTTACATACCATCCTGCTTCTCACAACACTATAACTCTCTGCTTTCATACTTCCTCCTATCTTCCCATCCAACTGCCCTTTCCAGTTAACCCTTCACCCCAACGTGCATGTACAGAGACAATAAACACAACATCCCATGTTCTGTAACCTCTCCATAAATTATGCATTGATGCAATCTCAGAAATTTGCCATGTTCTTTCCAAACACAGGCCTGAATCCCCCTGGTAGACCTGACCAAAGCATAGAATCAATGCAATTTGCATTTGTGTTGACTCACCATTCAACAATTGACTGAATGGGTCAACCTTAGTTGAGACTAAGGCCATTTCTGCACTACACTCTTACAGTGTGATAATTCCACTTCAACATCCTATGGAATCCTGGGCTTTGCGGTTTAGGAGGGGTTGGCTGGCCCCTCCCTAAACTGCAAACCCCAGGATTCCATAGGATGTTGAAAGTGGAATAATCATGCTAAAAGAGTGTAGTGTGGAAATGGCCTTACTGAGAGGATATAGGGCACAGAAATTTGCATCCACCGCCTGTAAAATCCCAGAGTCTCTTGGAAGAGTGGATGCTACAGGAGCACGGGAGGTTCAGAGATGTAACAAAGCAGCAGAGAGAAAGGGAGGGAGGGAGGGAAGTGGATGAGTTTGCCTTAGGCCCCAGCAGCTGTTTCGCGGCTGCTTCTGCTTCGTTCTGCACTGTGCCCCCAGAGGTCTGCCATGCCGTAAGGATGCTCACCTGAGCGACAGACCCATTAGCTCAGCTGAAGCGGCAGCCAAATGCTAAGAGAGCCATTGACCCCGGTGCAAAAACTCCACTTACGTCAGATAACGGGGTTACTCAAGGGAAGCCGCTCCTAAGCCTTTATCTCAGGATTCAAGACAGCTCCAAAGTGGAATGCTTGGAACTTGCTGGAGGATTTTTTCTGCCCCTGACAGTATGATTCCATCAGCATGCACGGAAGGGAGAATTATGTTAGAACTGGTTGCATACCCTGCTTTCCCCAGAGACAGTCAGATAAACTGGACCTAGGGATTTTCCCCAAAGATTTTTCTCAGGCCATTTCCACAGTAGCCTGTTGTAGTGCTGTTATTCCACTTTCAACATCCTATGGAATCCTGGGGTTTGCAGTTTCGGGAGGGGCCTCAAAGTCCATCCTCAAAGGTCCCTCCCTAAACTGCCAACCCCAGGATTCCAAAGCATGTTGAAAGTGGAATAATAGCACTATAACAGGCTACTGTGGAAATGGCCCTAGAGTCATAAATCTGAAAGGAACCAAAAGAGCCATTTAATTTGACCCCCTACCATGCAGGAATAAACAACTACAAGCACTTTCAAAAGATGGTTGTCCAGCTTTTGTTTAAAAATCTCCAGTGAAAGTCCTTCTCCTATCAAAGGAGCCCATTCCACTGTTAAATGGCTCTTACTCTCAGGAAGCTCTTAACTTGGAATACAAATCCATTGCTCCATGTCCTAGCCTCTGGAGCAACAGAAAACAAGCTTGCTCCATCTTTTACATGAACTCCTTTTAGATATTTTCGGATCTAGAGTAGTTCCACTGGCATGGAAGACTTTCTTGCAGTACGAAAAAAATTGCTAAAATTGCTTTGAGAAGAAAATTTGTGAAGAATGACATCTGTAGGAAATCAAAAGATGGGGCTTCAGATGGCCTGTATAACTCTCTGTCTCAACCCTCACACAGTCATAATGATTGAGATCCTGCTTAAGGATTCTGTAGTCTACAGATGTTTGTATTTGGTTGTTTTGTCCTCGCAAGTGAGGACAAAGAATTTATACAGTTTTCTCCATGCTGCAGGGAAAATAAATGTTTCTGTGTTGCTCTAGTCTGATATTCACACATCTCAAAGTTTTGGGAAATTATCCTGTGCAGAAATACAAGTAGTTTCTTGTATGAGAATTATGGGGCAGTGCTGCTTTGAAAAAAGATCTTTTTCCTAACAGCCATATGTACTCTTTTTTCATCTTTGCAACAATATTGTTTTTCGCACAAAAAAACAAAACAAACAACACGTGATGCTACATGAGCAAAATAATATTCAACAAAAATCTTGCATAGAAAACAGGGATCTTGTGCAACAAAACCATTTGGCTTTTTTTTTCTACTTTTGGTGCAATATTGATGTTTCTGTACAACACTTATTTGTGCAAGATTTTTGTTTTATGTTTTATAGGGTTTTTTTTAATGTAAACAGCCATCTTGCTAAGTACACACACATGTGTAAACATACACACAGATGTCTGCAAGCATTTTGTTTTCTTTTTTGGCACAAAACTCCACAGTTCTCATGCAAAAACAAATGTGAACTTCCTCACAGCATAATCTCTCAAAAAAACTTCAGGATGTGCAAATATCGGGTGAGAACTAGGCTACATTCTCAATATTTCATTATACTTCCCAGCTGTGTTTCCAGAGTGCTGGAAAACCTCATTTTCAGCCAGGAAATGAAAAACTCTGAATATTCTTTCCTTCTTCCCGTACTATAAACACCCACATGTGCAGCAATACATTCATTGTGCTGTGCAACACAACTTTGTAAAGCTGAACCAAGATATCAACCAAGTGCGCAATGTGCGCTCCCTTGCACATTGTTTCTGACAAACATGTCCAACCACTTCCATGCGGAAGCTTATATACGTGGAAGGCACCAAGACAATTCTGCCCCACACATTTTTCTGAAATGGTTGGGTTCATGGCTGGATGCTGCTCTAAGTACATTTTGCTTCTCCGGATTCATTTTGCAAAGACGGACCAGAAAGAAATACAGGCTGGAGAGGAAAGAAAGAAAGACAGGAACGAAACTATTTCTGCACTACACTGTTATTGTGCTATTATTCCACTTTCAGCCTCCTTTGGAATCTGCGGTTTGCAGTTTCCTGAAGTCCAAGAATTCTCCGGCTGAGAAATCTAAAGGTCCCTCCCTAAACTGCAAACCCCAGGATGATTTTTAATTGAATAATAAAAGGACAAGAATACAAAAGAACATACACTCACACACAGCATCAAACAAAGGAAGAACCACAAAAAACAATTGCAATAAGCTACACACAAGGAAACTACAAACTAGTAAACTAAGCACACCTAACTAAAAGCGGTTCCCACTCCTGCTGCCGGTAGCAAATGCTAATCTAACAGTAACCCCTGACCCTTAAACTAAAAAGGAATAAAAAGATTAAACTTGCAGCTTACTATTTATTTTCATCATAACTCTAAATATACCATAAAAATTAGTATTCAGTGATTTCAAGTACGTAATTAATAATAATTCTAGCTTAATTATTAAAAAGAAAAAGATATACTTAGCCTTTTAATAAATGCAATGACAGTATTCATTAATAAATCATCCTTCTTCTGTTCAAATAACTATTATAAGCAGCAACTAAAGCAAAAACTAATATCAAACTGCACTTCTTGCAACAGGGAGGGGAGGAGATTGATGGAGACACAAGTAAGGCAAGGATGCCACGTGAACAACAGTTCCCAGGTTTTAGAAGCCACAATTGTGTGATGGCCATTTCACTTCCCAGACTTCCTGCCTCTTTAAAAACCTTCATCAATGGGAGTGGGGAATCTGCTTTCAGTTTTAATCTGTCCTCTAAGAGGACTATCCAAGGTGCTGAAGCTATTTTTCAGCTTCATTCCAGCACCTTAGATAGCTCTTCATTTTTCAGGCTAAAATCTTAAAGAGATTCACTATGGCCATGTCTGCACTATCCTGTTGTAATGCTATGATTTCACTTCCAACTTTGAAATCCTGGGGTTTGCAGTTGATGGAAGGGCCAGCAGAATTTTCAGCCAGAGAGCTATTTGGCCTCAATAAACAACAAGCCCCAGAATTCCATGGGATGTTGAAAGTGGAATAATAGCACTATAACAGTGTAGGGCGGAAATGACCAATGCCTTCCACATGGATTTCTGCCCACATAAACATCAGGAAGGCCTAGGGATGGGTAACCTGCCACAACAACTGAACATGCACTGCGGTTCAGCTGGCGCTGAGACAGGAGGTAACAGCAAAGATCTCAAAGAGCAACTTCAACAAGCTCCTAATGATTTGGGGAAGATCTGTTGCCCCAACATTGGAAAAGACTAGCATTGCAATCATATTACATTACAACAACTCACCCAGAAAAAAGGAATCAACAAAACCCCCAAACAACCAAAGCAATCTCAGAAGTTAACTTCCCTTGCAATGGGCCTGTGAAGGGACTGGTTTCAAAATGCCATTCAAAACTGCGATTAATCGCCATGGCTTCATCAAAGTCTGCGGAAGAGCACCGCCTAGTGCCACACTAGGCAACTTCTACAGCACCTTAGCAGCTCAGGGTGGCTCCCAGCCTCCCTCTCAAAGAGCAGTGCTTCACTCCTCTGGGAAAGCATATCTGCTTGGTAAGACAGGACCCACAGAAACGGACAGGGGTAGCTTACCCTTAATTGTGCCGGCACTGTGAACCATGCAAAAGAGAAAGTAATGCATCGCTGGAGTTACTGTTGGGAGCTGCTGCTACTTGGAAAGGAAGACATTCATGTGTCCCTTTCTTAGATTCTGTAGGTCTGATTTATACATGAACATTGCAAACACGGTTGCCATTTTTAAGGTGTTAAAAGTTTTACTCAGATGCAAAAGTGGAAAAATGCAATATATTTGGTCTGGAAGACTGTCTCCATAGGAGCCTGCCTGGGCTTTAAGATCTTCAAGGAGGAGCTTTCTTGTGGTTCCATCACCTTTACGGGATGTGGGAGAGGGCCTTCCCACTGGCTTCTCCCAATTTATGGAACTCTCTACCATAGAAGACTAGGTTGGGCCTCCCCATGCTCTCTTACCACCAGTAGACAAAGACCTTTTTATTTGACCAGGCCTTTGGAAACTAAGCGGCTACGCAGAATGATCTTTTAATGATGTGCATCGTGCTGGAGTTTTACTGCTGCTGTCATGTTTTTCCATGATAAATAAATAAATAGAGACATAACAGAAAGGTAAACATGAATTTACCTCCCTATGGCAAAACGGATGCAATTCAGAAGAAGAAAGACAGGATCAGTTTTCCAGCAGAATAAAAACATGTCTTTCTTTTCTTCTTTCCCCAATATATAATCCTAAAGTTTTCATTTCTGCAAAAGTAAAGTGGCAGGGATTTTGTAACACATCTTTCCAATATTTATACTGAAACCTGGTTGGTCTTGGGAATATCAACTGTACTATTTACAAAAGCTATGAATAACTGAAATATCTCAACAAATTTCACTGTCCTAGTTTGCCCTTTAAGAAGCTGTTACTTAGCTGTTAACTTTTCACGTCATGCCAAAGCCCACAACCTCCCCTCCTGTGCCAGGAGATCCTCAGCATGTGTCTATCCCTTACCTATAATTATTCTAGCCACTGATAATAAAACAGATATAAGACTTTTATGATCCAAGTACACTTGCATCCAGGAACAGGTTTGTCAACCATTTTTCAAATGGGCCGTTCTGCCCTACACTGTTACAGTGCTATTATTCCACTTTCCACATCTGGTGGAATTCTGGGATTTGTCGTTTGCTGAGGCCAAAGAGCTCCCTGGCTGAGAATTCTAAAGACTCCTCCCTAAACTGCAAACATCAGAATTCCATAGGATGTTGAAAGTGGAATCGTTGCACCATAACAGTGAAGTGTGGAAATGGCCATAACGTCAAATCTTCTTCCCATCTCTAGCAGTGGGAGGTTCAGCACCTCGGAGAGTTCCTCTGAATTCTGCCACCCTGGGCCAGAAGTTCCAAAACCTTGGTCCTCTTGGCATTTCGGACTTCAACTCCCAGAATCCCTCAACATCCTCCAAGCTCTCTGGGACATCTGGGAGCTGGAGTGCAAAGCGACTGGAAGACCAAAATATGTGAACCACATCCCTGACATAAATCGTCAGAAATCATACAATCATAGAATGGTAGAACTGGAAGAGACTGCAAGGGCCATCTAGTCCACCTCCTGACATGTAGGAATAGACAACTCAAGCACTCCTGAGAGATGACCATCCAACCTCTGTTTAAAGGTGTGGGTGTCTGTTCCACTGTTGAAAAAAGTCCTTCTTAACATTTAGGTGGAATCTCTTTTCTGTAATTTGATTCCATTGGTTCATGTTCTAGTCCCTGGAGCAGCAGAAAACAAGCTCGCTCCATCTTCTCCATGACATCCCTTCAGATATTCAGACACTACCCAGCAAATTAAGGCTTGTTTTCTGGATCTTTGATAATTTTGGTCACCCTCCTCTGGACACACTCCAGCTTGTCAATGCCCTTCTTGAACGGTGGTGCCTAGAACTGGACACAGGACTCCAGATGAGGTCCAACCAAGGCAGAATAGAGTGGGACTGCTACATCTCTTGATCTGGATGCTATTGGCTTTTTTTTTGGACACAACATCACACTGTTGACTCAGGTTTAGCTTGTGGTCTACTTAAACATCTAGATCCTTTTCCCAAGTACTGCTTTCAAACTAAATGCCCCCCATCCTATATCTCTCACTGCACCTTTGACACAGAAGTCCTCCACAGAGTGTTTTACTATTCCAAGGCTGCACTGTATCACTGAGAAGGAGCCATTTTGCAAGAAATCCTTGCATCCCCAAAGTTCAGGCACCACAGCCCCAGTAGGGCAGACGGAAGTGGGGCGGAGAAAGCCTTCAGCCCCCACAAAATTGCACTTCCTCCCCTTCCATGCCCCCTCCCCTCCTTGCAGGACGCGAGCTGCCTCACTCCGATGTCCTGCTTGATGGAGGTCATTGCCAGGAATGAGGCCAGGTACAAGCTCATAAACTGAAAGAACAAGTCATGCTTTTTACTGGCTTCTGTTTTTACGAGGAGATGCTGTGAACTGTAACGAGATAATATTCTGTTCTTGGTCACCCTGTTAAGAAATTATCTGGCCGTCTGCTGGAGGAACTTGTCCCAGTAATTCCACAGGAAGGACTTCCACGTTCATGATGGGGGAAGACGGAGGTCTCAAGGACATAATATGCTCCCAGCCTTAACTCTTACTTAGAGTCTGTCAATTACATTCAAAATAAATGGAAATGAATGGTCCTTTTTGTTAGAAAACTTCTAACCATTGAATACTACTTTGATTGGAATTAATTACTTCCTATTGCTGCCCATTTTAGAATAAACATGTTTCAGGGAGAGTTTGGGGAACTTCCTTTTTTGGACTACAAGTTCCAGAATCCGTGGTTGGGTGATGCTGGGTGTAACTGTCCAAAAAAAAGGAACTTTTCCAAGCTCTGGTTTCATGCCACTCTCAAAGAGTCCCCTTGTTAGAGAGAGAGAGCTCTCTCTAACAAGATCCCACAAAAGCGAAGTAACAAACACATCACACAAAAACGAAGTAACAAACACATCAAGACAGAAAAGAGTATAAAATACGCTACCTTGTCCTACACTGTTCTGCACTTGCTTGTATACTTATAAGGTTCTTTTTTCGAAAAAGAAAAATGTCAGTTCTGAAAAAAGCCTAAACATAACAGTCCACCTCCTGCCTCAAGTGGTAGAGTCCATGCCACCACCTAAGGCCTCTACCACCTCATTTTCCCGCATGCTTCAGTCGGACCTAAGCGGCCACGTGAAATGTTTTACATGGTTTTAATCCCTGACTGCTGGTTAAGATGCTGTAAGCCGTTTAATGTGCTCTTAGCCTCCCCGTTGTGGACTTACCCCCAAAGGGATACAGCAAAAAGAGGATCAGAAATGGCAGGATTTAAGTCATCTGCTTACCCAGCCAGGATCAAGGAGGGGGGAAAGCCATTGGAAAAAAAAGGCAGAGAAAGAGAAGGTAGTGATAACTGGTGAGATCCTTTGCAAAATGGAAATCTACATTCACATACTTACACAGTGGTTGTGTTCTGCCACTCTTATGCTGAACACTGACCTTGTGCAACAGATGTCTGCAAGGAGTCTAATGAGTTCCCCCACCCACCGGCTCCAAAAAGTTGCCCACGTTGCTCTATACCAGTGAGGATCTGGAAATGCTGATGGCAAAACCAGCAGACAACTGGAGCAAGCAAGTGGGTACCAAGGAGACATTTGGAGTTCCCTTCCTATTCCCCGTTTTCATTTTAAAAGGGAAAAAAAACCCTGAAACCTACTGTTACTGTCAACTACAGTAGACCCCCTGGATTGATGGGATTTGCTATGTATCAGCTCACCATTCCACAATTTATTTACTGGGACTAACTAATAACAATTCAGATCACCGAAAATGCACTTTTCATCATAGGTCGGTTTTGGGGAGGGTCTGTAAGCCATATCAGTTCCATAGCAAGACCCTTTACTGGGCTGGTTAATCTAGATGTATATATAGCCACTTGCCCAAAGAAATAATGTTGCTCTAGTTCATGAAGCCCAGGATCATAGAGTGCCATTATATGCCTACGCAGTGCAGAACATGAGGCCACTCACAGCATCCTTACCTTTCTGTTTCACAGCCCCAGTCCAGTAACTGACTGGGACCCTTTCACACTACACAGGTATGGCTCTACAATTCTGCTTTAACTGCCATAGTTCCCTCCTGTGGAACTCTGGGATTTGTAGTTTAGAGAAGGTACTTAGCATTCTCAACCAGAGAACTACAGATCCCAAGATTCCATAGGATGCAGCCTTGCCTGTTCAAGTGGAATCGTTGCACTGTCATTGGGCAGTATGAAAGGGCCCCAGGAAGAGACTGGGAACCTTGCTCTATCTTGCTGCAGCCAAAAGAGGCTGATCCTGTTATAAGACAATTAGCCTTTGTTTCAAATTTTCATTATCGTGCTCAGCCGGGGAAAAAAAATAAAATAAAACGAGGGTGGATTCTGCAGCCGAGAGGCTGGACTACTTCAATTCAATGTTCCCCTCGATTAATCCCCAAAGCAAGCAGGAAAAAAAGCCTTCCACTCTGTGTAAGGACACAGAGCTTCCTCCTGAAAAGCCTGCAAGATAATTAACCACTACTGTTGCAAATCCTCAACTATTTCGTTCTCGCATGTGAGCATGCATAATTACAGCAGTTTTCTCTGCAGTGAGGGAGAACACAAACATTCCTCCACAATACTTCCTTGGTATTCAGACACCCCAAAGCCTTTTGGGGGAACTATCCTGTGAAGAAAAACATGTGAACTTTGGTAGAAAAAAAAACCTGTTTTCTTTGTAGGAAACACTGTTTTCTGTGCAGGAAACATTTGCTGCACAAAAATAGCATCTTTATGTGTTTTCTATGCAAAAAAAAAATTCTTTGCAATACTTTGAGATTTTCAATTAGAGTAAAAGTGAACAAAATTCTGACTGATCTATTATTCTCCTCAATAGAGTTTACCAGCTATCAGGAAAGACTTTTTTTTTTAACCTGGGGACAAATAATTACAACTGTTCCTTCCGTCCTTACTAACTGATGTTAGCAGGTTGATGTCCCATGTAATTGCTAGCTCAGATTTCGGAGAACCCATGCGGAGTAGCACTGGGCGTGAGGAATCTTTGGCCCTCCGAACGTTTCAACCTACAGTTCCCATCTCCCCCCCCCCCCCAGTACGGCTGGAAGGACTGTAGGAGATGGGGCCCACAACTTTAGGAAGATTATCGAGCTCCAGTGGTGTAATTTCAGTCCTGGACTCAGGCCTGGCAGAAACAGGGGCATTCTTTACTCAGCCATACATTTCAGCAAGTGGACCAGGGATGGTGGTCATTTCATACACTAGCCTACTGGACAGGCTAACGTGAAAGTTAAAAACGCAGGAGGGCAAAGCCATGGATGAGATTCTATATGGAGGAAGAAGAAGTTTCATCACAATAATTAAAAAGAGCTTTTCACAGCTGCAGACAGAGAGTAAAGGGAGCTGGCTAGATAGGGAAATGGGGGGGCTCCTGTTTCATAGAATCATAGGGCTGGAAGATACCCCAGGGGCCATCTAGTCCAACCCCCTGCCATGCAGGAACCCACATCAAAGCACTCCCATGAGATGGCCATCTGGCCTCTTTATAAAAACCCCCAAAGAAGGAGACTCTACCACACTCCGAGAAGAATATTGCACTGCCGGATAGCTATGACCATCAGGAAGTTCTTCCTGAGGTCCAAGTGGAATCTCCTTTCCTGTATTTGAAACCTTTGCTCTGTGTCCTAGTCTCTGGAGCAGCAGAAAACAAGCTTGCTCCATCTTCAACATGACATCCCTTCAAATATTTAAACATGGCTATCATGTCTCCTCTTAACCTTCTTGTTGTCAGGCTAAACAGACCCAGCTCCCTAAGCCTCTCTTCATAGGACTTCATGGCTTCCAGATCCTTCACCATTTTGGTCGCTCTCCTCTGGACATGTTCCAGCTTGTGAATATCCTTCTTGAAATGAGGTGCCCAGAACTGGACGCAGGATTCCAGGTGAGGTTTGACCAAAGCAGTCTGTCCAGTCAATGATTGCTTTGGGTGCACTGGCAGAGGTGATTCTGAGCATCACTCAGCTACTGTTGTACAGTCTAGCAAAACTCTTAGACAAGGAGGTAAAGGGTACTACCTTTGGAAAAAGAGTTACACTAATGTAAACCCTGGTTGCTCAAATATAAAGCCACACAGCCCACGTACGTCTCCCAGATTTCCCCAGGTAATGGGTGGGACTCAAAAAGCACAGTGGCTCACATCCTAAACCATGCTGGCATAGTGTGAACCTATGCTTCCCTTCTGCTAATGCTGATATTATGCAACTGATTGTATATCTGCCAAGGTGTCTGCTTAATTTTCCAGTGCACACTGGAGAAAGCACAGTGGGGGTTTTTGCAATCCCAGAGAATCAACTTGCACACAAGGCACAGAGGCAGTTACATGCTATCCAAGAATACAGAGCTGCGTGTGAAATTGTCACACTTGTGGAACTCCCTCACACAAACGTGAACTGAAAACACACTGCACAAAAGCAACAAAAAAAAACACCCACACCTGCATGTTCAAGAGAATTTACATGGGTGTAAGTGACAAAAGGGTTTGAGCCTATAGAAAAAAAGGGCTTTTTAAAAAGCTAGATGAAATGGATTTGTGGGGGCTGGGTTGAATTGATGCCTGTTAAATGTGACAATTGAATGAATAGGATCCCCCATTTACAGGAGCAGAATATCTCCAAATCTCAGCTTCTGGGAATACCCGGCAAATGGCAGCAACCACCTTCCCATCCTGCTTTTGAGCTTTCAAAGAAATCTGACCATTGCTAGAAATGGGAGGGCCAGCCAGCCCCTCCCAAAACTGCAAACCCCAGGATTCCAGAGGATGTTGAAAGTGGAATCATCGTGCTATAACAGGCTAGTGCAGAAATGGCCCACGATTCAGAGCAAGCCCCAAGCCAATAAAGCCAGGAGGACAGGAACCAGCTTGAAGAATCAGCTTGGCAGAACTTGGAAATGGTCCTTTATTGGACTACATCTCCCAGAATCCACCAACCAGACTGCCCTCCAGGTTTGAATACGTGGAATAAGTTCAATGCAACCGAGCTGAAACAGATGTGGACTTCTTTTATATGCCCTGTGTCAGCCAACCTCTACAAGACCCCTTTGCATACTGATCCAGACTAACAGGGCTGTGTCTTTGAACTCTGTCTTCAAAATTATGCATTATTTGTGCTCTGGAGCCCTTGTGTGGAACGGCAATGCTCGGTGACTGAACCAAGATACCAAATGTGGAAGCCAATGCACATCTGTGGACAATGTACCATGTGCATCCATGCACAATGTGCATCCATGTGCAATGGCACCACATGTGAAACTACACTCCCACAACCTAAATCTGAAAGCAGCCATTCTGCCTCCAACAAAGATGTCCAAGTGCATCTCCAGGTGAACATACATGTGAGTAAGACACCAAAAGAAGTCTGATCTCCATCTTCGTCTTTTGGGGAATGATCCAAAATTCACTCAAGCGGATCTGAAGCAAAACTGATGAGGTGGTTTTCAGCTCAAACGCTGGGTAATAAATCTTTATTCATCCCACCCAAGACTTAGACAAATGGCACACGTTTTATATGGTATCATGATTGCTTAGGATTCTCAGCCGTCTCCTCTTCCTAGCTGGGTATTCTTTCTTCCAGGGAAGTCTGTCTCAGTCATAAGATACCCTAAAGACCTTGCCTTGGGTGGCAAATTTGATGTAACCTTTAGTGGGGAAAACCTTGGAGCAGCAGATGTGAGGATATCTTGGAGGGGCTTCACATGTGCATGCCCAAACTGCCTGTGGGATGGATAAGGAAGCTTTGCAAAAGAAGAGAGAAAAGGGCTATAACCACATGGCACAATTACAGCAGTCTGATACCGCTTTGAGTGCCATTGCCCCCATGTTATGGAATCCTGGGATTTGTTGAACTATATCATATTCTCTTCCCTGAAGTACAGCATTAAAGCTTTCTTGCCACAGTTCCAAAGTTCTCATTCATAAAACTTAATTATACACTTAGATTACACTTTATCTGCCATGACTATGGAAGCCTGGGATCTGTAGTTTGGTGGGACTTAGAATCCTCATTTAATTTGGTGTAGTGCCTCACCAAATTACAGATTCCAGGAAGCCACTGGATAGAATTGTGACATTTAATGTAGTGCTGTAATGGGGAGGCATGGATATACACACACTGGCCTAGCATTTCTACACCAGGTAATAAGATAGTGAATTTTGTCTACGATGAACCTTTGTCTGCTGGTATCAAACACCCCAGGAATTTCCAGGCAAGTTTGATTAGCATCATTTCTCTAGGAATATTCGTCGTCATCGGTAGCAAGCCTTCTTTTAAAGATTGCTCTTGGTAAAACTACCTTCTGATCCTTTCAGAAATGGAGCGAAGTATATTTTATCAGAAAAGAGAGAGAGAGAGAGAGAGAGTTCTCTGGTGCCGCAGTGTGCAAAGGGGCATCCCCACAATCTCTTCCTTGCAAGCTGCACACAAAGAACAGGCCCTCTATCGCTCCTCTCAGAAGGCAGATTTCTTTCAAAGTTGTGTAGATGTTTTCCGGATAACATCACAGTAGCAATGGGAAGATAGCACAGTTCCCCCAAGACCTTATTATAATTCACGGAGACTTCACAGAATATCAATTAAGGGCAAGAATAGGCCGTGGCAGTCTTCGTTCCCTATGTCTGGAAGCAACCCAGTGCTTTTTGCGGGTCTACAGCAGGGATGGGCTCTTACACTGGGGGTAGGTGGGGCATTTTTTCTCCCTGTGCCCACCCAGAGGGCTGCACATGTTCCATCATCATGCCCTAAGCAATGCCACAATTTCAGCCAATTTTTTTTTTTGAAGGCTTTTTTGGGGGGAGGTAATTTGGTGGGGGGGCTGTTCCAGGAGTTTAGGGGAAGTAAACAATTGAATTTTTCAGTGGCTTTGGGCCAGTTTTGGGGCACAAACTCATCTGAAAATCATCCCCTTCCTCAGATTCAACAGTGGGGGTCTTTAGGGTTCCAGGGGCTCATGTCACCCACCCACTACATTTTGCCCACTCTTGCTGTACAGTTTAGTTGGGGAAGTGAATAGTATTAGCTTGAACATGGGGGATTTAAGGGCCTTTCCACCCTATACTATTATGTGCTATTATTCCACTTCCAACCTCCTGAGAAATTCTGGGATTTATAGTTTTCTGATGCCAAAGAGCTCTCTGGCTGAGAATTCTAAATGGCCTTTCCTAAACTGCAAAGCCCACAATTCCACAGAATGTTGAAAGTGGAATGATAGCACTATAACAGTGTAGTGCAGAAAGGTCCTAAGACAGAAAAGAGAGAGAGAGAGAGATCCCTATAACAGACTAGTGTTCTAACCTCTTATACCTCTTATTGGCAAATGCATCCAGATGTTGAAGCTCAGAGTGTCTTGTACACATCTGACTTCACTGAAAATCCCTCCAAGCTTACAACATTTTCTATAGCATTTTCTTCTGCATGGCTTTTCATTGTGTATGCCTTATGGTAACTCTTTAATATCTTAGTCCTTCATGCCCGCCTTCATATGCACATTGGCATATCCTCTACTTATGACTTTCTTTTTATTTATTTATATTTTTATTTTAAAAATTTCTTACAGTAGTAAACAGAACATATTCAAAAAAGGAGAGTAGAGCATCTCAATTTTTCAATTATAATAATATCTTAATAGTTTATCATTAAGTTTATAAGTTCATAAATTTGCGCATCAACAATTTCCCCGCATCCTTATTGATTATCTGTAAATATCTGAAGTCATTTATCAATTTCACCTTCCTGTTTACTTTACTTACAAGAGCAGAAGATACCTACAGCATTCCAGACACTCTCCAAAGCAAACCTCTTTCATTTTTGGTGCTTGCTGCTGCTGTTGTTAGTGTCCCTTCAACTCCAACCTATGGAGACCTCCTCCTGGGGTTTTCTTGGCAAGATTTTTTTCTGGGGAGGTTTGACTTTGCCTTTGAAGCTGAGAGAGAGTGACTTGTCCAAGGACACCTAGTGGATTTCCATGGCTGACTGAGGATTTGAATCCTGGAACATTTCCGCATGACACTCTTATAGGGCGATGATCCCACTTTCAACCTCCTATGGAATCCTGGGGTTTGCAGTTTCAGGAGGGGCCGGCCAGCCCCTCCCGAAACTGCAAACCCTAGGATTCCATAGGGGGTTGAAAGTGGAATCATTGTGCTATAAGAGTGTCTTGCGGAAATGGCCCTGGTCTCCAGATTCCCAGTCCAAAACCAAACCACTATTCTACAAAGGTTTATCCTTACGATATCACCTTGCTGCTATTCTCACATACCTTCCAGTTGAATGCAATGTCTGACAACCCTATCCTAGCTCTTTTTTTACCCCCAAGATTTGTTCAGAGGATATTTCTCGTGGCCTTCCTCTGAGGACAGGAATACCCAGAAGGCCCCCGTGGCTGAGCAGAGATCTGAACCCTGTTCTTCCCAACTCCTAGTGCAACCCTTAAACCACTCCACCACCCCAGATCTCCAGGTCTTATTCAGAGGAGCTTTGCCAGTGCTTTCCTCATGAGATGAGAGAGTGTGATGTGACCAAAGTCATCCCAGGGCTTTCCAAGTCTGAACAATGATCCAAACCCTCATCTTCCCAAGTCCCAGGCCATTTCTGCACTAGACTGTTATAGTGCTATTATTCCACTTTCAACATCCTATGGAGTCCTGGGGTTTGCAGTTTAGGGAGCGGCATTTAGGATTCCCAGCCAGAGAAATCTTTGGACTCAGTAAACTACAAACCCCAGAATTCCACAAGAGGTTGAAAGTGGAATAACAGCAGTACAACAGTGTAGTGCAGAAATGGCCCTAGTCCAGCATACAAACCACTTCCACCATGTTGGCTCTTGAGCGTTTAACTCTAAAGGAGATACACAGGGCTTTAAACTCCCAGCCAAACAGCCTTTTCAGGACTAATGTCTCAGGCTAATCTAGGACCCTTAGATGCTGGATGGCCGCAAGGGACCAAAGCAGCCTTCGTGGGGCACCAAGAGATTTCCGCAGCGCAGCCTGAACGCAGCCCACTCTCGGGACAGTCCCTACGGGAAGAGGGAATTGCCCGGAAGTGTCTGAAGGAGGCCCCACTGGGCCACAAGCCAAGCCGAGCCGGCTCCTCTCCCTCTCTGGCGTCCTGCCACCCAGCATTCCGGTCGCTCCACTCAGCTGCTGCGGCTAACGGCAGCGTTTATTATTATGACCGTTATTATATTTTCCCAGTCACTGGATCGGCAGCCACGGGGACCTTTCAGGATGGGGATTTATTTTACCTTAACTGTCAGCTTAAGAAACCGTTTTCCAAATAGGAGCCCAGGCGGGCGTCAAAGCTGCTCCAAGCCGAAGGATCGCTCCCGGGCAGAGAACACTTCGTACCTTTGAGCCGGGAGTGATTTGCATGAGGAGACAAGAAGGATGGAGAGGTGGTGAGCCGGAGAGACCCAGGGATGGAGAGAGACAGAGCGGTCCCTCTGTAGCAAGGTGTGGTGGGTGGACTGCAAATGCCAACATTCTTTCACATTTGGATTTTGACTTTGGCCAGCAAAGAAGCAGTGTTACATTCTTAGGACAATCTGTCTTTTTGCATTCCACATCTTCCCCATCACCTTTTAAAGCTTTTTCTTCAGTCTCTCCTTGCCTCTCCTTTCCTTATCTTCTCAATCTTGACTTTGATTCTCAAATCCTGCAGACCTCAAGAGAGGAAGAAGAGACTGCTTTGCTAGGCAAGATCCACTTCTGAGATAGGCCCTGACAGAAGACTCAAATATCTTCTGGAATTAAGAGATGCCGAGTTTGACTCTTCAGCCATGGACGGTACTCCAGAGCTGAAACTATGGTTATGGGGAGGATGTGCTATGGCACCCCAATTACGGAATACCTTCTCCTTGGATGCCTGATTGGCACCGATGTTGCCATCAAACGAAAACACGGTTGTTTACTAAAATCTTTGAAGCCTAAAGGTTTAATACAGATCCACGCGTGTGCACAGTTTTGAACTTTCCTAAAGTATTTTAATCTGTCTCTCCTGCTTGTTAAAATTCTTGAGCCTTTTAAAATCAATTTATTGTCTAGATTGTTCTAGATCCTGTTGATTTTGTTGTACCCTGAGATGTCTAGAATGAGACCATTCTAGAGCAGGAAACAAATAAATGCAGAGCTGTGGTCTAGCAAGCAAAACCTGAGAAAAGTTCCTTTGGGGGACTATAGCTCCCAGAATCCCACAGTCAGCATGGCTGGTGGCCTCCATTCCACCTGAAACACCACCATATTTCATTAGATTTTGGAATTTAAGGAGGGTTGGGGCTGGTAAGTACTTGGAAATTTTAATTTCCTTGGAAATTCTCTCATGCAAAGGTCTTCTTTTTTGGTTGTGCAAAAATCCTGTGGGGAAAAACTGGGGACTCTGTTGAGAGAAGGGGAAGGGAGTCAAGCTCTAGGGGAGGACTGGACAAATGCAACCCACCAGATAAAGCTGGCTAACACAAACTCACCATCCATGAAATGCTAGAAGTTGCAGACGATGTTGAGGGATTATGGGACCTGCAGTTCAGTTGCCTTTCCTTTCAGGTTTTTTTTTCCTCTTATGGAAAGACATAAGAGGTCCATGTTCTAAAACATGGGTGGAAATCATGCAGCCCTTGTTAGAGCTCAGCTCCTGTTAGCCCTTGCAAGCATAGGCAATGATGAGGGATAATGGGAGTTGTAATTCTCCAGCAACATCTGCACCACGTTGGGCCCAACTCCAAAAGGAATACAGCTTACTCTAAAGAATGACACCTCAAGGATTCTGCTCATTCTTGTTTCAAAGGAGTGGTCCTTTGTGTTATCCCACCACCACCACTCCCAAAGGGTCTCATGAGGGAATCCTACCCCCGCTGCTAGCAAAGAACTCAGGTGGAGAAACTCAAAGGGAAAGGCAGCAAAAAGGAAAGCACTGCCCAGGCATCTCCGTCCTGCCTCTGGAGCAAGCTCTCCCCGTCTTCCTCAGCCGACAGAGCACCCTTATCAAATGTGACACGTTCCTCGTGCTCCCGCTTGGGCTGTGACAGCTGTCGCATTGGGAGGAATTACAGAACCTGGATGAAAACAGCAGCTCAGCACTCCCACAGCATTATCACTGGATTTCCTGGGTCGCTCTGTGGGGGTGGGGGGCAGCTGCGGAGGGGAGCACAGCAGTGAATGAACATCCCTGCTCGATGGGTGAGGAAAGCTGCTCTGTTCTCATCCTGTTCGGAGACAGTGGCCACAACCCTGTCATGCAAGTTCCAGCCACCATCACACTCTGACATAAATGGTGGTATGTATATTTTTCCCCATCATCCAATGGATGCAATTCAGTTCCTTGCTGAGCAAACCGAGACCCACAAGTGTAACCATTTCACTTGCAGCCTGCTCCTGTCATTAGTCCCACCTAGGGCCATTTCTGCCCTACACTGTTATAATGCTCTTATTCCACTTTCAATACCCTGTGGAATTCTGGGGATTGTGGTTTCCTGAGGCCAAATTGCTCTCTGGCTGAGAATCCAAAATGCCCCTCTGTAAAGTGCAAACCCCAGGATTCCATAGGATATCAAAAATGGAATGAGAGCACTATAACAGTGTAGTGCAGAAATGCCCTCGGACAGGACCTTTGAGTCCACTGCGTTTACCTACTCATTATGGCCAACTCTAGTTGGAACAAACCAACATGATCCCAGCCATGCAGTGGCACATTCCCGGCTAGCACATGGGTGTGTGCATGTCACCTGTCAACTTATGGTGACCCCCATGACTTTCACAGGGTTTTCAAAGGCAAGGACTACTCAGAGGCGGTTTGCCATTGTCTTCCTCTGAAATACAGCCTGCAGCACTTGAGGGTCAGGAGCCAGCAAGGTGTAGTGGTCTGAGTGTTGGATAATCTCTGATCATCTAGGTTTGAAACCCTGCTCCAGTCTGAAAACCCTCTCTCAGCCTCAGAAGAAGACAACAGCAAAACCCCTTGGAGTGAATCTTGCCATGAATGCCCTGTGATAGGTTCGTCTTGGGGGTGCCATAACTTGGGAATGATCTGAAGGCACTCAGCAACAAAACTGGTGGTTCTCTATTTCAGTACTAAGCAGGCTGGACTCTGCTTACTTTTCCAAGTCCAGATGGCATCTGGTGCCATCAGCATGTTACCTGGGATTGCAGAAATTGGACAATAAGAAGGCACATAGGAAGGTGCACCATTGGTTGCACAACGTATTCAGCAGAAGGGCATTGTATAGCAACCACTGTGTAACTGTGTGGTTGTGAATTCATCCTATGGCCATTTCCACACTACACGGTTATAGTGTTATTATTCCACTTACAACTTCCTATGGAATCCTGGGCTTTGCAGTTTAGGGAGGCACTTTTAGAAATCTCAGCCAGAGAGCTCTTTGGCCTCAGGAAACTACAAACCCCAGAATTCTACAGGAGATTGAAAGTGGAATAATAACAGTCTAATGCAGAAATGGCCTAAGTAAACATAAGGCAGGATCTTGGCTCTCTTCTCCTTGAAGCTTAATGTTACACTGGAATAGGGGTAACATTCTAAGAATTAAGCATTCTTACTTTGCATGCAGCTCTGTCTGGGCTCTCCAGTTCAAAAGCATTCGGCAGCTGAGTCAGCAAGGCTCTGTCCCTGGTCAGGACTCCTGAGAGCTGATGTCAACTCTAGAGGAGACAATACCTGATGCAGTGTACGGCCGCTTCACAGGGGCATCTCTCAGTGCTGGGGGTGGGCAAGAGGTTTAAATGAGTCTCTGAGATCACTCGGTGCCACCATCTCAACAGTCCTGTCAGCGAGTGTGGGTGAAGCACACCGCTGAGGAGGCAACCAAAATGGTGAAGGGTCTGGAAGCCATGTCCTATGAGGAGCATCTTAGGGATCTGGGGGTGTTTAGTCTACAGAAGAGGAGATTAAGTGGGGACACGATAGCCATGTTTAAATATCTGAAGGGATGTCATGTCGAGAGGGAGCAGGCTTGTTTTTCACTGCTCCAGAGATTAGGACAAGGAGCAATGGATTCAAGCCGCAGGAAAGGAGATTCTACCTACACCCAAGGAAGAACTTCCTGACGGTCAGAGCTATCCGGCAGTGGAATATGCTCCCTCAATGGAGTGTGGTGGAGTCTCCTCCTTCTTTGGAGGTTTTTAAGCAGAGGCTGAATGGCCATCTGTTGGGCCCGCTTTGAATGTGTGTTTCTGCATGGCAGAACGGGATTGGACTGGGTGGCCCCTGGGGTCTCCTCCAACTCTAGGATTCTGTGATTCTATGATAGTGTCTAAGTCAAGGCAAGTAATTTTACCACTCTATTCTGCTTTGGTCAGACCCCACCTGGAATCTTGTGTCCAGTTCTGGGCACCACCGTTCAGGAAGGCTATTGACAAGCTGAAATGTGTCCAGAAGAGGGCAACTAAATTGTAAAAGGCTTGGAAACCAAGTCCTATAAGGAGTGGCTTAGGTTGCTGGGTATGTTTAGCGTGGAGAAGAGAAGGTTGAGAGGCAACATGATAAGTATTTAAATATTTGAAGGGGTATCATATGGAGGATGGAGCAAGCCTCTTTTCTGCTGCTCCAAAGACCAGGACACAGAGCAATGGCTTCAAACTTCAGGAAAAGAGATTCCATCTAAACATTAGGAAGAACTTCCTGATGGTGAGAGCAGCTTGACAGTGGAATATGCTGCTGCTTCAATGGAGTGTGGTGGAGTCCCTTTCTTTTACACAAAGGCTGGATGGCCATCTGTCAGGAATGCCTTGATGGTGTATTCCTGCATGGCAGGGGGTTGAACTCAATGGCCCTTGTGGTCACTTCCAACTCTACAACTCTACAAGTTTAAGAACCACTGTTGTACAGTATGCATATATTGATTTTCCTTATGTGTTAGACTGGATGCTTTTATTGTGTTTATTTGGCATATTCTGTGCAGTTGTAATAGATGTGCAACTTTTCTTGCTTAAGGCCACCCTCAGTTTCCTCTCCCTGTGACATCACACAGGGCTATCCCCAGGTCTCAGGTCTGAGCCCTGAAACCTCTGGCCTGAGATAGTCCTGACCTGACAAACCAAAACTCCGGTACAACCATTGAATCAATTGTACACACTGGTAAACGCAAGTGATTCAGTGGCTCTACTCCAGTTGGGACTAACTGTAGCATTCAGGTCCCAGTGGGGAACCCTTCTCCAAAGCAGGCGATTTCTCCCTCTTTCGCACCCAAACAAAGATGCCAAGGGGGCTGTAGTCTGTTGTCTGGGCTGTGCATGCAGTGAACAAGGAGTTAAGCGCTGACCTAGAAAGGCAAAAGAGGTCAGCTCCCTGCCTCCTTCTGGGGGCTGCTGCTGGGGGTCGCTGAGACACTGGCAATCTCACTGCCAGCTGAGACCAGAGTCAAATAAAATCCATCGGTGCCTCCAAGCTGGCGCCTTTTTAGGCACAGGGAGGGAGTGAGGAGAAGGCAACCACAACATCCTTGTTCCACTTCACCAGCCCAATCTTGTTGTTTGCAAAGCTCTGTACCACATAATTGAAGTCCGAAATATCTGGCAAGGGGAGCTTTGGGGAGGTTATTCTAGTGTGCATGCCCCTAAACACAACAATGCACCCCCAAGTCAACAGTGATTTATGACCATCCTAACCTAGAGTTTTCTTGACAAGTTTTTTTCAGAGGAGCTTTACTCTGAGGCTGAGAGGGTGTGACTTGTCCAAGGTCATGCACGGATTTCCAGAACTGAGCAAAGTTTTGAACTCTGGTAGCCTGGAGTCCTAGTCCAAGAGTCAAACCACACTACCATGTCGAGCAACTTACAACTTAATTCCGAGTAAAACATTGATGCAATTGCACTGTTAGATTAGAAAACATGTGGTCTTCCATGAGCTGCTGAACTACAGCTCCCAGAATTCTGTCCTACTGGCTACACCGGCTAAAGTTTCTGGGAAGTTTAGTCCAACCACATCTGGAAGGCTGCACAATTCCTATCCCTGTTGGATGGTATCAATTAGTTCATAACACACTCTGTTTGCAAGAAAAATACGAACCTGAGCTTCAGTTCTAGGGACAGTCACTCGAGGGTAAATGCCATTCAGACTCAGTGTGATCCACTCCCCAGAAAAGAGGGATGAAGTTTGAAAGGTAAGCTATTTCAAGTACACCTGAGCTGCAAACCACAATGCACTTCCCTGGGAGTAAATGCCTTTAGACTCAATAGGACAAAGTAAACATGCACAGAGATTGTTTTTTGCAAGTCATTCCAGATTTCAAATGAACAACGCTAAACAAAGCCTGAGCCTGCAATGGACTTGACAAGTATCTCCCTCACCTCCCAACAACAGCATCAGGTGGGACAGGGTTAGAAGCATCCTCATTTTGTAGAAGAGATGCCAAAACAGAAAGGAATAAGCATTGAGTATCATAGGGAATACAAATACCCAGGTTATGGTGAGATCTGAACCAGTGGTACCAGTGGGGATGAGAAGAGATGGATTCTCATCTTCCAGACTTCATCACACAAGCTAGGCATGCTAGATGGTTACAATGCTATTATTCCACTTTCAACTTCCTAGGGAATCCTGGAGTTTGCAGTTTAGAGAGGGGCCTTGGGGGATTCCATAAGATGTTGAAAGTGGAATAATAGCACTATAACGGTCTAGTGTGGAAATGGCCATAGATTTGGGAGCTGAGCTATCAAATGGTTGGTTTGAAAAACTGCACCAGGCTACACATACATATCACACTTTAATAAAAGCCCCCTGCCTTTATTACTGCAATCAACAGGAGTCAAAGTTTTTCTTCCTGGCATGGCAGGGTTTCCAGAAATCACGGGGGAAAAATTCATCCCTTGATAAGCAGAGAGGCGAGAGCAGAATGGTAACGAAGAGTCCAAAGAGGTGGGGGGAAACTCAGGACAGACGCATGGAACTGACTCATTGCTCAAGCTCCCTCCCAGCATTCCAAAACATATGTTTTCATGCTTTTATCACTGGCACACACAGGCGCTTCTCTCCCCACTTCTTTTTTGCATATTTCCAAAGTGAATCAGCTCATCCTATTGAGCAGAGCAATGGTTCTCCCATACGGGTGATCCTGGACATCTGGAAATATTTAGTGTTCTTATTTAGGATTTCCAGTTTGTTCAGACAAAACTCAGGAGAATCCTTTCTTGGACCACAGCTTCCCCAATCCCCCAACTAGCACGCACTGGTTGGGGGATTTTGGGAGTTGTAGTCCAAAAAGGGAAATTTCCAAGGCTCTGGGTTTCACAGAAATATACTATCATGGTTCTGGAAATGAACTGTCCGTCCAATCCCCCTTGACATGCAAGAATACACAAAGTACTTCCAAGAGATGCCTAGGAATAGGATCAACCCAACATCTTTCATTGGAAAATGAATCAGAATGAACAAAATAACCAAACAATTCACCCTCTGTTGCCTTTAACCACAGCTTCAGAAAGTCCACACAATTTTGTTTCAGTTGTCATAGCAGACCCTTTGAATGTTCAGGTTCTGACTTTGCCAAATCCGCTACAGAGATCTATAGATTAAATAGCAGCTACCCAGAGGGCCTTGCAACATTATCTGTAGGATACCAGCCACGCATCACTCAGGTGGATAGAATCATAGTGTGTGTGTGTTTGTCTTCAAGGCACCTGTCGACTTATGGCAACCTCATGGATTCCACAGGATTTCTTAGGCAAGGAATCCTCAGAGGTGGTTTTGCCAGTTCCCTCCTCTGAAATATAGCCTCCAGCAGCTGGTATTCACCGCTGGTCTCCCATCACCCTCTAGATACCCTAAAGGCACCAGATCCCATCTGATCTTGGAAGCTAAGCTGGGTCAGCTCTGGTTGCTACTTGAATGGGAGCCCAACAATGCATACCAGGTGATGTAGGCTCTATTTGGGAGGAAGGAACTAGCAAAACCACCTTTGAGGATTCCTTGACTAGGAAAATCCTGCGAAATTCCTGGGGTGCCCACAAGTCAAGAGACAACTGGAAGGCACACAACGCACTAAGTCCTTTGCACTAAGTGATCAGTGGGTCCATCCCAAATCCAGCACTTCAAGACAGACTTTGCACCTATTTATATGCGTGAGAACACAAGTCTGCCTATACACGTGTCCAGCAACATCTCTGTTCTGACGAGCCACCGCCAGTGCCAGAAAGAACCAGTTTTGACCGTGCCGTTCCTCTCTTCTCCTGTAGAGGGCGCCAGAGAACACTACTGCCCAAAACAGCCCACCTTGCCAAAAAAATATTGAAAATTCTTTAATACTTTTTTTAAAAAAAACGGCGCAGGAGTTGGAAAAGGAGCATAGAAACACGTCGGTATTTTTTTTCTCCACCTCCTAGCCTCTGCCTTCAAAGCAGTCGCCTTCTATGTTCTGATCTGTTGGGGAGGCAGGGAGAGACCCTTTTATCTGCGCCACCCCCCAACATTGCAGCTTGCAAGGCGAAAGCAATTAAACTACCGAAGCTGGCTAATCCAATCGCAACTTCCTCGGCTAATGAGATACTCAGTTGTGTTCCTCTCCAAGAAAGACAAGAGGAGGAAAGAAAATAATACCTCTCCTGCCGGCATTAGGTAATGCAACCAAGGATGGACGATTTTTCTCTCCCCCCACCATTAACCCTCCTCCTCCTCCCCGAGAAAAAATCCCACCTCTCGGAAATGCACACGTTATATTTCCCGTTTCCTTTACAAACCCAGTTGCGAAGTTGTGTATCTCAGAAAGGGGCGGGGGGGACACGGGGGGGGGAATCTCTTTCCTCCCACCTCCTTTTTTTTAAAAAAAAAAAGCAATCAATAAACCACACACGCTTAAAAGCCTCTCTGAAAGCCTCTCTCTCGTTAGAGCGAGACGATTTATTTGTATGGTTTGGCATCGCCCCTTACAACAGGCCAGGGAGCAGAGAGGGAGGGAGGAAGAAAAGAGGACAGCTGGGGAGGGGGAGAGAAGGATGGATGGGGAGGGGGAGGAGGCTGGATTCCCCCCTGAATGGAGGCGATCGAAAATGCAGCAAAGATGAGCAGCAGGGGAAAAGGGGGAAGAAAACCGAGGCGAAGAACCGGACGCTTGTCTCCTTGGGGAAAGAGGAGAGAGAGAGGCGGACAAATGGGCATTTATTCTCCATCTCCCGCTTCCGCCCCCCAAATCCCCGGCACTAGAAATGCCAGCCGATTTTTTTAAAAAAATAAAACTTACAAGGCTAGTCAGCCACGTTGGCGTTTTTTCGCCCAATGCAAAAGGAGTTAGATATTTTAAAAAAGGAAACCCCCCCCTTCCCAAATAAAAGCACCCAATTTGCATCGTGGTCTGAATCCGACCCCTCTTCTTTCCCACTCTTTATTTATTTATTTATTTATTTTTGCAATGGACACTGCTTTTCCTTGCTAGGAGGCGAAGCGACTCAGGCTAGGGTTCGCTTCAGTTTGTTGCAGTTATTATTCGAAGCGTTAGGATAGCGCTTTGAAAAGGAGAGAGATGGGAAAGGGAACCGGGAAGTGTGGGGAGCGGAGGAAGAAGTGAGGAAGGGACTAGTTGCCATGGGGGAGAAGTCCTCTTTCCATTCTTTGCAACCCGCTTCGACGCTTGGGTTTGCGCCTGATCCTAAAGAAGCGGTGGATCGAACTCGGGGGGAAGCGCAGCTCGGCAGCATTCTGATTGGTGCCCTAGGGTGCCTCGAGCCCTCTCCCCAACGATCAAATCCGTCCATTCCTTCGTTTTTTAAAAAAATTCCTGCCGTAAATATAGACATATATATATATTTGTTTCTCCATTAATCAAATTTCGCTTCTTACCTGGTCTTTGTTCAGCAGGACTTTAAAATCTTCCAAGACGAGGCAGCTAGGGAGCCGAAGTTTGCCATCCCTTGGGGTTTTGATGGATCGATCGATTTTCGGGGTGCGGGGGGAGGGGGTGGACGTTGGCTTAAAAAAAAGGCGGAGGGGGTGCGAGTGGGAGAGGGCTCTTGGTGGGTTTTGCAGAAGTCTCCTCGGAAGTTGCGGCGCCCAGCAAGCTCCTCCGGCAAGGTCCCCCAACCCCCACCAAAAAAAAATCGCAAAAGGAGAAGACCTTAAAAATATGCAAGGAATGGGGGCTCTAAGCCCCCTCCCCCGGCCCGGCCGGGCTCTCCGGAGTCCCCCCGCGCGTCACTTCAGCTCCCAGCCCTGGCGATGCTGGTGGCGATGCAGGCGAGGGCAGCGGCGGGCGATGCCAAGCCCGCAGCCGCCTGGCATTCTCCTGGCACCTCCCGGGGAGGGGGTGGTCGCCCGGCGTGGGCTTCCCGGGCTCCGGCCGCCTCGCCCCCTCTCCTCCCGCCGCCGCCGCCGCCGCCGCGCCTTCCCTTCCAGCAAGCGGGGCTCCCGCGGCTCCGGGTCCTGCAGGGCTGGCGCCGGAGCGTGCGTGCCTACGTGCGCGCGCGCGCGCTCGCGTGTGCGATGCCAACGGCAGCCGCGGCAGCAGCGTCGCGCATGGCGGAGGGGAGTTTGCGCGGCGAGGAAGCGGCCGCGGGGGGGATGCGCGGGAGAGGGAGCGGGGGCTCCTGAAGCAGGCCCTGCGCAGATCCGGGTTGGAAACGGACAGGAGTTGGACCTGGAAAGGGGAGAACACGCGGGAGGGGGAAGAGGCTTGACCCCCGTTCCCACGAGCGCACGGGGGCAAAGGCGAGTTGCGCTTCCCGGCCTCGCGTGGGAATCATCCGCTCTGACTCTCACCCTCGCTGCTTGACACCCATTCCCACGTTCGGGTTTCCCCCTTCCAGGGATGCCTGGGGGCAAAGATGAGGTGCGCTTCTTGGCCTCGCGTGGGAAGGGCCAGCTCTTACCCTGCTTTATTCTCACGATCTGGAATTAAACTGTTCATTGCTGGAGTCCGAACACGCGTCCATAATCCTATGGGTGTGTGGCCCTTTCCGCACAACACTGTTATAGTGCTATTATCCCGCTTTCAACATCCTGTGGAATTCTGGGGTTTGTAGTTTACCGAGAATTCTTGAATGCCCCTCCTTGAACTGCAAACCTCAGGACTGCATAGGATGGTGGAAGCGGAATAATAGGGCTATAACAGTGTGGTGTGGAAATGGCCTGTGTATGTTTGCGTTCAGGTCGCCTACGGGCTTGTTGGGACCCCATGAATTTCACACGGTTTTCTTAGGCAAGGAAGACTCAGAGGGGGTTTGGCCAGTTCGTTCTTGTAAAATAGAGGCGACAGCTGCTGGAATTCGCTGGCAGTCTCTCATCCAAGGAGAAACCAGGGATGACCCTGTTTAGCTTCCAAGCTCAGATAGGATCTGGGGCCTTTAGGGGATTTAGCCTTACTCCAACAGTCAGGAAAAATGGAGGTTCTACTTATGTGCTGTTTTATTCTACAGGTCAATCTTTTCTAGGTGTTACATTGTTCTAGTGGTCAGAATCAGTTTGGGATCCTATGCAAGTTCTCCTTTATTCTAAAGATATGAATAAACCTGGATGTGTTGCTTTACTCTAGCAGTCTGAATAAAGCTGGGATCCTATGTGTGTGTGCAAAAACTGCACAGTTTTTGAAGCCTGTTTGCAATTAGGGACTTAGTCTGTGCAAAATTCATGCAAGCTGGTTTCACACAGAAAATGCAGAAATATTTTCTGTGCCCCCCCCACAAAAAATGCTGAGTGCTACACAGGAAATGCTATTTTGAGTATGAATCAACTATGTGCAAACTGAGTGATTTACGCTACACAAGAAAATGTAGCATCTCAGCCTACATTATTTTGTAATAAATTTATATCCCGCTTTTTTCCCCAATATGGGATTCAACGCAGTTTTTAAATTACCTGACAAAAAGTCAGTTATCATTCCAAAATCTTCAAAAGTGGTTAGTTACCACAATTACAGACCTTAAAGGTAGCAGTTTACTGTTCAATTTCTCATTAAAGAAAGTAAATAGTTGCCTTTTTATTATTATTTAAGAAATCTGAATGCTTCAGGTTTCTCTTCTCCTCCTGTCCCCCTTCTGGTTGCATCAACATCCCCTACAGAAGATGAAGTGCAGTTACATGAGCCAGCACTGGAACCAGGTGATATTCCTCCTCCACAATTTAGTGAGGCTGTCCTCCCCACATTTTCAAAGTAACTAAAAATGATTACAGTTATTCTTTTGGTATATTAAAACCATAGTGGAATATAGCTATGCTTTTGTTATCAGGAAAAGGGGCTGATTCCAAGTCACTTATAATTCCTTGTATTGTAGAGCACTGCTTTGGGCAAAACAACAGGCTAGAGGCCTGGTGTCAACAGCTTAGCTACAACGCAGGATTCAAGGTTTGACTTTTGGGTTTATATGGACTTTGAACTGAGGACCAGCTAATCTGAGAGGTCACTTCTGGTCCTTTCCCTCCGAAAGGGAGGCCCAGCTTATCTTGCCTCACGATGTTCATTTCTCTATGGCATGGGAGAGAATCATCCGGTCTTCCAAAAGTTTTCAAACTGCAAGTCCCATCAGCCTTGGCCAGCACAGACAGTGGTGAGGAATTCCAGGAGATGCAGTCCAAGGCTTAAAGGACAGCATGATGACCACACCTGGATCTGGTTCATAGCACAGAAAAGGACTTTCTCTGTTAGGGTACCTGCCTTGTACTTATCTACCAGATCTTGGAAAAGTGTCTTTTTGGGATGGCATGTCCAAATTCTGGAAGCTGTAGTCCAACAAAGGAGCTTCCCCAGGGTTTATGATCTTCCTGTTAAGATCAAATAGGCTCCAGGATGTTTCCACCAACCAGTACAGACATGTTTGTTTGCCTGAATGTTTTTCTCTATTCATTTCCCTCCTTATTAGCTCTGCAGGTTATCCCAGGTTTTAATGAATAGTTTTTAATAAGTGGTCTTCAATTAATGCACTCTCATTATTGTTTTATCATTGTTTTGTTATCTTTGCCCAATGGTTTCACCGTATCCCATTTTAATTGTAAACTGCTTTATAAAAGGAAAGGAAAGGAAAGAATGGCATAAAAATGTTCATAAATAAATCATCTGGAGTTCGCTGGAGCCAGAACTGCTCATTGCCGTGTCCTCTTTCCTCTTATTAGATGGACAGACAGACGGACAGGTGGTTTCAGTTTTTCAACTCACCTTTTCTCAGCTCTTCTCCATCAGAGGGATACTCCAGCTCCCATATTAGTAGGAAAAGGAATCTGTTTTGGGATTTTCTCCAAATTCTAAAGCAGGATTGGGCAACTACGTGGGAGCCGGGGGCCAGGGATCAGTTCTCCCTCAGCCCCCCGAGAGCCACCCCTGACGGCAAGTCCAAATACCTCCATTTTTCTCCTTAGTGTCTCTCAAAGAGACAAGGAGTGATGTGCCATGGCATATTTTCACATGTTGGGGATGGGAGGGAGCTGTATGCTTTGGGGGCAAAACTCTCCCTGAAATCACAATTAATTTCTTTTCTTAAAAAGATGAGTAGGGTTGGAGGGCCGCACTTTGCCCACCTCTGAGCTAAAGGAACCTATTTGAGGCAGGTGGAATTCAGCAGCCTGGAGAGCACCTTGGACAGATATAAAATGACCAAGGAGGAGCTCATCCGGCGGGGTTATAGATACTCCTGTCACTTTCCTTTTTTTCACTTTTAAAATACATTAACCCTTTCTACTACAAAATGAGGCCTTTTCCCATTTCTACACATGTTGCCTCAGGGCAACCAAAGGTAATTTTCTTCCTCTTGTCACAACGGTGCAATTTTTGTAAATATAGAGTTGAACGCATTCGGCGTTTGGCAGATGGTTTATTTTCATTTCCATTTTAACCTAAGCCACAGATGAGCAACCTCAGCAGATATGACTGGGGCAGAGTCTTGCACCCTGGCTTCCAAAAATGCCGGTAAAATAGAGAAGGGGAAGAAGTGTCTAGACGTCCACTTTGGGCTTGTGGAATATACCTGGGGGTTTTTTTAAGGTCTCTTTATGACCTGTGTCTAAGGTGAGCTGATGCTCTAGGATGCTTCTAAGGCCCTTTCCACACGGGGGGGGGGCGTGAAACGCAGGGAAACGGGGTGGCGCATGCGGAAACGGAGCTTACCTCGATGCGGGTAACTCCATCGCTGTGGGGAGCAGCGTGTGTTCGCCGCTCTACACGGCAGCAGCGTCCGGTGGCATCCGACGGCACCTGGCGGCACCCAAAATGGCGGCTGGCGGCTTCCGGCAGCTCTCCACCAATCGGAGAAGCACGCCAGCCAGAAGCCCGCCCCCGGGCAGCTCTGCAGGGATGCGCAATTCCACATGGGGCGCTGCGACGGGCTAGTGTGCACGTGTTTCGTAAAGACCACATTTCATGTGGCCTTTATAAAACACACAGTGCCACCCCTGCGGCCGCGCAAGGGCGGTTTGAGGTGTGGAACCTCCACATTTCTAACCACCCTAGCGCACTCCACGGTGTGGACGACCTCCGGGTGAGGTCGTCCTACCCCGTGTTACGCCGTGCCCCCCCCCCCGTGTGGAAAGGACCTAAGAGCAGGAATTCAGCTTTTGCTTGGTCCAGAAAAAAAAATCATCTAGTATGTTTGGAGGACTCAAGGACCCCTCAAAAGAGCATCGGGGGCCATATGTGTTCTGGGGCCATATTTTGTCTACGTCTGCTCTATATGTATCGGGGGGCGGAAACACCAGCAATTTTATTTCCTTGCCAGAGGCATCCAGGAGAGGCAATCTGCCAGAGAAATGGAAGAAAGAGGGGTCTCAGATGTAGTCCAACCACCTGTGAGAAAGCAGTGGTAAAGAGCAGAGTGGCAGAAAAGCAACAATGATGAAATATGCATAGTTTTCTAACATCTCAGTGAGATTTCCTTCAGAGTAAACATTGCATGGGATGAGGTGGCAACACCCACATTTTGACGCAATGCTTTGTGGAGGTGGTGTGGACAGACGGAGTGTGAGATCATGGGGAGCAGAATCAGAAGCTCACTGATGGTGATGACAGAGGAGTTAGAGGTCTTCGTATTCAGACCTGGCGGTCATGCTCTTACAGCTGAGACTCCAGGCTGGGAGATGGAGATGCTGTGAGGAAGGGACACAGAGCTTGATTCAGACACTACTGTTGGGTGGAGGTCTCTGACCCACAATTTTACAGAAAGCATTTAAGGAGGACTTGGGTAAATCATTGATACTGGGAAGAGGAATGATGGGGATGCCATTGTGGTGGAAATGTAGACAAACAAGGCAACCAGTTGCAGGCAGTAGCAGCTAGCAGGAGTGGTGCATCCTCACTGAGTTTTAGTACGAACTTTAAAGGGACTATATTGTGGATCAAGTTCAGTACCCTGGATCACTCCTTTGAGGTCTGAACTATGAGCCAGAGTGGGTTCATTGCCCCTCAGATATGGAGGCCACCCCTGGGGGGTGTTACCTGTTGGTGGCACAATTTTATCCCAGGGTGCCTACCACCCAAAATAGGTCCCACACCTGGAATAGTTCCTTTAGAGTTCAAAATAAAACCTATAACAGATTAATGTCCCTACTGATATGGGAGCCATCCATCTCTGTGGCTTGCAGCAGGAGTTTCAGATGCAGAGATGCTTGCAAAAGGTAAATGCAGATACCCAACTCAAGCATGAAACCTACTAGGCAATCTCTGGGTCCGATCTAGTCTGCCTGAGAGGGCTATTGTTAGAATTAAAAGGGGAATCATGTACATATGGCCAAGTGTTTTGGAGAAAAGGTGGGAAAAACAATAGCTGCTGTAAGGATGGACTGCCTTGTGATGAAATTTCATTTGTTTTTGCATAAGAAACAAACAAAATTATTCTCATACTATAAACCAGGTGGTGTCTTCCACATCAGTGAGATGGGAATATGATTGGGTTACAGTTTGAACTTTAGGGAGCTATCAGTTTTGGGATAGAGTTATTCACCTTGGATAGCTCTCTTAAAGTTCAGACTAAATCCTAGTGTGGATTCTCTTTGTCAATGACACAGAAGCCACGAGCTTCCAATGCCTCTTGTACAACAATCAACAATAGCCTGGTGTCTTCCCTGTCAGTTGGGTAGAGAATCCACTCCAGGTTTTGGCTAGGTTTAAAGGAGCTCCCCAAGGTGCTGGATATATTTAGGAATAAAATTCAGCACTTTGGAGAGCTCCTTCAAGGCCTGGAGCAAAACCTGGGCTGGATTTACTGCCTTCTTGACATGGAAGCCAACTTCCACCGCATAGGAGGCTTTGTGACAGGTAGCTTTGCTGTGGAAGGTGGCACATACCCAGGGACACTGCAGGATGCCAGTTAAATGCTGCTGGCCTTTGTCTGCAGCTGCCACAAGCAGTAGACCACTGAATCAGGGGTGCAACTTTTTCAAGAGAGATACCCTCAGGCCTTACACTCTGTGCAGAGACTTTGAAGCTATTTTGCTTAATAAAGATGCCAACCATGTTTGATGCCTCTCAGCATTCATGGCCATTCATGATTGGCTGAGGTGCTATGATGTCATTGAAGGCTCGAGCATTCCAATGGCTAAGGGAGAAGACTAAAGGCAGAAGGTTAACAACCAAGATAGTTTTTGTGAGGGAGGAAAAGGGGTGGTTTTGATGGCAGAAGAAGTTCACCCAGAGCCCAGAGACAGGAAACAGATGCATGCTGTGGATAGGGAGATATCTGATAGATAATAGAATTGCAGAGATGTGGGAATGATAGGGAAGCAAGTACTAAACTTCATAACTTGCTTTCAGGCACCCACTCAAACCTGGAGGTAAGAGGTTATCTGAATGTGATAGCTCACCACAAGCCTATTAGCTGCAGAATTTGGAGAACTTATTTTCTGCACTGAACCACTGAGAATCTCCCCAATGCCTGGGGCATTCTGAGGCTGTAGTTCGAAAGGGCAATTCTCTAAGCTCAGATTAGCCACCGGAGGTAAATGAAACCCCCATGTTCAGAAGCAATATGCCTCTGCATATGTGATTCTGGGGAGCAAAAGGAAAAGAAAGCTTACACCTTCATTCCTTTTGGGTGAGCTCCCCAAATGCAGCTGGTTGGCTGTTGTGGGTGAAAGAGGATGCAGACTAAGGCCATTTCCATTTCCACACTACTCTTCTGTAGTGCTATTACTCCACTTGGGGGAATTCTGGGGTTTGTCGTTTCCTGAGGCCAACGAGCTCTCTGGCTGAGAATTCTAAGTGCCTCTTCTTAAACTGTGAACCCCTGGATTCCACAGGACGTTGAAAGGTGGAATAATAGCACTGTAACCGTGCGGTGCGGAAATGGCCTAAGATGGACTTGCAGTCTGCTCTCTCTCCAGCTGGGCTCTTGTTATAGACACGGCTGCCCTCTCCTGGCTCGTTTCAGAGCTGCTCCGCATCAAACTCAGTGAAGGCCGGCCTCCTCCAACCCATCGCCCTGAAGATGTGCTTGACTACACTCCCATCGTGCCCAGGCGACATGGCCGTTTCTTCCTTTCCCTATGTATTTGTTTATTTATTAATTTTAACATTAACTAGCATTGGCACAAATGACATTTTTATTATAGACTAAAATTAAAACACTAAACTATAAAACACTAAAACACGTTAAATGCTAACTTACTAAGTAAACACTAACTTAGTAAAACAGAAAACGGCTCTGACGCCCTTCAAGCAAACCGTAATGGAAGAGAAATTTAAAAAAGAGAAAGAAAATAATATTCTTCTACCATTAGAGATCCAACTAAGCAATCTTACCAGATTTGCTAATAACCATATCCATGAATTATTGCATCGTTAGCTTTCTCATTGCTCAAAATATCCATAAATGGATTCCAATTTTGCATGAAATTGTCAATTGGCTTACCCTTTAAGAATCACGTTTGTTTGGCCGTTTGGGATAACTCAGCCTCTTTTAACAATCCCTTCTTCCACTGCTGGCGCACCAGTCCATTTCCAACATTTCCAACATCACGCCTTCTGATGGGAGTTGTTTGCTGGCACATCTTGGCAGGGCCAGACTGGGGAAAGCTGCTGGGGGAGGACTTTGACTGTTTGGGAGCCCCTGATGAATTTATTCATTATAAAAGGAAGACATTTCCCTTTATTAATGGGGGAAGGGGGAACCTTCATTAGCCGAGCTGCCATCCCTTGGTTAAGTGCATGCTACCAATAATGGCAAATTAGTGTCTGTGTGGTAATAAACATGAGGAAAGAAGCTGTAATTAAAAGCAATTAGCAGAGAAAGACTAGCACACCATCATATAGCAATATCCTCATAAATGCAATTAATAAGTGTATAATACAGGGAATACCCCGGGATTAATATATGTAAATGCTGATACATTGCAGCTGCCTTAGAGAGGAAATGCCCAGTAATAAGCTTAAGCTGATAAGCAGCAACCGAGCCCAGCTCTGGTCACCATGAAAGTTTAAGCATCTCTTATCCGGCAAGCAGACTGAACTTTGCATTTTTAAAAAAGCAAAGAGCAAGCAAAGCCCATCCTTCCAATGAACCAGGGGCTGATAAACTTGGGTCAAAAGATGGCAGGGGTTTGGTTCACAAACGCTACCAGGGAGTGTTTGAGGAATGTTATCCTGGTTTTTCTATATGATTTATTTGTTTGCTTTATACCCTGCTTTTTTCCCTGAGTGGGACTCCAAGTGGTCTACAACATAAATTAAAACAGAACATTGAAAGCAATGTTGAGGATGAAAGTCTAAAAAGTGTAAAACTGTACATCTGGTTAAAACACTGCTTTGAAGATAACATTAAAAACAACTAAAATATTTGAAATACGTATTGCATACTTAAAAAAAAATCCAAACATCTAATTGCATATCCCTCTTCCCTAACCTGAATGTCTGTTTGGATCTGCTGGGTGAAAAGACAGCAGAGAGGAGGGAGATAGAGGGCCTTTCCACACTATCCTGTTATTGTGCTATTATTCCACTTTCAAACTCCTGTGGAATCCTGGGGTTTGCAGTTTAGGGAGGGGCATTTAGACTTCTCAACCAGAGAGCTCTTTGGCCTCAGGAAACTACAAACTTCAGAATTCCACAGGAATAATCTCACTATAACAGTGTAGTATGGAAAGGCCCTCAATCTCCACTGGGAGGGAATCCTAAAGCGTGGAAACAGCCACCGAGAAGGCTGTCTCCAAGCTGAGCCTGGGAGGGGAATGGGATGGAGAGAAAGCCCTCTCCTGAAGCAAGTATGGGGAGATACGGGCTTTCTGATACCCTGGAGCCAAGCCATAGAAGGCTTTATAGGTCAAAACCAGCATTTTTAATTGTGCCCAGGAACAGACCAGCAGCCAATGAACCTGTTTCAGCAAGGAAGTTCTATGTTCCCTAAAACCAACTCGAGCTTTCCACTTCAAATGATTTGCTCATGGCTGCTCTTGTCAAGAAGAAGGGGAAAGTGATCTCAAAAGTGAAGACACAGTAGCAAACAATATAGCCCAACATCAAAGGGGGTGGATGGAAAATTATGCAAAGGAAGAGAACACAAAAGCTTCTCCTAGATCATAGGTTATGCCAGAGAGCCAATAAAGAAGGAACAAAGCAGATCTGGGATGGGGGAGTGGAATAAGTCCACATGCTGGGGCTACCACCAAGTTGGACCTGCTCCCATGGTCTCAGCAATGGCTTTGGGGAAGAAATGGGATTCAGGCAGCATCAGAAGGAAGCTGGAACCTGAGGCATACAGTTCCCAAGCCATTGTGAGATTTAATAGCCACTGTCCCCAGATTATAGCCAGGAATGTAGTAGAAGCTAGTGAAGTGGGTATTTTAAAGCAGAAAAATATGCTTCCCAGAACAGGTTCTGGTGAGCACTTTCACAGCTGCACCTGAAATGACAGATGTTTCTGAGCATCTTCAGGGACAGGCCCATGGAAGGCACATCACAGTGATCCATGGGGGAAGTAAAAAGACATCAGACAGTCTGAGGAGGGGGAGAAATAGGCAGGCAGATAGCTCCTATTGTTTCTCCCTTTGTATTTGCTTAGAACTGTAGACTGCAACACTTAGGCCTGTCGCCTCCTTCCTCCTTGATGTTACTCCCTCTTTCTTCCATTATGATTGCAGCTGAGATCCTACTTCAGAACTGTATAGACTAAGCCCTTGCAGAGGGAATAATCCATTGATTGTACAATCCTTACGATGAATGCCAGTTTGCACAACTGGGAAATGCAAGCAAATGCATGACGCACACACGGCTAAATGCACAATGGCACTCAGAATGCACAGCTCTACTTCTGCACCCTTAAACTGAACGCAGACATTTTTGCAAAAATGTCCAAGTAATTCCAGATAAGGAGGGAACATATCCCTGCAGAAAACACAACAGGATTCTGGCCAATGTGAAAAGGAGGGTGGTCTGGTGAGGGTCTTTGTGGTTATAGGACAGATTTGCAAAAGTCTTCAGTCTACCCCTAGATGTAGAAGCTAACCAAGTCTTCCTTTCCTCCCTCCCTCTCTCCCTCCTTCCTTCCTTCCTTCCTTCCTTCCTTCCTTCGTCTTTTTTTTTCCTTATTTATTGATTGATTTATCTCCCTTGCTAATTTTGGATGGATTTCCAGAGACAAAGCATATTTTCTTTTGACCTTACTGGGCCATATAGAATAATTACTCCTGTTTTCCCACACCAGTAAAATGGAAAGAATGTTACTGTTTTTACCATGTCACAACAGCCCGTTGTGGCCCATTCCACCCCCATGGGCCACCCCCAAGAGCATTAATTTTATTTATTTTATTCATTTATATCCCACCTTTCTCCTGACAATGGGACTCAAGGCAACCAAAACCAAAACTTCCTTTAAAGCCAAATCTTCCTTTACAGCAGTGCTTCTCAGAACCATCTGTCCCCCAGATGCTTGGGACTTCAACTTCCAAAAGCTCTAGCCAGCATGAGCAAGATTCATGGATTCTGGGAGTTAAAGTACAAAACACCTGAAGAGCCAAAGGTTGAGAAATGCCGCTTCAGGGCATTTATTGTCTGGAAAGCTGAACTGGACTCCCCGAGGCGATTGAAGGCTAACCTCTTTCATCTCTCTTGAGTGATGCTTCCTGTTTGCCCTTAAAGAAATTAAAAAATTCTCTGCAGTGCATTATGAGGCAATTAATACAAATTTCCATGGCACTGCAGATCAAATTTCACCGTGGCTGCACACGCAGGTTGTAATTAGAGTGACAGTTGCAACTCGGAAGGTTACAAGACCAGGGCATGGTGAGAAAGAGGAGAAATGAGGTTTCTCCTTTCAGGCAATCAGAATGAGCCCTATTGACATGCCTCTTGGAGGGTCTGGCATCTATAATTTGGTTACAAAATAATCTCAGCAGTTGTCAGAAAGCAACCGCAAGAATCCAATGCAAGGTACCTGACCCGGGGCTGTGATGTTCAAATTATACTCCTCAACAAGAGTATAATTAACATGTCTGAGAACAACCCCTTGCTCACCAGGCCTGGCTTCTAGTTTCAGAAGCGCGTTGGCTAAAGTCTAGAACAGACGTGGCCAATGAAGGGCACCAGTGAGTCGCAGGAAAGCTGCGATCAGTGTCTGAGGGCCTTTCCACACTACACTGCCATAGTGATATTATTCCACTTTCAACCTCCTGTGGAATCCTGGGGTTTGCAGTTTACGGAGGGGCCTTGGGAATTCTCAGCCAGAGAGCTCTTGGGCCTCAGGAAACTACAAACCCCAAGAATTCCACAGGAGGTTGAAAGTGGAATAATGGCTCTGTAGTGTAGCGGGACACAGAGGCAGGAGACCAAGAAGTTAGGAAAAAGAATTTTAATTTTTAAGAAGCGGCCGGGCTGCTTGGCTGGCCAATTAGTGCCAAGAGCCCCGAATTCAGTTAACAGAGTGATTTTATAGCATTTCTGACACACAAAGACATTTCTCTTTGCCCCTCCTTCTCTCCTTCTAGGGTTGACGCCTTGCAAATGTTTTGTTTCACTCTCCTTGTCCCTGAATTGTTTATATTTTAGAAATAGGGAACAGGGCAAAACATACAACTCAGTACGCTAAGCTTTGACCTTGCTTCTAGTACAGGAAGACTCTACTAGTTCTGTTTAGCTCAGCACATAGCATTCTCTGTAATTCAGCAGAGCAGGCACACAGTTGAAGGATTTCTTCAAACATTTCTATAAGCATGCCCAGGGTCCTGAGGCTATCCAGACTGACCCTCCTCCACAGTCCACTTCAGTAGCACAATAGCACTATAACAGCGTTGTGTGGAAAGGCCCAGAGTCTGAATTTTAAAAGACTGCCTGAGGGGAGGAATTCTATCCCCAAACTATATTCAGCACCTTGGAAGCCTCCTTTCAGACCAAAACTTGGAGCAGATTCACCACCCAGCTGACCAGCTAAAGTTGTTACCCATAATCCTTTGCAATGAGGTCATTGTGTCCTTTCTCTCTCTCTCAACAAACACAGCAAGATATTTGTCCATCCGTCCGTCCGTCCATTCATCTTCCCGCCTCTCTCCTAATATTGGACCCAGTCCATCCCTCTCTCCCTCCTTCTACCATTTAATGGCTGTAGCAGCACCCCCACCCACCCCAAATTTGGTAACTGTCTGATATGCCCCCTTTCTTGGGAATGATGGAGGGGCAGACTGCCCCAGGTTCAAAGAGCTTCCCAAAGTCCTAAACCTTTTTCCTCCAAGTAGGTTTAGCACTCTGGAGAGCAACTTTAAAATTCAGGCTAAAACCCAGGTTGGATTCATTGCCCCACTGACACAGGTCCCACCAGCGACCAGTGGAGCACCTTGCTCAGGAGAGATATTGCCCTACTACTAGTGTCAAAGCCACTCTTTGAGGACCTTTCCACACAGCACTGTTATAGTGTTATAACTGTTATACACTGTTATATATTATTCCACTTTTTGCTCCAACCCACTTTTTGCTCCATAAATTTCTCAAGATGCCAAGAGATGTGCCTCCAGTTTGCACAAAGAATTGTGTAACCTTATCATAGCCTCCTTTTGCTTGGTCCTCACTGCTTCACTACATTTCATCACAGAAGAAAAATAAAGGGGAGGTGTAGCTGCAAACAAAATACAACTGCGATAGTTTTATTTTCAGGATAATTTCTTTTAACAGCCGATGTCTGAGGTGAGGAGACCTCCCCTTTGCCCAGACGTCATAATCAGTACGTCCTCAGTCTGCTCCACAGTTCAACGGAGGGGACATTGGAGCAAACGGAGCACAACGAGAAATTAATAGCCTGGCCTGCATTTCTTTACGTAACCCCAATGTTATAAACAGTGTTCTGGAGGGCATGATAAATAACAGTGCCACAAGGGACTCATTGGGGCTGGCGGCTTTCATGTCAGCCATGCAGCGAATAATCTCTGGGCTTTAGTCTGACCTTTAATGGAGTCGCCAAAAATACTGATACTATTTTAGGGGTTTATCGGGTTTAGCACCTTGGATAGTAGCTCTTCCAAATTTTAGCCTGAAACTATGGAAGGAGTCTACGGTTGCATTGATATAGAAGAAAGCACTGTGATGTACAGTGGCCCCTCCACATTTGCAATGGTTAGGGGCACAGAACTCTTGCAAAAGTGGAAAATCCACCACCCACGATCTCATTAGCATTCCTCTCCAGAGCTTCCTCCCTTTCATTCCTCTGCCTCTGGCTCCAACATTCCGGGGGGGAGGGAGGAAAAAGACAAGCTAAAAGGCTTACCAGTACTTTCCCTCAGCGAAAGAAGAGCAGAGTTCTGGGGTTCTAGCTGCTTCCAGTCGCTATCTTGAGAAAGGTGGGGTAGGAGCAAAAAGGGCACCTGACCAATCAGCAGCCATTCCATAGCAGAATGCACAGACACATGGCAGAGAGGACATGTCTTCAGCAGTGGGAGGGGGCTTTGCTCACCCCAAAGGAAAAAACATCAGTTTTAAATACAAGCTTTGCAAGCCTGGAGAAAAATGCGGGGGAGGCAAGCACATGCCTCATGAATAATCAAATTCATGAAGTTCAAACTCACAAATGTGGTGGAGGACTGAACTTCAAATATGAGTTTCCGCCACTAAGAAAGACCAAAGAGGGACAAAGGAAAAAGAGAGGGAGAAAAATAGACCATGGATGAGTGAATATGAGTAAATGTGAGTAAAAGGTACATTAACTTCATCTCTGTTGGGAATGAAGTCGAAAGCATTGAGTCCCACATTTTACGGAAAAGATGATGCTTGAGGAGTGAGTTTGAAAAAAAGAGAGAGGATAAGGCTGAGGTTAAGAGTTCCACTCGTATTAGCTGGAGGATTAGCAATGTGAAACCTGTTCTGGTGAAAGGCTTCACTAAGGATCTGTGAACTTAGGTGCCTGCTAATATCTCTCAGGTACCGATGAAGTGGAGAGAGAAAATCAGGAACCATTGGAGGAAGGGCCTGTGCTTAGCTTCAGCACCACCAACAGCTCCACATTCACAGCTTGGTCAAGGCTCACAGGGGAAGACAAGGCCTTCAGACTGGCAAGTTCCTAACAACATCCTCAATAAAGGCCGCACCAACAAAACAAACTTTGCCAAGGTGGTGCCCTCCAGGTGGGATGGGCTATAACTCCTAGCATCCTCAGCCAGAAGACTACAACTCCCAGATCCTCCTAACCAAGATGGCAGTTGGCATGAGACATGTTGGGTGTACCTTTCTTGCCACATCATGTTCTTGATGAAATTGTCCCCCCTTCAGCTACTATTTGTCTATGTTTCTCAATAGTTCAGGTAAAGCCAGGTGAACAGCAGCTGGGGGAGGGCCATTGAGCAAACAGGAAGATGGAAGAGCTCAGTCTCCTCCGTCCATAACACTATGATCCCAGTCCAAATTGCTCCACTCATTTGGGACAGGAGAAGATGTTCTTGTGGCCAAGAATATAGGTCAAGGCGACCTATCTTGGCATGGAGATACAGTAGCACTAACGAAATTTTTTTTGTATGCATGGTGTCTTGTTGACTATGTAAGTAAGAACTAAGTCAAGGTTCACATTCCAACCACTCATGAAGGTTCTAGCTGGAAAACATTTAGTTTTAAATTCATTCATTAGAAACCCACCATGATGTCAAGCTCTCATAGTGATGAGACATTAGTCTGAATTGGATGGTGCCAACTGGAAGAGACACTTTGAATGAATTGCTGAATAATGAACCAATACATAAGTAAATTCCAGTCATTCAACAAGTTTCCTCTCATTAGACCTAATAGGACTCAAGTCATACGTTCAAAAGTGCTATTCAGTCACATGCATTATTTCCATACCTTTCTGTTGAGCACAGATATTTCCGTAGTGCACATCCTGCTCCCCTGTACAAGAGACAGGCCAACACTGTGATAGTGCTATTATTCTACTTCCAACATCCTGTGGAGTTCTGGGATTTGTAGTTTCCTGAGGTCCAAGAGCTCTCTGGCTGAGAATTGTAAATGCTCTTCCATAAACTGCAAACCCCAGGATCCCATAAAGTGGAATAATAGCACTATAACAGTGTAGTGTGGAAATGGCCACAGACTCACCTGTCCCTAGGCCTGAGATGCTGACACTGGTTGACACTTCTGAGAAGCTGGAATATTCATACGCATTCCGTAGCACCTCAGTACCTGTACCAAGCACTGCAGGATGCTCATTTCAACAGAAGCCAGTGCTCCAGCAGCCAGTACGTGCTGTGATTTCAGAGACTGCTGCCCCATTTAGCACTGTTTTTGCCCCCTCTTTTGTTGAGTTACTCCCAATTTACAGGACAAATTGGCAACCCAACTGGTTTTCTTCCTCATCAATATGCTCTGTAGTTTAATCCAGTCTCTCATGTGTCTCACTACCACCACTCTGATGCGCTTAAAGCTTTAATTTTCCATGCAGATGTATTGAAAGCATTAACTGTGGCTGGAGGAGGTAGATCAATATAGAAGAAACCAGTTCTCTCTCTCTCTCTCTCTCGCTCTCTGTTGGCATATAGGGATATTAATTCTTTGTGAATTGCTTCCTTCAAGAATGAAACAAGTAATTTGAACCATTCATCCCCATCCAAAAAAAACAAAACAAAAACCCTTCAAAACTGCAGTTTTTGAAGACTACAGTGTACCTTCTATATGAGTGGGGGGTTCCGTTCCAGGAACCCTCATATATACATGTATATTAAAAAAAAACCCGCTGATGCTCCATCTCAGTTTTGTCAATGGATGCAACATATGCATGCCAACGCAGACATGCGCCTGGTTCATCCGTTGATGATAACTGGACACGAAGCTTCACATGACCTCACATTCCTGTGTGCTGAGGTTGCATCAGCAGAGGGTGCACAGCATTCCCAATTTGGAAATTATTCTGTGCAAAATTCATGCTTTGTTCTTTTGCACAGAAAACAGCATGTTGTCCACAAAGTAATATTTCTGAAAATGCTGTTTTGATGTGCAAATTTTTGTGTGCAGGAAGTCCTGAACCACAAAGATTCTCATCATTCCAGGACTGTCCTCATGAGGGTTTCTCAACACTCAAAGAATGAGCTTTTTCAACCATTTTGAAGTGTTTCTGAATATTCTTTCTATCCTTGCATAGGTAACACTGCAACAGTCGGCGTATTCATCCAACTGTAGAGATCAGTGCAGAAGCTCCATCTTTAAAATGAGGCTGGAATGCATCTCACTTCAATTATAAGTTCAGCATGGGCAACTTGTTCAGCTTGAATAAAAATATCGACAAGTACACAGATTTATCTCGACTGTTACAAGGTTGTTTGATGCATCAAGCTGGAAGGTTGGCTCACCTTAAGGCTGATTAGTAAGGATTTTTTAAACAAAACAAATCTCCAGTTTGTGGAACAGGCTCAGCTAACGTAAAGCCGTCATTTGGTAGCACAGATCTCAGAGCGCTTAGAAATAGCTCAGGTGAGAACTGTGCAGCCTGAAGTGGACTTTGAAATTGCAAGATCAGGCCTGATGAATCAAGGATCCAACTTTATTTTGAGAAAGAAATGCACTTTGTCTTGTTCATGCACGGTTTTATAATTTTTTTTTCTAAAATGGGAAAAGATCCATCCCTCTTTTTTTCTTGTTTTTTTGCTTGCTTTTCTTTCTGTATGTTTGTATGTATGTGTAGTGGCTTGAACATTGGATTATGACTCTGGAGGCCAGGACCTGAATCCCCAACTAGCCATAGAAACCCACTGGTGACCTTGGGACAGTCACACTCTCTTAGCCTCAGATGAAGGCAAAGGCAATCCACTCTGAACAAATCTTGCCAAGAAATCTCCATGAAAGGTTCACCGTAGGGTCACTATTGGTCAGAAATGATGTGAAGGCACACAACAACAACATTCAATGGAGCTTGGACAAATTGTTTTGGACTACAACTCCCCAGTGACAGCTACGGTCTCTCTTGTCAGTGGGGTGGTAAATCCACTCTGGATTTTAATCCAGAATTTAAAGGAGCTCTCCAAGGTGATTAATGTTGGTCCTAAATAGGTTCAGAACCTTGGATAGTTCCTTTAAAGAGATGAAAACCTGGAATGAATACACCTAACTTGGTGACACCAGATGCCACTGCAAATCCCAGAATCACCCAGCCAGCATGAATTGGAAAATGGGAGTTTTCCCCAAACTTAGGTCTTAAACCAGAATTAGGCATGTGCTAAGGTTAGGGGAGCATATTGGTCCCCTGAGGCACCTTTAATAGGTGCATCCCCCTCCAGAAAAAGAAAGGTCTCCAAAGCCCCCGAAAGTGTGGAAGATATTTCTCCATACCTTTGGTCTTCTCTGGGCCAGTCAGGTGGAAAAGTTTAGGCAAATGACAGTATGTTTTGTACAAAATGTTTGCACAGGTTTCAAAATGAAGGAACAACTGTTGGGGAAAAATGCACAAAAATCCTTGCAAACTTTTCCCAACAGGAAGGAGACCTTGGAAAACCCAGTCTCCCATGTGACAATGAAACAAGCAAAATTTTTACATCTCTGCCTAATACTCTTGTCTTTGAGGGCAAAGAAGCCTGGTTGTCTGGCCCAGCTTCCTGCAAAACCTGAAGGCAGCACTGAAAAAGCTGTTGGAGATAAAGAGACATGACGGGTGTTCTCCGCCCCACCCTCCCCGAAAGAAGATAGAGCAGTTTGCTGAGCATTAACCACAGCTTGGCAATGGAAAGAACACCTGGACAACAGAAACATTCTGGTGAATAAAGCAGGAGGAACCCAGCTGTTTCTGTTTGGGTAGGTTTCCAGGTTGTCTCTTCAAAAGACAGCATCCCCCCAGCCGCACACTTTTTCAGCTGCTTTGCAAACAAGACAGAAGAGGAAAAACAGGCATGCAAATGAAGTTTCACGTTGCATCTGCTGAAGCTTTAAGCATGGCATTCTGGCCCTGAAACAAGAGGGGTGTGGGGACTGGGAATTTTAAGATTTTTCATTTAATTAGGGAACTGCCTCCAGAGAGACTCTACGAAGTCTGAGCCTGAGTAGCATATGGCAATAAGACCTACCTGTTTGGGGCTGGAGTTCAGGAGGGAGTGAGGCCAGCTGCAAGAGGGTGATGAGTTTCCATGAGTGTGGTTAAATGATTTAACTTTGCTGCAAGCTGGAGTTCTAACAGACTTAAGATTGTGTGTGTGTGTGTGTGTGTGTGTGTGTGTGTGTGTGTGTGTGTGTAAATATAACTTGATGTCCTAATTTGAACCCAGAGCTATGTAGCTCATCAGATGGTTCTGGGACCTGCTTTCATGCATTTAGGCGTAACTTGCCATGCAAAAATCCTGAAGATAATCCTTTATCTAGAACAAACAAAAAAATCACCCACTAGTTTTCTGTCAGTGAAAGATGTTGGCACCAGAGTCAGAGGAAGAGTCAATCTGCTCTGTACTTTAGTCTGAACTTGAAAGTATCTATCCAAAGTCAGAGCATTCTTTTTTTGGTGATAGGGCTTAGCACTTTGGAAGGCTCCTTAAGGTTGGAAACTTAGAATTCTGATGGTGTTGTACACATGCGTAATCTCTCTTTCACATGTTGTAGCTGTACTTTTCCAGCTGTTGTGAAATGCACGTGCTCAGCTCAAGTACCGTTCCACAAGTGGAACCATTTCCTATGGGCTTGAATCCTATTGGCAGTATCAACTAGACTAGACCCATTGACTAAAGTGCATTTATCTGTGTGTTCTCACCATTCTTTTTTATATATATTTTTATTTATTTGAATTATCCATTGTACAAACAACTTATGCAGAACATTTATATTTTATCCCTTCCCCCGTCCAACCCAGGAATGGTATTTCATAATTAATTTATTTTTGCCTTTATGTTGCATATCATTTTAATTCTATCATCCACATCCTCGTAGCCCCTTCTCTCCTTTACAAACTCAGTAAGCGTCTCCCACCTCCTGGACCAGGTCTCTTCTCTCAGCTGACCTAGATATAGCATCCTTCTCTCCAATATAAAATCAAACAGTATATAGTGTAATACATAGTATTTCCACCTGTTAAGATCCCACTTTTCTTCATCTTTTCACCCACAGGCAATCACTGCCTGTGCTGCTATTAATAATTGTTTAATTAAATATTCCTCCTCTTTTTGTACCTGTTCTCACCTTCAATAATTGATGGAATTACTCTTCTCTCAATGCAACTGACCAACAAGATTCCAGCCATGCAGTTGCTCAGCCTTGGTTGGTGGATCAGTATTCATCAGTACCTCCAATGCACTTTGTGATTCACTGAGATGACACCATCACACCATGGGACAATAACCAGGCACACTAACAGAGGTTCCTCAGCATCAGCATTCCGCAGAATCGTGGTACAGTGCAAGTATCATGTAACAATATGAGTGCAGATTTATTCTGTGCAAGCACAATGGAATAAAATCCACTGTTCCACTGTCGTCAGATGCAAATTGCAAGAAAAGAAATTCTGTCCAAACATTAGGAAGAACTTCTTTATCTCAATTCAAGAAGAATATCAACAAGCTGGAGTGTGTCCAGAGGAAGGCAACCAAAATGGTGAAAGGTCTGGAAGCCATGAAGCCCTATGAGGAGTGTCTTAGAGAGCTGGGGATGTTTAGTCTGCAGAAGAGAAGGTTGAGAGGGGACAGGATAGCCATGTTTAAATATTTGAAGGGATGTCATGTCGAAGAGGGAGCAGGCTTGTTTTCTGCTGCTCCAGAGACTAGGACAAGGAGCAATGGATTCAAGTGGCAGGAAAGGAGATTCCACTTGAACCTCAGGAAGAGCTTCCTGACGATCAGTGGAACGTGCTGCCTCGATGGAGTGTGGTGGAGTCTCTTTCTGGGGAGGTTTTTTAAGATGAGGCTGGATGACCATCGGTTGGGAGTGCATTGATGGGTGTTCCTGCATAGCAGGTGGTTGGACTGGATGGCCCCTGGGGTCTCTTCCAACTCTAGGATTCTATGAACTGTTCAACAGTGGAACAGGCTGCCTCAGAAGCTCGTGTGCACTTTCAAGCTGCCTGTATTGTAGCTGTGCATTCCTGCACGACAGAGGGTTGCATTCAAGATCCCTTGCAGCCCTTCCAATGCTGAGATTTTATGATTACAGCCAGAAGCACCTCTGGTTTCTGTGCGTCCAGCTTCCTGTTATATACAGAGAAGCAGGCCTCTGGTGGGATTTCTCAGTCCAATTCTGATAGCACACGATGCAGGAAAGGAACAAATGCCTCTAAGCACATGTCAGATGCCTAGCTCACAACCAAACTCCAAACGTCTGGAGATGGAGAGCTGGAGTCCCTTGAACCCCAGAGTCTTTCCACTGAACATGCAATGATGCTGGAAGATGCTGAAACCGGTTCTCACACCTCAAAGCTTTTCTGTGAGCACAACAATGGCCATCACCTCTACGGAATCTTCTTTTCCCATTCAGAGATGTTCAATGCATTGAAAGCTTCTGACGCACCCAAAAAAAGGCAGTTTCAGAGAAAAGCCATTGAGATGATTAAAGGGTCTGTGAAGAGAACAAGGGATTGAAAGCGTTTGGTACGTGCGGCTTAGCCAAGTGGGCAACTCAGTCGGAATGATAAAGCGCTGAGAGAAGGAGCTACAACCAGAAATTTAAGGGGAGGGCAAGCTGGGAGGAGGAAAGGTGTGTACAGGTTGGTCGGAGCTATAAATCTTCACCCATTGTGTTCCGTCACAGAACAGTGAAGAACATCCAAAGTTGTTGTTTTTTTCTTTCCCCAGCTGTGTGAGATTTTGCAAAAGTTTTTGAGCGCTTTGGTGATTTTGTGTGTGTGTGTGTGTGTGTGTGTGTGTGTTTCAAGCCCTTTTTTTCCTTCCAGATAATTTTTATTGGTTGTGCGTGCATTTCCAGTTTTATATAGAAAGTTACATAGGGATATATTTTTGAAATAAAAAAAAATATGCAATATATAATGCAGTAATCAGTGCCCTGGGCCATTCCTGCACTACACTATTATAGTGCTATTATTCCACTTTCAACATCCTGTGGAATTCTGGGGTTTGTAGTCAACTGAGGCCCAAGAACTCTCTGGCTGAGAATTCTAAAGGCCCCTTGCTAAACTGGGATAGAAGTGGAATAACAGTACTATAACATTGTAGTGTGGAAATGGCCCTGGTGATCTAATTTATACGTCTTTCTCATCTCATTGACGAGAACTTATTGATAAACACCTTAAGTTCTGTTATTTATTATAAAAAAAAATTTAAAATATTTTTTTAAAAAATTAATTATTTAATAAATAAGCAAATAAATAAAATATTCCTTTCTGGAATTCTTATTCTGTCTCCTTGTATCATCTCCTTGACTTCCCCTCCACCTATGATCCGGTAATGCAATACACTATTTGTTTTCCATTTAATTTGCTATACCCAAATATAATAATCAAAAGTCCTTATATACTTGTATTACCTAACCTATTATATCTGTTATCTTTCGCCTTCTCCACTTTCCCCTTTTTACAGTTGAAAATAACTAAAATCATAGATATTTCCCATTATCTTTTACATTGCTTTGTATTTCAGGCCTCTATGATGAATATTTCACTTATGCAAAAAGAAAAAAAAACATTTTGCACCCCAGGGGAAAAACACAATGCATTTGCAGAAAAAAAAAAGATTGCCAGCATCCAGTGAGTGACCTACACATGTGTAATTTCCCCCATAGAAGTGGCTGAACATTTTTCTCCCATGCTAGTTGAAGCTTGCAGAAGTAATCTAACCCTCAGGCTGCACTTTCCTTCTGTGTCTTCTCACGTGTCCCAGCATTAATCCATCTCAATTCAGACTGTGTGTAAAAGGGACCCTATTGACTGCTTATGAAAAAATACAACACTGTCTCCTTTAAAAAGGAGTGACAAGGAAGGCAAAGCTCCGCATCTTTTCCTATGATTTGCCCTTTAAGATCTCTAGTTCCATTCTCCACGTGGTCTCCAAAATGTGAAAGATTTTGGTGTAATCATTTGTATGATGGATTAGGACTCTGGGAGACTAGTGTTTGAATCTCCGGTCAACCATGACCCTGTGTAAGTCACACTTTCTCAGCCTCAGAGGAAGACAGTGGCAAACCTTCTCAGAATCAATGTTGCCAAAAAGATTTCTAAGATTCGCTATAAGTTGGAGTTGACTGGAGGGGATTTAACAACCCGACCAGCAAAATATGCTTCTGGAACTATCATGTGCCATGTCGTCAGCAGTTTCTCCAGCATACAGACTAGATCTGGTTGCCTGCAATTTATTCATCACATCAAATACCATTTGGAAGTGTTCTGTGCATCACTAGGTCTACAGTTTGGAGAGGCTTTGGGTGGAAATGAGATGCTCAGAGAGACCCAGTCCCAAAGCCTTCTCTTCTCCTCACACAATTTATGCATTTCTGCATCCTGTAGGCCTCGTGAAGTTATTGGCAAATCTCTCATGTTGCTTTATCGCAGACGGATTTATCATTCCTCTCAAGCCTCTGGTTACTGTAGCAACAGATACCACCACAGTCTTTAACTAACGAGACAGGGCAAGTGGAAACAGGTACATGTTAATGAAGAGCAATCACAGAATTGTTTCAAGGGTTTTCATGTCTGTTTGCAACGTCTGGGCACCGTTAGTCCAGAATTAAAACTCCGCAGAGCCCTGAGGAAAGCCAAGACTTCTTTATAGACTGGAGAAAAAGAATACGCTGGAGGCTCTGTCACTCAACAATCTTACTCTGCGTTAACTATCATGGCCTCATCCTTCAGATTCTTAGGATCTATAGGTTAGGGAAGGATGTTTAGAATTTTCAGCAAGGTACCTCTTCTGCTTTGCCAAACCAAAAACAAACCAAAACATCAGGGGTTGCTTAGATATTGCCAGGGTGGTTGAAGTGGAATCATACTAGTATGACTATGCAGTGTGAAAGGGCTCTGAGTGAGAAAGTTGTTTCCAACTTATGGTGATCCTAAGGTGAATCTATCACAGGGTTTTCTTGGGCGGAGAGTGTGCGATGTGCCCAAGGTCACCCAGTGGGCGATTCCTGAGCAGGGAATCAAACTCTGGTCTCCAGGATTGTGGTCCACTGTTCAAACCAATACATCTTGCTGGTTCAAACTGGGCTTTATCCAGCTCTATTTCTAACAGGCCCTATCTATGGCCATTTCCGCCCTACACTGTTATAGTGCTATCATTCCACTTTCAAACACCTATGAAATTGGTGGGGTTGCAGTTTAGGAAAGGGCATTTAGAATTCTCAGCCAGAGAGCTCTTGGGCCTCAGGAAACTACAAATCGCAGAATTCCATAGGAGGTTGACAGTGGAACAATAGCACTATGACAGTGCAGTGCAGAAAGGCCCTGTGTTTCTGGTTTGCTCTATCTAAATGTTTTACAGACAAGCCTATAAGTTATATCCATTTCCCTAAAGCATTCCCCTCCAAACCAGCTTTTCATGAGCTGTGATTGGACAGCTATAACCAGGCCTACTCACCTTCTTTGGACGGGAGAGGTTGGTCATCCTAGAGGCTGGTGCTCTCATCCACCATCCAGAGATTGGTACTCTCCTTGCTATGATAGCCCTCCTGAATGACCATTCCTTGGCAGGTTGAAAGCAGGACAGATCAGAACAGCACTTGACTGCACCTGATATCTGGATGCAGAAATGATTTCATCATTCACACAAACCCTGGCAGATCTTAGTGGAAGATATCATTGGCCTGGGTCACAGCCACCTGCTTTTCTGATGCCCCACCTGCTTTTCACCAGTCACAAAATGGCCATTAAGGGGGTCTATCAGAGCAAAATCATGAATCCAGGGTGGGGATCAGGGAGCGGTAGCAGAATTCCACCTGTGAAACTCTAACACTGTGCTGGCTAATGGTGGATCTCCGCAAAGAGGGTTTTGCTTTACTTGTGGTGTCAGTCATTTGCACAAAAATGTTTCTGTGCAAAGCCAGTCTCTCTCTTCCATTAGAGAAGCAAAGCACATGCACATGCGGCAACCATAAAAGGACTGGCAGATGGATCAGAAAGCCACAAACAAGATGACCAGGGCTTCTGGGAAGTCCATGCATAAAAGCAGTCAATTGTTTAGCTAGGTAACGTGCATGATTTGCAGAGACATAAAAGCAAATTCTCCCACATGAGAAAGCTCTTTCAGAACTGGCAGTATGTCTCTCACCAGTCTTGCAGGTCAGGAGAATAAAATTAGGTATACCAAGAAGAAGATAAGTGAGAATATATATCCCTACTGTGATGCCATCCGTTTCCTCACTTGGAACTTTTCCTAGGATGGTCCTTCTTCTCTCTCCAAGTCTATTCCTCCTGAACTCTGCCTGCCCTCCCCAGTTCACTTGAAGCTAAATATCCTCTGGTGTATTGTGGTTCTCTTTAGCTCCCCTAGCTTAAAATGTGTTGCCTTTTGTACCCATCTAACGCAAATAAATCTTCCAACTGAGGATAGCATTTTCATGCCTCTGATTCAACAGGCACCAATCGATGAAAGATCCTGCCATGGGATCATCTGTTTGCCTTTAAGATGTCACGCGGTGGTTTGTTGTTTTAACTTAAGGTGAAATTTTCAGTCCTAACTCTTTTCTTTAAAAAACATTTATCTTTTTCTTCCAAGGCAGCATACAATAATTTGAGAACAGACGACCGCGTTAAAATATATAAAACATTAAAATGATTTAACGTTCCAAAGGATGATAAGAAATTGCCAAAGAGCAGGGAGAATAAACCCAGCATCTGAGTTGTGTCTGTATTGATTGAGAAGTACAGCTCATCGTTTGGCAGCCATGTGCCCAGGCAAGTGCTGGCCTTAACCTGTAGAAGCTGAATGGTCTGGAAAAAGTTCATCTGAACAATTGCCTACATCAGGGGTAGGCAACTTCCAGGTAACGCCTACCCCCCAACTGGCTTGGCAGGGTCAGTCACAGATAATCTCTTGTCATCTCGCCTTTTCAGCTGCTTTTAAAGCGTCCCAGCTTCTCTCTCCTCCTCCCCCTCATTTCCGCAGTCTAGTGCAGAAATGGCCCCAGTCTTCAGTTTACTTTGGTTGTTGCACCATCCAAGAACAGGCACCTTATGTGCAAAGACTACACTGTGAACTGAACAGAGACTTTACACCAAATTTTTTTAAAAAAAGGACAACAAGGGAACTTGCATGCATAAAATACCACCAAAGACGCCAGCTTCCAATAACCAGAATCCCCAAATCAGCATATTCTGGAAACTGCAATCTAAGGCCATTTCTACCCTACACTGTCACAGTGCTCTTATTCCACTTTCAACCTCCTGTGGAATTCTGGGGTTTGTAGTTTACTGAGGACAAAGAGCTCATTGGCTGAGGATCCCAAATGCCCCCCCTAAACTGCAAATCCCAGCATTCCATAGGAAGTTGAAAGTGGAGTAATAGCACTATGATAGTGTAGTACGGAAATGGCTTAAGAAACATGACTATTCCCACCTTGGCACACAAATTTTAAAAAAAAATCCTCTGGCAAAGATCCTAACATACAGTTTGAGGTGGGAACGGCTTGTTCTTTTGCTGTCTCTGTACTATAATGTCGAGCTCATGACCTTCTCTTATCAACACCTTTACAGATTAGGAAAATCTTGGCTGAATCTATAGGAAGAATCTGGGCATGAAGAGGATTTACTGGGCCTCATGCCCATCTCTATCATCATCCCCACCTTCCTCTTTGCTAACATTAGAAATTAAATGATTTCGTAAGAAGGAATGCTTTGGAGCATGGAAAGTTGCCATAAATATTCATGGTAATTAATATACATGAGGGCTGCAAAAAAAAAAAAAGTCATCTTAGTTTTTTGTGGCAGTATGTTATCTTTTTCTCTTCCCCTCCTCACAGTTCCTTTTCTTGGTGAGACACGTCACAGAGAGGAAAATAGACCCAACCATGCCTTTTTTTTTCAAAGCAACAAAATCCAAAAGCTTCTCTTTCTAATGTTTTGGAAGAATAGACTTCCCTCTCACCCACTGTGGAACACAGCTTCACCGCGTGACCCCATTTATGAGGCTGGCGACGGAGCACCTTGAAGCGCTGAGCCATCAAAGGATTTTGGGGAGGAAGAATAAAAAAAAAACTTCTGTAACTGTTTGTCAGGGGCACAAAAGCTCTGATTTCTACCCTGAGCTGCTCCACCAATGGCTGAATAAGCAGTTTTACAAGAAGTGTGGTAGCTGCTGAGTGAAGGATGGGGCTCTCACTCCTCCGGCACCGACACTCTTGAGTTCTCAACGTGCCAGCTCCACACAGGTCTTAAGTGCTTCAGGCTATACAGTCTGGCTTGTACTGTCACCACCACCATCACTCTTCCCACCTGTGGAGGTTTATGTCTTTCATGTCAATGGGGTGGTGAATCTCTTCCATATTTTTGGTCATAAAATCACATAATCATAGAGCTGGAAGAGACCACAAAGGCCATTGAGTCCAACCCCCTGCCATGCAGGAATACACCATCCAAGCACTCTCAACTGATGGCCATCTAGTCTCTTCTTAAAAACCTCCAAAGAAGGAGACTCCACGACACTCCGAGGCAGCATATTCCACTGCCGGACAGCTCTGACCGTCAGGAAGTTCTTCCTGAGGTTCAGGTGGAATCTCCTTTCCTGCAGCTTGAATCCATTGCTCCTTGTCCTGGTCTCTGGAGCAGCAGAAAACAAGCCCGCTCTCTCCTTGACATGACATCCCTTCAAATATTTAAATATGGCTATCATATCCCCTCTTAACCTTCCCTTCTGCAGACTAAACAACCCTAGCTCCCTCATTGGGCTTCATGGCTTCCAGACCTTTCACCATTTTGGTCACCCTCCTCTGGACATGGTCCAGCTTGTCAATATCCTTCTTGAATTGAGGTGCCCAGAACTGGACACTGGATTCCAAATGAGGCCTAACCAACTTCCTATGGGAACCTGGGACCCGCAGTCTAGAGAAGTGTCTTTAGAATTCTTAGCCAGAGAGCTCTTTGGCCTCAGTGAACTACAAACCCCAGAATTCCATGGGAGGTTGAAAATAAAATAATAGCACTGTAACAGTGTAGGGTGGAAAGACTGCTGGCTCCAATATTCCAACAGTCACACCACTACACCATACTGGAGTGAGCTCTCGCTCTCTCTCTGTGTCTATGTATATACTTTTCAATGTGGTGCTCTTGCTCTTAGATTCTTCCCCTTTGCCCCAAGGACTGGAATAGAGGATGCAGACCCCAAGATAAAGGATGGGGGTTAGAAAAAGAAGCAGACTTAACACCTTAAAGTAATTTACCTAGAGAGGGAGAGAGAAAATTGGGAGCAGAAGACACCAGGCATAAAGTTCAGGCCTTCCCTTTCTTGCTCTGTATAGGAAAATTTTAGGTGGATGGAAAGGAAAAAATGACACTCTGCATTTCCCATGCTCCCAAAACTTCTTTGTCTCCTTTGCAGCCTTCATGTGTGTATATTGTTTTGTTTTTAATAGTTAATGTGTTTTAGGGGGTTTAGATGGGTTGGTGGGTGGGGAGGATGGGTTATGCTTTAATTGCTTTTAATGTATTTATATAATGTTGTAGTACCGCCTCAATCCATTGAGAGAGGCGGGATATTATTATTATTATTATTATTATTATTATTATTATTATTATTATTATTATTATATTTATAGTCTATTCATCGTCCAGCAAAAGAGACCAAGGGAGAAAAAAGCCAACCGGCTTAATATTCTGTAACAGCAAAAAATATTATAACTGCTGTTCTCTGTAGCCACAGGGAGCCCCAGCCCGTAGAATGGAGCATCTTCCACCTTTGCTCCAACCACAGGCTTCCAGTGAAAACACACAAGGTCACAACCATTGCTGGAAGAACACAACATAAAGCTAAAACAGATTAAAAGACTCAGAAGGGGGGAAAAAAAAAAAAAAAAAGGGTTTCTTCCTCCAGCATAATGCTAAACCAGAGCCTTTCAGCTCTACGAAGCACAGCAGGAGGAAAGATTAAGACGATGGGGAAAGGGTTGAAAAGTGTTTTTTTCTTCTCCCCCTACGCCCTTCACAAGCAAGCACAGCTACAAGGCTCCCTGTTCCAGGGCTAGATGGAACCTCTGGCAGAAACAATGATCTAAGCTGGTGGCTCTCCGTTGTACTTAATCAAAAGCAGACCAAAATCCGGTGACTGAGAGCAGCTTGAGATAGAGAGAGAGTGCAGGGCTTGGCCCCGAGGAGCCTTCATTATGTCTCGTTCGTTGCTTCCTGTGTAATGCACCCTCTGTGAGGTTGCCTTTGAGGAGTGTTCAGAAGCATCAGCTGGTCCAAAGAGCTGCAGCCAGATTGTGGACCAGGGCTGGTTATAGAGAGGGCAAAACTCTTTTGTTACAACAGCCTCATTGGCAGCTGCTCCATTTCCAGGCATGAGTCAAAGTGGCCTTTTGGGACAAAGACCAATGTAACAATCAAGTCCAAGGGCTTTGGGGGACTAGTGGACTTTTGCAGGGGCCACAAAAATGAGATCTAAGGGCTATACATATCAGGGTGCGGGGCATAGGCGGCATGGATATGAGATGCAGGCACCGGGGCAGGGGCAGAGAACAGCCACTAGGCCAGGAGGAATGTCAGAGCTTAGCAAGAGTCCAAAGCAGCAGAAGTCTACCCAGTATCAAGAGTCCAAAAGGCCAGAGGCAGGTCCAAAGAACAACAGGCCACAGGTCAGTCAGAGTCCATGGGTCAGCAAGGTTAAGACCAGTGAGGTGTCCATCTCACTATGGCCAGGGCTGCAGAGAAAACCCAGCCCTTATCTAGCCAGCTGCCCTGCATCTGAGCAACCAGCTGGGTCTGAGGTACTGGGCAGGATTCTGCATAGAACAGGGTCAAGGCCTGGGTCCTTGCAGGTAGAATCCTGCAAAGACTTGGTCACGGACCGGAACCTTTACAATACGGGGTTGTCCATACACTATGCCACCCTTCATCTAGAAGAAACCAGGGATGGATGACACACAAGAAGCTATTGGATACCTCCTCTCAAATATCTCTGAAAAACTTATGTGCTCATAATCCCAGGTTATGTTTGTGTATATCACCAATGGGATTCAAGCCAAGAAACACAGTACAAAACATTTTGAAATATCCATTTGTATATGCCAACTTTGAATAACACTTGGTGCATCTTATGTAAAGGGTTCTTCTAGCCCTTTTCACTACAACAAATCCAGAAGTATTCATGGGTGCCAGAAAACCCTTTGTCATCCTTATTTATTCAGAAAAGCACACAATGTAGGTTCACAATGATTAGTTGCCATTGTGTATGGAGAAGAAAGGCTTGTTTATTTATTGTTTCTCTGCCTAAATTGTGACAAACTCAATTGCTGTGGGGTAGAAATCCTTGAATGTCAATGTGTGGGGGGGGTGGGGGGGTGAGCAAGAAGACCTTGAACCTGAAAGGGAATCTTTGAGAAGGGCTTGTATCTTGGAGGGAAATTAAATATGCTCTTTGGAAAGAGATTGACTCAACATCATGAGTCAAGAACAGAGATGTGAAAATCTATCTGGCTCATCCTTGTGTTTCATGATATCCCACTGGGATTTTTAGTCTACTGGTTCCAGTCCATATTGGGCTACAAGACTCCCATCTCACCTTGCCTGCATGGTTGTTCAAACAACCCCATAAGGGAAACTTAACATATTTTTTTTCTAGTGCACACTTTTTTAGATGCATGTTTCTATAGATTCTAGCACAATGGTGCACATTTTCAAATCTATGCAGTATGAATTTGGGATGTGATCAGAGCCACTACCTCTACAAATGGATTCAAAGGTACTCATGGTGAGAGAAAGCTGTTGGTGCAAAAGGTAGTTTACTGGTTCTTCATGCATGCAACAGGTAGCTTCCACAGGAGAAAACCCAACTCAACACATGCCATGATGGGACATAAGTCATTGAGGGAGAACCCTTTGGAAGTATGCATGTCCCTTGGCCAAGAATGGACACCATTTTAGAACTCAGCTAGCAGCCTGGTTGAAAGCATGGGGTTATAAGCAGCATCTTAGAAAGTTATGCAGAGGAATTCTCCATGGTGCAGAAGGAAATTATTTGTTGTTGTGACTTCAAATCTTTTCCAGCGCACAGTTCTCTGCCCTCAGGCTTGCAAGCTACATAAGATGCAGCATAAGGAAAAAGAAATAGCAGTGCGGGATGGAATTAGATCCAATAGAATCTGGCTGCTCTTCTCTCCCTCAGAGGTTAGAGCAATGACGGTTGAAACATGGAGGGAGGGCCTCTCATCAGTTGCTGGGCCACGATATGATGGAGCTGTGCCCGGCTTCTCTTCTCTCCCTCAGAGGCCAGAGCAAAGATAGTCGCTGAAGGTTGCCATTTATGACAAGATTGTAGCATACAGATTGCATCCCGCCAGGCCATCAGAATCAAGAGCCCTAGTGTTTCTTCTCCCTGACAAGTCAGACCACTGGGGAGGGGAGAAACAAGCCAGAGAAGCAGCTCCTGTTAGGTTCACACACCACAGGAAACAATCTACGATCCATCTCATGTGCCATCCCTATTTCATAACAGGGCAAGAAGCAGCCGTGTTGGTCCTAGAGCCATCAATTGCACTACATTGGTATGTAGCATATGAGAACCAGCGTAGTCTTGTGGTTAGAGCATTGGACTACTGCTCTGAAGATCAGGACTGAAATCCCTGCTCAGCCATGGAAACTCACTGGGTAACCTTGGGCATGTCACACTCTCTCAGTCTCAGAGGAAAGCAAAGCAGAGGCCTCTCTAAACAAATCTTTCCAAGAAAACACCATGATAAGTTTGCATTAGGGTCACCCTAAGTTGAAAAAAGCAAGAAGCCAGCACATCCATGAGTATAGGTCTAGATCCATCCTAAATAGCACCAGATTCTGTCTGATCTGTCAAGCTAAGCATCCAAGGCACCAGATCCTGTCTGATCTGTCAAGCTAAGCAGCATCAGGCCTGGTTAATACTTAGGCGGAAGACCACTACGGTACTATAGGCTTTATTTCAGAGGAAGGAACTGGCCCTATGAAATTCATGGGGTCACCATAAGTTGACAAGTGACTTGAAGGCACAGAGAGGAGGGATTGACACTTTGCAGGCTCAGTGTAGGATTTCAACCTTAACAATGAAATCCACAAATGTTCCCGACATTGGCCATGGGCTCGGCAATGGACGTCAGGTGCGCAGTGTTGCAATGTTTGCACCTTTGCCCTCTGGCTTCTTGTCCTCCCTCTTTGCCAAGGATTAGTTTAGCCCTCTGGCAGTACAACTGACCACCCTCGTCAGAGTGCATGTAACACGCCGGCACTCCAACTGCTGCCGAGCTGTCGGGTAACACAGACGCGGCAGGTGCATTCCGACTTGGAAGACAGAAACTAGCAGGGTGTACTAAGTGGATGGGGGTGGAAGTCAACAGACAATACTTTGCCCATGGCTCTTTAAACAGAGAAAGAGAAACAGGAGAGGGAGGGAAAATGTGAAGGCAGCGCATTTGTCATAAAGAAAGGATGCCCTGCAGGACAAAGGGGAAGAATGTCTCCACTCAGCCTCCACAGAAGGCATCCGTATAAACAGATAACCCTCAGAGCCAGCGTTCCCAAAAGCAAGGCATAATTGGCAGATTAATCAGGGGAAAGGAAGCAGGAAAATTTAATGGATCCACCAAATGGACATTGCATACCCTCTGGTATTGCACAGATGAATACTGGGGCATTTGGACATAATTGCAAACAATCTTGCTTTCACCCGGTAAGTCACCCATTGCCGGAATGGTTGACAGCCACCTCAGTCACTGCCCCATCAACCATTGCTGGAGGTTCTGTTCAGCCTCTTCATTTCCACTTCTCTCTTTCTTTCTTGTCCATTAATATAAGCCGACCGTATGCCCAAAAGAATATTTGCTTAGATTACCAAGTTTGCTGAACTATGCCAAACGGCCTGACTTAATGTGGGTTTTAAAGGATAAGCCAAGTGAAAGATTTTTTTTTTAAAGACTGGAAAATGTTTATGGACTTTTTGAGCAATAATAAATGAAATGGAGCAGTAACAATATGTGGAGATGGTTATCAGTAGTTTGCTTAGGTGGACCTGTAAAGGTAGAATAATATTTTTCTGTCTTTTCTGTTTTTCTTCTTTCTCATTACAGTGGTGTGAGCGGGTGTGTGTCATATTTTCAGACCTTTGATTGTCCTGGTCGCCCCTCTCTCGACACATTCCTGTTTGTCAACGTTCTTCCTAAATGGTGGTCCCAAGAACTTGACACAGCAGAGTACTCCCAGCTGAGGTCTAATTGAAGCATGTGAAGCACAAACTTATTGGCCAAAAATAGAGGAGGGATGTTGGGGGCTGGAGAATTCAGGGGGAAGTCTCTGCCCTGGACCTGCCAAGGCCTGCATACAGTTCAAAGAATGCACAATTCCCACCTGTGTTTTACATGATTGCATAAGGAAGTATCTAGTACCCCCTTATGCAAAGAGTTATCCATTCTCCCACAGTGCAACAAGCCACCCTAAAGATTGGTCCAGAGCGTGCATGAATCTCTACCCACCACACTCCACAACAGTTACTGGAACAGCCAGGACTGACCACCTGAACATCACCTGGAACATCAAAGCTACACTGGTGGACCTTTACCCTTTACGCATTGCTAGTGCTGAATAGCACGTGCCTTATAGCAAAACATGGGGCTCCAAATGGAGCAAGAGGATGGCAGAGATCCATTGCACTCTTCAACAACACTGCTGGCTGCTTGAACTTAACTAAGCGCTTATTTGAAACTGGCAGCATCCAAACAGAGTCCTTGTAAGGTCTGGCAGCTGCTGGGCGACAGGCAGGGATAGATTTCAAAAGGGTTCGGCTGGCATTTAGCACCTCAGAGGCCCTCTCCACAGCTCTCTAACAATCAGCTTGATGCAAAAAGCACTTTAGGGGCCCCCAGGCACGCATTCGGAAGTCCTAAAATTCAGGATGTGTGACCAAAGAGATCAGAGTCATTTCAGGCTGGGCTAGAGATTGGGGGTTCCCTTTACCAGATCAGAGAACTTGCAGGTAACAATGACTTTGTCTTGATCATTCAAGAGTGCAGAAGAATTAAAGATGGCTCAGGGTTCAGCTGTCATAATGCTTGTCACTGAAATCATATAGACCCATTGAATCAACTAGAGCAGGTCCAAGAAATGAACCATTGCTTGATGAGTCAATGATGTGTGTCTTCCAGTCTGGCATAAAATGGCACCTAGGACAAGCATGGAAGTTGCATCTCCTACCTTCTTACCCTTTCCCCACCCCTACTTGCATGGCTTTCTGCACCCCTGGCATTGGCACCTGGGGCATGTACCCTACTTGCCCCACCCTAGATACACCTCTGGTGCCTTCAAGTTGCTTCCAGCATATGACAGCTCAAAGGCAAATGGAGTCATCTTGGCAAGATTTGTTCAGAGGCGGCTCAGAGCCTTGGCTGAAAGAGTGTGATTTGCCCAAGACCCCTCAGTGGGTTTGCATGACCAGTTGGAGATTCAGACCTTGGTCTCCCAGAGTCATAGACCAGTGCTCAAATTACTATATGACACTGGTGCTTTAAGTCAGTTAACACATAGGTAAATCCAATTGATTCAATGGCACTATGGTAGTGAGGTCTTGGGTTTGGATTTAAGCCATCTGTGTATGTGTGTGTATGTTTGTGGTTAATATGATGGGCCCTTCCTTAGCTACAGACCAACTGTATTAGCTGTGAGTCCCAGCTAAACGGAATTTATCAGTAATCATAGTAAAGGGGAAAAGTAGATAAGGAAAAGCTCTTCCCCGTCTCTCACACTTCGAGTTGTTGGATGAACTAGGGGACGTGGCTCCTGAACCCTTAATGCTTGTCACGTAAGTAACATCTGCTGAGATTCCCTCTTCTAGATAGCCATTAGTAGTACAGCAGTCCTGTATTTATTTCAGCAAACAAGCCTACTCACAGTACTAGAACCCATGGGGTCATCCCACTGAAGATGAATGGGGAGAGAGACCGAACAGATAAGAGGAAAAACTTCTTAGGAAGGCACAGTAGTAAAACTGTGAAATTCATTGCCACAAGCTGTAGCAATGGCTGCCATCTTGGAAAGGGATTATAAAAATTCATGGAGGTTGGGGGCATCTGTGTCTATTAGACCATTTCTACACTAGCATCAAAGGCCCCTCCCTAAACTGCAAACCCCAGGATTCCATCAGATGTTGAAAGTGGAATAATAGCACTATAACAGTCTAGTGCAGAAAGGCCCATAGAATGATGGCCAATGTCTTTTAGACAGTCTAGCTAGAGGATGGGGTTTAATATATACCGTATTTGCCAACATATAAGATGCACCAGTATATAAGATGTGCCACATTTATACAGGGGCAAATACTATTTGCCAGGGTATAAGATGTAGTGGTATAAAAGACACACCTCATTTTCAAATAGTATTTTTCGGGGGGAAAGTGAGTCTTATACACCAGCAAATAGGGTACATATGTTTAGAATAGTTAGAAAATTGGGGTGGGTAGTGCAACAGAATATTGGGCTCTTGGAGGCACGGCGAAGGGGAGATGTAGCCCTGACTAGATGTGGTAGGATAGCAATTTCAGCTGCAGAAGCTGGAAGGTACGGCTCTCTTCCCCACCTCTGATGAAGAAAACGTGACAAGCCAGCACTTCATGCGCTTTTGAGAAACCCATAAATTAAAGGAATCCCAGAAGACAATGCCTCCCTCACCTGATGATAACATTAAAAGAGGGAAGGGGGGGGAAAGCTTTATGAATGGGATTGAAAATTTGCATGAAGCTTATTAGAACACCCTACAAATACAGGCAAAGCTAATTCAAACACATTTGGGTGATAAAATGATATTGACTCTGAGTAATTAAAAATCATTTCCATATTCAAATAGGACTGATGGAGGGGAAATGGCTCCGCTTAATTGCTTGTAGGAGAATTATTGACTCACAGAGTTTTTAACGGGAGAATAAACGAATCTTAATTCCGTGTCATGTGCGTCCAGTGGTTGGGTGGAAAGGCAGATGGTTCTCACTTGTATGACCTAGAAGAGGGGGGATATCAGACCTATGGCGGGGGAAAAGGACTTGGAAGCTTAGAGGGATGAGGAAACTTTCAGGTTAAGAACATTCTCTCTTACTTGTTTTCCAGTCAAAAAAATATGTTTCCTGACAGTCAGGAAACACAGTTCAACATAACAAATAACAAGACTTTCTCTCAGTTTTCTTCCATGTTAGTCAACCACTTTAAAACATTCCAGAGGATTTTATTTTATTTGCACAAGGTCACATTTTCCAGTGAGCGCAGGATTTTTTTTTCTTCTCTTTTCCCTGCGTAAGAAACCCTATGTATTTTTTGCCACCTCAAAAAAAATCCTCCGGAGCACTTTGGGATGCTCAACTATGGGGAGAATATTGTGTCATTTTTTTCCCTCAGTTTGTCTTTTCTCGCCAGGTTGGAATAATCAATGTGAGAGCCTGAGACTTTATATCAATTCGGCATCGGGTAAATACCTAACAGCCAAGTTACATTATGCAACCTTTGTGCTGAATGCTAACTTAAGTGTAGCATTGTGCAAAAGCAACGAGTAATCGTATAAGCAATGCATAGCAGTAATGCACATTTGCACATACTCTGTACAGTTTAATGTGCCACTGCGCGCACAGTGGTCCACAAGCAGCACTCTGCTTGGACCATCATCAGACAGACGAAAGCATTGCGCATGGTCCAAAGCAATCACTCGGCATGAGTAGCACAACTTACTCCCGTGTATGTAACTAAGGCCATTTCTGCCCTACACTGTTATAGTGCTATTATTCCACTTCCAACATCCTGTGGAGTTCTGGGATTTGTAGTTTACAGTGCCAAATTGCTCTCTGGCTGAGGAGTCTAAATGCCCCTCTCTAAACTACACAAACTATACTAAACAAAGACTATAACTATAGTGGTAACCAGTAATTTGGGGTGGGTTATTTTGGGGACTTGGAACCATAACTATAACTTCCTGGGCTCAGTGTTTGTTTCTTGATCTATAGAGTTTCTGACACTGACCAAGTTTGAATCAGCAAGTGACCAAAAGCCTGAGAGAGCAGGAGCCACTCAATATTACTAAGACAGCATATGGGCCATTAAACAAGTAGCATTTAAAATAGAACAGGTGAGAAACACGCTGGGGTTTATTTTAAGACAGATGTCATTTGGGTTTACAACCACACAGGATGGTGTAGTGTATGTGTGCAGCGAGCTTAGAAAATGGTCCAAACTGTTATCCCTGAAATAATTCTTGCATAAGTGGCCGTGAAGTTTTGTGAACGCTCAGGGCCACATTGCACGATCAGGATTGGAGGAAAATCTTTCTTAAAATAAAGTAAAATAAAATAAAATCTGTCATCATTGCTTCAGTTTGGCATCTATCCACTGACGAGCTGAAGGTGTGTATTTTGGAATCAAGTTTGCCAGATTCCTCTAAGCTAGCTGACTATCTTTAGCAGGCTGCCCCAAAAACAAATAGAAGAGGGATGCTCTGAATAGTTAGGCCATTGCCGCACGAGACTTTTATAGTGCTATTATTCCACTTTCAACATCCTATGGAATCCTGGGGTTTGCAGTTTAGGGAGGGGCCTTTGAGGATGGTCTTTGAGGCCCCTCCCTAAATTGCAAACCCAACATCTATAGGATGTTGAAAGTGGAATAATAGCACTTTAACAGTCTAGTGCAAAAACAGCCTTAGACTGAGATCCTACAATATTCTCTCGAGAAGAAAAGCAAGGTAGAAATGAAGACCATCATCATCATATCTGAATCTGAGCCATCATAGTGGTGTGGTTTGAATATTGGACTAAGACATTGGGAGACCAGGTTTAAATCCCTGCTTGGCCATGGAAACTGACCAGGTGACCTTGACCAAGTCACACTGTCTCAGCCTCAGCGGAAGGCAAGGGCAAACCCCATCTGAACAAATTCTGCCAAGAAGACTTTGTGACAGGTTCACCTTAGAATCACCATAAGTTGAAAATGTTTGGGAGATTTTTTTTTTCATCTTTTTCCAGCCGACATTGCCCCAAAACTTCCCGAGGCATTAAAAGAATGGGTGGGGTGCTTTAGGAGACTGTGTGGGAGTGCCAACAGCCACAAAAATGGGGTCCAAAAGCTACATGCAGCCCACAGGAACACATTGCCCACCTTATTCTAAGTAAATATGGAACATCCTCCCTTGGAAAGATGCCTGTGGACTCCCAAGTGAAACAAAAATGCTAGCAAAATCTCTCCAGCGCAATTTTTCACATCTCCGTGTGGTGCCCAGGTAGTGATCCAGGGTTGTTGCACCCATGTATCAGTCCCTCTGGGAAGCAGAAAAGCCACACCTGGGCCCTTGTGTGATGCTTTGAATGAAGTCACTAACTGAATCAAAAGTAGGATTGGGACACTATTTGTCTGCTGTGTGAAAACAGAACACCCAGGGAGAAAATGGTGATGGGTTTGTTGTCTCATTTACAGAACTGATCCAAGGCATGGCTATGCCTTCTTGTTGCCAAGAAACTGGAGATGTTTTGTTTGCTTGCTTGCTTGCTGTTATTTAACCTGCTCACCTCCTAGATAAGGAGTGGTAGGTCCTCTTTGCTGGGAAATGCACTTTTTCACATTCTTTGATTTCGGCTGTAAATTCAAGTAGAAGAATTTGTGAAGAGGAGAACAAACCCCTCGCTGGGGGAGCAACAATAGAAGCTCCTGCAAAGCCCCTCCTGTATTCGCTTGCCCTCCCAGCCTATTATGCATGCTTCTTCTCTGGGAAAGTATTTGAAAGTAAAACGGGAATGTCCAAGCCCCCCGCAAACCCACAGAGGAATAGAAAAAGCTTTGTCTCTAACCTCAGGACAGCTGTTCGACAGGAAGAACCACAATAGATTGCAGCGGAATTAATGTTCTTCTTCTTCAAAAATAAAATTAACATGGGAGATACAACCAAGTCTACAGGTTTTCAATGACAACAATTCCCCATCCCTTTTTTTTTCTTTCTCTCCTGGATGTCATTGTATTTGTATCCTCCAAAAATGTGAAATGTTTATTACACGCTGCGGGCTCTCAAGAATGAAAAGCTGAGGCTATGAGAGGGGCACCGTGGATTGAGAAAGTAATTCTTCCTCGATTTCATTTGCAAAGGGAGTAACAAGTAATTTTGGCACTTTTCTTTCTGTTGCAAGGAAGTCTTAGAAAACAGTGTAGTTTCTGAAGGCTAGTCGCAGTCTGGGACATATTCTGTGTGAAATTCACACTTGGTTCTTTTGTACAGAAAACAGCATTTTCTGCACAGGAGGCAACATAGATAATAGTGGCTGGGATCCTGTTAATCAGCTATTTTGTCATACATTAGACTTACAATAACTCATAAATGTTCCCTATTCACATTTACAATTACAGCACCATTGCCATGATCATAAATGCCACCAAAAGCCAATTTAAAATCCAGACAGTTTGCACTGAGAGATGGAGAGTGGAACCTTCAAAGATGTCTGGCCCAGCCCCTTCCTGCAAAACAATCAGCAGTGTGCCAATAAGTTGTGACAGATCAACACAGTAGTCCCAGTTCCTGCTTGGTCCCAGCCGACCACCAGCAAGAGAAGGTTGGGCCATCAGTGTGCTTTGCTTCCCTGCCATAATATCATATCTGTCAAGGCCTAGGGTGCGGGTGGCAAGGCTTAGCAGATACAGGCACCAGGTCTGGGACAGGGAAGTCAGGAGGCCACAGGTCAGAGTCCAGCAACAGAGTTTATCTGGTGTCAGGAGTCCAAAGGGCCAAAGGCAAGTCCAGGAGAACAGGCCAAAGGTCAGAGTCCAGCATCCACCAAGTCCAAGATCTATACCTGGTGTCAGGAGACCAAAGGACCAGAAGCCAGAGGCAGTCCAGGAGAACAGGCCAGAGTCCAGGAATCAGGAAGACAGGTGCAGAGAGGCTACAGGCAACACAGAAAACCATCCTTCTCTGACCAAGGCTGCAGAGAAACCCAGCCCTTATCTAGCTGGCTCCTGGCTGCTCCAGCTGTCCTGCATCTGAGCAGCCAGCTGGGTCTGAGGTCCTGGGCAGGATTCTGCAAAGAACAGAGTCAAGGCCAGGGTCCTTGCAGGCAGAATCCTGCAAAGATTTAGTCATAGACCCGAACCCTTACAATATATCTTAATGTAGTGAATTGATGTTCTACGTTTGCTTTCATGTGATACCTTGTACCTCTGCATATACCCACAGAACCACTGTATGCTGTTTGCTAATTATTCTGTGCTATCAGATAATACCAGTAGTATTTTTGCTTTCTAACTATAAGTACATATGTAGCAAGAGCTTGGTAGAAGAGGCAGCAGGGAAGGATGGAAGCTGAATCAGCTATGAGTTAACACAATGTTTTGGTAATGAGTGCATGTTGATATAAAGGTCCATGTTAAGGGAGAGATCAAAAGTAGCACAAGATCAGAAAGGTCTGGGCAGGAAGCCAGCCTGGGAAAAGTTGTTGTTCTAATTAGCGGGCAAATGACAACCTAGCATGCACAAACTTCTAAGGTACTGCCTTTAAGAAAGTGTAATGCCAACCTCTTTAGTCCTGGCAATCACCAATATGCACAAGTGGTCCTCTTTATATCCCTTGAATGACGCTTCTGCAAACCTCTGAGCTTCTTACTTGGAGTTGGAGCTATTCTGTACATGACATGGACATATTGTCTTTCAGTGCCCCACTCTCCAGCAACTCTCTATCCTTTGGTCCAGCTGGCTGGATTTTAAGGTGGATTTCAAGGGTCAGATGGGAAACAGATTGTAGCCACAACATCATGGCTATGTATCTGTGTAGAAAATGCTATTTCCTATATGTCAGTGGTTCTCAACCTGTGGGTCCCCAGATGTTTGTAGACTTCAGCTCCCAGAAGCCCCAGCCACTATGGTCAATGCTCAGGGCTTCTGGGAACTGAAGTCCACAAACATCTGGGGACCCACAGGTTGAGAACCACTGCTATATGTGAATTTTGGGCAGGATAAGTTTTGAACTGTGCATATAACCAGCCCAGGAGTCTTTTCATCATGGTTTTCCAGCACTAGAGAATCATGTTTCTCAGCCATCTTTTGAGTGTTTGTTAAAATATTCATTCCACTCCTAGCATGGACTTATAGCCTAGGTGGCAAAATGCAACCCTGGACCCAACAGACTGGCAAAAAGTCTGTATTCTCTTGGCGGAATAGGGAAGGAAAGACTGTTCAAAAACATTCAAATAAATGATAAAAAAATAAATTTCCCAAGTGTGTGAGAGGGAGACTTTAATGTTGACAATGCTGGAGAGAATGAGAATCTTTGCAGTTTATTCTACATGAAAACCATGTGTGTGTTTTGGGGAGAAAAAGAACAATTTTCTGCACAGAAAAGGACACCACATGCATTTTTCTCTATATAATAAGTCCCAAATTGTGAATTGTCTTACCCACCTAAAATTCTCCTCATCAAGGTTTCCCTCAAGAAACGTGCTTGTTTTAAACATTTTTCCAAATTTTTTTGAATGATCTTTCCATCCCCACTTTCTGCACGGGCACAGACCCTCAGCATCTCTCCAATCATCCTTGATGCAATGTGGAGTCCTGCCAGCTGCTGTATAAACACAAAACCCCACTGGAGAGCCCAGATTCCTCCCTTCCTTTCATTTGTCATTCCTGATTACATTGTCACAGATGTTCCTTTTGTTTTTCGTCTTTTGTTTGTCTCTGTCCCCTGTGGATTACTTCTAAGGCAACAGGTTGTCTGCAAGGAGCTAGAAAGCACTAGGGAAGAGATGCTGGCAGGGGCTGGAAGCAGCCACGTCAACAAAGCAGTGCTTTCTGTCTCTGCCAGACTGTCATCTCCAGACTCTGGGGTCTAGTTGAATGGATAGGTCTGCCTTCCCCCTCTCCCTCAGGTCCCCATCTGCTCCAATGCCTGGCATCAGAAGGAATTGACAGCGCAAAAGCCAGGACTTTCTTCCCCCTATCTTGAGATGTCAGGACTTCCTCCTGGCATAAGGTAGCAAATTCAGCTCTAATGAGGCATCTTGGATTTCTCTTTGGTTCCATTCTGGATCTCTATGGATCTTTCCTGATACTGAACTTGCCCACTGGCAGATGGTGGTTCCTTTCTCAAGGGGGCAGTGCATCTATTTATGCTTTAGCTTGAATTTTAAGCATGCTACTCAAGGTGCTGAAGCCTGTTTCTCAAATAGGTTCGGCACCTATTCGCCACACTTCTAGAATATAAAGGAAGTGTCCAAGGTGCTAAACCTATTTGAGAGACAGCCTTCAGCACCTTGGACACCTCTTTTATATTCTAGAAGAGATGTTCTCAACCTCTGGTCCTTTAGGTGTTTTGGTCTTCATTTCCCAGAATCCCTGAGCATTGGTTCTGCTAGATGAGTCTTCTGGGAGCTGAATGCAATTACAACCAGCTTTTGTGTGTGTGTGTGTGTGTGACTTTTTTTTTTCATTTTTTGCTAGTCTTTTGGTGTTGGAGAAGAACAGACGGGTTGTGGAAACTACCATGCTTTGATGACTTCAGCTGGAAAAATGTCTTTGAAAAAATTATGAAGATGAAGGCTTAATTGCTCTCCTGGGAGCTTTCAGGAACCACAGAAAGGATCCCCTGGGCACATGTGGCCCATGGGCAACCATTTTCCCTGCCTTGTTTTAAAATCAAATAGGAAAGATAGAAAGCTAGGCCTTGCCTTCCTTCCTTGCCAGTGCTATTGTAGGCAAGGCAAAGACCTAATTCCAGGCTACTGATGGCTAAAGAAAGCCAATTTTTTTTCTGCAAGGGCAAGCAAAAGAAAAAGAAAAAGAATCACTGGAAAATAAAATAAAGCAAATATGGATTGAGCAGTTGCTGAAACATCTAAGGGGGATATATAACATGCTGTTAAAATGGGCCTTCCTTTTTCAACCCAAGAAAATGCTGAAATGGGAGAAAGCATCTGCTATCTGTACAAACAAAATTAGGGCAAAGGAGGAAAGTCATTTTGTAAAGAGAAATCGGGGGATGGAGGAGGTGATGAATAGCTTGCACATGAATAAACGCAATCTACATAGAAACAGATTATAAAAAAAAATCAATTTCTCAGCACACACATTTCCTGTCTGGCTCTCTCCTTCTCTCTGTGTCTCCGGGCCGGCAATGCATTTACACTCCACCTTGCTATGTCAGTTTCAAAGCTTCCATCTGGAACGTGGGAGGCTGGAACAGAGATTCAATTCAGAGCCGAACATGCAGCAAAATTAGCATGGGTAATTTTTTTTCTTCTTCTTCTTCCTCCACTCTCCTCCCAACTCCTTGGAATTAGATTTGCTGCAAAATGTATGACAATGGAAGACTTCACTAACACCTTCCCTTTTTGTCCAAATTGCAGGTGTCTGAAACTTCTAGTTATTGACGAGGAAAAAAATCATACCATGTCTGGCTGGCTTCTTCTCATATCTCCAATTTATCACATTGGGACCATACAGCAATGTAGATACATAGAGAGACAAAAAAAAGGCCCAGTTGCATGCCTGCCTTTTTTAAAAAATTGGAGGCCTGTGCCCATGTGAAACGCAGCTCAGCTCTCCACCTTGATGTATGTCCCATGCAGATTTGATCTCTTTCCCACGCTATTGTCCTTTTGTGAAAGGGGAAGCCTTTGGCAACATGGCTGGGGTGCCAGAAATCCACAATACTGGATGGAAATGTCATTCTCTAGGGTGACCGTATGACAGCCAGAAGGGTGTGGCGGACACAAAGTAGGAACGGAAGGAGTGACTTGATGTTTTACCTTCACAAGAGGCTGCACTGAACTTGTTACCCTAATGTGGCATTTCTGTAGATAAGAGAACATGAAATCTTGCCATTCCTGAGAGAACAGGAATTGTAATTCTGGGCTGCATCAATAGAAGGATAGTGTCTAGGTCAAAGGAAACTATAGTACCACTCTTTTTCCCGTTGGTCAGACCTCATCTGGAATACTGCACCCAGTTCTGGGCACCTCAATTCAAGAAGGATATTGACAAGTTCGAATAGGTCCAGAGGAGAGCAACCAAAATAGTGAAGGGTCTGGAAACCATGAAGCCCTCTGAGGGGTGGCTTAGGGAGCAGGAGATGTTTAGCCTGGAGAAGAGAAGGTTGAGAGGGGACATGATAGCCATGTGTAAATATTTGAAGGGATGTCATGTTGAAGATGGAGCAAATGTTTGCACCCCAACCACTCATGAAAGTGGAGGGGCCACTGTATACTTACCTAAGTAGCTGGTATAAGATACTGACCCTGCTATTTCAAGAGAGCTGGTGCTCTGAGTCTATGAGCCCCAGCTTCACTACACCACTACCTGTTTGCAATAGCAAGAGACAGGCTGCATATGTCTGTGCTCTTTCTTCTTGACATCTGTGTGCAGGTAGAAGGATCTTGCAGTTTGCAAATCCCTCCCTTTTGCCATTAGTATGCTGAGAAAGAACAAACAGGCACTCGCTCAGAAACGCACCTGAACCTTCCTCCTGCTTTTTTTTTTTTTTGTTAAATTCCATCCCTCTCCAGCTGCACGCGAGAGACCGATGGCTGAGATTTAGTTATGCAGCAAAGGTAGGTCGGACAAGTATTCCACCTCTTCTGCTTGCTGTTCAGTTACACCATGCAAATCTAATAAATTATAGATAAATTGAAGCCTAACAAGTGGCAGAAAAAGAAAAGCCCATTCCCCAGAAACAAACAGAAGTAATGCTTTTGGATGAGGAACAGTGAGCAGAAATTTAGCAGCAGTGGGTGTGTGTGTGTGTGAGATGGTTGGATAATCCTGGAGTGCTGCTCAGAAACAAAGGTCTTGCAATAAAGGGCTGTGGAAAGTTTTTTAGGGGTACTGGGGTAAACAAGATACCTTCTGCTACAACTGAGGGTGCAGCAAGACTTGGGCCATTTCCGCACTAGACTGTTATAGTGCTATTATTCCACTTCCAACATCCTATGGAATCCTGGGATTTGCAGTTTAGGGAGGGGTCTTTGAGGATGACCTTTGAGGCCCTTCCCTAAACTGCAAACCCCAGGATTCCATAGGAGGTTGAAAGTGGAATAATAGCACTATGACAGTCCGATGTGGGAATGGCCTTGGTCAAGGAATAAGAGTTTCAGCAAATAAATGGACAAGCATGGCAGAGCGGGTCTCAGTGGTATCATTTAAGCTTGTCCTGAGACGTCCCTTTCTTTCTCCCCATCCCACCCTTGGCTGCTGTCCTATAGGGAGATATCTCTGGGATATTCACATGCAGAACCTGAAGGCAAACACGTAGCTTCTGGAATGCAGAATTTTATGCTTCCTTCCAACAGAAATCTTCCATTGAGCAAAGGATGGATTTAGAGATGGAAATAATATTGAATAATGCTCCACATCATGGTTGTAAAATTTGTTTCTATAGTATGAGAAAACCCTGACGAGGAAACTCATGGACTGAGGAAAATCTTTACAGTTTAGAACTGATTCTGCACAAAGCTCATACCTGGTTTTGTGTGTTTGTATGTGTGTAGAAAATAGCACAGAACTGATGTTTACTGTGAGGGGAGAAAAATCCAAATTTTGCAAAAAGCTGCCTCCAGTTACAACTTTTTCTGCACAGAAAATATTTCTCTTGGTTATTCCCAACCTGAGTAGACCCATTCCATTAATTGTTGGATGATGAGTCAGTACTTTGGTCAACAGAAATGATGACAAAATGGGTCTAGTCTAGTTGGGACCAGCAATAGGATTGAGGCCCCTGTGAAATGGTTGTTGGTGGTGGTATTTTCAAGTCATTTCCAACTTATGGCAATCCTAAGGCAAACCTGTCATGGGGTTTTCTGGGGCTGAGAGTGTGTGACGTGCCCAAGGTCACTCAATGGGTTTCCGTGGCTGTGCAGGTAATCCAAGCTTGATGACTAGGGTCACAGTCCAACACTACTACATCGTGTGAACTCTTGTAAAATGGTTACATCTGTGGAATTCTGCTCACACAACTGTAAATTGGAGATGCCCATTGCACAATAGCCAGAAGAGCACAAACCCATATGTCAGGAAGCTTACTCAGGCGTAGGACACGAATGGGGTGATACCCAAGGGTTGCAGAAAACCACTCAGATCCACCCAGCAGCAATCTCACATCAGCTTTTGCAGACTGTGAATGTCCCGATGCTTGCGTGCATAAAAATATGACTATGCAAGAAGATGGGAAATTGTGAAAGAATAGGATAGGGGTTTTCTTGCTTCTCTGTATTCTAGTAAACTGTGCCCCTGAGCCATTTTCTTTCTCACATCTTTGACAGCTACTATGAACTGTTCCTTGAGAAGGCATGGCTACAAAGGGTGCATTAACAACCAAACACTTACTGTGTTTGCCGTAGTGCCAAAGGAAACACTGCAAACACAGTGTGGCTTATTCTCCTTTCTAGGTTCAGCTATTAAAAATGTATGGAATTAATCATGAACTCCCTCCCAGTGCACACGTATAGCGCACACAAACACGCCTACTTACACACAGAGAGAATTTTGTGAGCAGACTTTTTTCCCCTTAAAAAAAGATATCATCTCATTTGTCAGTCCCTTCCCCCACTGCTCATGATTCACTCCTATTTACAGTAGTCCATCTCTTATTGGCATTTGGTGTGTTGTTTCTAGGGCACGAGCAAAACAGCTTTGTTATCTCACAAGTATTCCATCATGTTCTCCCATTTAACTTGTCTCTTCTTGCTTTGCCTTCCCCACGTGGTAAAGGGGGTGGGCGAGAGTGCATTGCAATGTATCATCTTCTCAAAGGCTGCCGTGACCCATTTTTCTTCCATGGAGAAATCTGCAGGGAGGCGGGAGGCTGGCGGCTGAGTCTGCAGAACAGGAATGGTTCCCAGGAAGCTAAAATTGAGGCAGGGGGCAGATGGGCCCAAATAGGTTGCAAGTACACTCAGGAAGACCCCAAAAACATTTCACTGGTCTGAGGCTTCAAAAGCTCCTTTAACAAAGTAGTTAATGACAGCTTCAAGGCCTCATGTTTCCTCTGAAGAACTCTTCAAACAAGAAACTCAGACCCATTGGTTGTTATTATTGTGTTCTTTCAAGTCATTTCTGACTTATGGTGACCCGAAGGTGAACCTATCACAGGGTTTTCTGGGGCTGAGAGTGTGTGGCGTGCCCAAGGTCACCCAGTGGGCTTCCATGGCCAAGCAGGGAATTGAATCCCGCTCTCCAGAGTCATAATCCAATGCTCAAACCACTACACTACGCTGGCTGTTGGCTGTTGGTAGTCCAAAGTAAAGTAGACTTATTGGGATTTGCATAAGTGTTGATTTAGGTAGTTCTGGACCTATTTTAGTTAGACCTACCCAGGATTCAGGCCAAGGACTTCCGGACCTCGATGCAAGTAGAGACACATAGGGACTGCCACAAGGCATGGTCCTCTGGAGGGCAGAGAATGTTTGATAAACCTTAGATGAACTATCCAAGATGCTGAAAGCACCTCAAGTTTCAGCACCTTGGGTAGGTCCTTTCAAGTTGAAGACCAGCCTTCAAATGGATTCCTCCCTCCTGCAGATATGGAACCCCCCACTTCCTCGGTTCAGAAGGATCCTTGAGAGTCAAAAGAGGAGCCAGAGAGGGTACATGTACTTCAGAGGAGGGGAATTCTGCAGAAATGGCAGCGGCAGAACTGACTTCAAGCACCTAAGAGCCTGACAGGGGCAGAACCTTTGGGCCTAGGACAGGGATGGGCACCCACGGAAGATGACAATGTCATGTCCTACTTGGAGGAGGCCTCTTGAGATTAGGAAGAAGTGATCCAAGATGAGATCCATTGAGAGCCAGAGGAGGTTGGCAACCCTGTTCTGAAAACAGAGTTGAAACCATTCCATATAGACCTTGATGAGAGGGAGCTGGAGGCTGAAATATGTCATCCTTTAGAGTGTCTTAGAGCTGAAATGGCAGCAACCAAAGCTCAGGAAAGGCCTTCTCTTCCTTAAAAGGGAGGAAAAAAGGAGCCAAGGGCATTGTTTGTTGCAAAATAACAGTTCCACCATTTTTGTTTAGCATCATGGGACATTCTCTGATCTCTCTTCTCCTGAACTTCAGTTTGCTCCTTAGACTTTTCTCTTTAAAGACTCTCTGACTAGCATTTGATCCTGCTCAGACTACATTGTTGTGCTTAGACTCCAGAATGCTTCAGCCAGGATTCAGTTTTTACAGACCCTCTCCGTAGGAACCTGGACTAGCTTGCTTTAGCCATTTTCTGTTCTTTTGAACTCTGGTGCAGACACCACCATGCTCAAACAGGACACCAAGTGTCACATTCTTCTCCTCCCAACCCCTACATGGGCTGCATTGTTGCCATTTTCAAGAACTACAAGAAACATTCCAGTAACTTTAAGTTCCTTTTTAATGCCATTTTGGATCGTTTCTGAGGGTGGGGAAGAAAATAGCATGGAAATGTAAAATGACACCATCTAGAGACAATTTTCATCCAACGTCTTTAATTGATTTATGTGACAGAGCCTGGTGGGTGTGGCTAGCCTGATTGGTAGGGCAGCACTAGCAACAGGTTGCTATGTAACCAAAGTGGCTCTGTAAGAGAGACAAACCACCCCATTGGTGGAAGGGAGGGGCTGAGGTTTCTGAGGAGAAAGTCTGTATATATGGCCCAGTGACTTGGGTTTTTGAGATTCCTTCAGTGAGATTTCCAGAGAGAAAGAGCTTTAAGTTTGAGCCTTCAGTCGGCAGGGGGTTGTCTGGGTATCATTTATGGCATACTAGACAATGCCAAGATCCTAGCAAAACCTCTCTCCCTCCATTCAAGAGGAGATGAATTTACTGAGCAGCCACATAAATAGCAGAATGACGGAATCATAGAATTACAAGAGTCCTCAAGGACCATCTAGTTCAATCTCTTGGCATGCAGAAATCCACTGCTAAAGCACCCTTGAGTTGTGGCCACGTAATTCCTGTTTTAAAACTGTCAGCGAAAGAAAGTCAACCACCTTATAAGATAGGCTATTCCATTGTGGAACAAGCTTTTCCACATTTGGAAAAAAAATGGTTATGGGACTCTTCTTTCAGCATCTCATATTCCGAGGGTACCCATGGCTACCATTGCGCATTTCTCAGTGAGACGCACTTGCAAACCATATTATGGAGCCCATGGACATCTGCAAGATGAATGAGCTCCTCTGAAATATTATTAGTAACAAAACATTTGTGGAAGTACAAACATGTTGGATTAATTGGGCTTGTTTGGTTATTTCCCCTCAGGAAAAAGAGGACTGATTCATGCCTCATGTTCCTTCCAGTGCTTGGCTCAGAAACCATTTCTGCTCTTAATGCATTGCCTCCTGCCTTGTCTGGCCTCCTCCCCTCTCTCCGTCACGCACACACACTTTGCTGGAACAGGGAAGTACTTTGCCAAGTCAATAAGACAAATGGCTGAGCGTGATCCCGCCTGATTGGGTCAACAGCTCCGCTTTCACAAACATCGGTCACGCTACCGAAATGCCAGAGCCCTGGAGCAGCTCTGGCCCTCTGGAACAATACCCTCTCCCTCTCCCCACAGAGGTCCTACCTTGGCTTGGCATTTCCATACCTACCATCACATAAACATGACAGCCAAGTTTAAGGACAGAGTGTCACATGGAAGACAGGGCAAACTGGTTTTCTGATGCTCCAGAGACTAGGGCATGGAGCAATGGATTCAGGAAAAGAGATTCTAGCTAAACATTAGGAAGAACTTCGTGATGGTAAGAGCAGTTCAACAGTGGAATGCGCTGCTGCTTCAGAGTGTGGTCGAGTCCTCATCTTTGGAGCTTGCTTTAAACAGCAGCTGGATGGCCATCTGTCAGGAGTGCTTTGATTGTACATTCCTGCCTGGCAGAATGGAGAGAGACTGGACGTCCTTGGAGTATCTTCCAGCTCTATGATTTTAGGATCTTAGATTTTCAATTCCTTCTCTTCCCCACTCTGTCCCTCCCTCCCTCCTCTCCTTTCTTTATATAAAAACATTTTTTAACAAAAAGAAGTAAAAATACACTATAACAGTGGTGTAGGAACGCGGGAGTGGGATGGACGCTTCGCCCCAAGCGGCAATGTTTTGGAGGCATCCTGGCTTATAGCCCCGCCCCTGCATGCCCTGGCCACGCCCCCCACACCATAGCCCCGCCCCCCCACCCCTCTTCCACACACTCCAAGCTCTGCCACTGCGCTATAAGATTCTCTTTGATAAGTTAATGGTCTGCTGTTTTAACATCTGTAGCAAGTATGGCTATTGACATCTGACCACATCCAATTCTGCACTACAGGGTTATAGTGCTATTGTTCCACTTTCAACCTCCTATGGAATTCTGAGGTTTGTAGTTTACTGAGGCCCAAGAGCTCTCTGACTGAGAATTCTAAACGCTCCTCCCTAAACGGCAAACCCCAGGATTCCATAGGAGGTTGAAAGTGGAACAATAGCAGTGTAACAGCGTAGTGTGGAAATGGCTTCCATCTTATTCAACAAAAAAGGCAAAATTTTTATTGGCCAACCAAAAATGCAAAAAATTCATCATGCAGACTTTTGAAGCTTGACTGGCTTCTTCATCAGGCAATGATATTAAAAATCATATGGGAGAAGAAACATGATGGTGCTAAAGTCACAGGCCTACATTTTGTCTCAGATGTTTTCTCTGTTGTCAGTTAAGATGTTCTCAAGAGATCTCAATGCAAACAGTGGCCACTCCTTTCCTCGACCACATAGGGGCTGGGGACAAAGGGCAATAAAAGACAGGTGATAAAATTTCAACTCCATTAGCAACTGAAAAGTAACTTCCTGAGAAAAGTTACTATTTTCCACAATAAATAAAGATACTGCTTTTCAATAGATTTTGGATTTTGTGGTATTTTGCCCCCTGGCCAACATGGCTACCCATGGATATCTTATGCAACAGTAGCTATCATTCCAAGTATATTGTTTAACACAACGTTTTTTTAATAAAAGCTCATCTAAATCACCTAATTGTGGGAGTTGTACTGCTAATGCTTCTCTAATCCATTTGTTTTGCAAACGTCCTGTGGTTACCATATTCTGTATACCATATTCTGAGTGGAAATAATTACACAAATAATCATCCTATGGAATCCTGGGTTTTGGAGTTTAGGGAGAGGCCTTTAGAATTCTTAGTCAGAGAGGTCTTTGGTCTCAGAAGACTGCAAACCCCAGAATTCCACAGGAGGTTGAAAGTGGAATAATGGCACTATAACAGTGTAGTGCAGAAAGTCCCATAGTTGGATGGCAGTTGCACCGCCGCACCGTCTTCTGAATTCCAGCACTGTGCTACTGATGATGTATCTTCTGATGTACCTGCTTGCTCACCCACAGCACGATGGGGAATGCATGGCAGCTGCTTCTGCAATCCCAGTGAATCAAGTGGTATGCTTCAGGCACTGGCAAACCATTATGCTCCGTCCAAGGATAATGGGTATCATGCATGGCTGGAATCCTGCTGGTTAGTACCAATTAGAGAAGGTCCATTGAATCAATCGTTGAGAACTCAGTCAACACATGGGTCAATCCAATTGATCCGATGCCTCTACTCCAGTCATGACTAACAACAGAACTGAGGTCCCTGTGAAACAGTTACATTTGAGGAACTGAAGGAGAAACTAACATAGCTTTGCATGGGCTAACCCAGCAAAATGTTTTTGTATTGTCTTGGTCTTCTTCCAAAAGAACAGGCTGACATTGTGAAGCTTATATAGTTTCTCGTGTTCTCTCTGATCTTGAGCTGGACTTGACTCGACTCTGGGGCTGCTGCTTAACCCTGGCTCTTGCCCTCCTACCCTGGTTTGACTGACTCCCTGGTGGGAATCTGTTTGCTTGACCTCTGTTTTGCTTTCAGGATTCTGTTTCTGGAAAAAAAAATCCCACTTTTTTTTTTTAACAAAAACCAGCAAAATCCTAAAATGCAAAAAGCCTTGATGTAGCCATACTTTTTCTTTATCGGGTATCAGGATATGTCACAATGTTCTTTCTCATTGACAGCAAGAAGATTTGAGTGCATAAGTTATATCCCTATTGTCCGTGCTTTACATCATGGGGCCATGAATTCCGCAAGGTGAATGATGGAAGTATAAATAGGGACGTACGTCTTCATAAATTTCATTCTCCCAGGCAAGAACAAATAATGTTAGCATTTTTCTCCTCTGTTCAAAAAAAAGTTGTTGAAAACTGTGCAAAGTCTATTTTCACTTTGGGACTTATTTTAAGGAAAAGAAAGGACATAAAGGACAGGTTGCCACAAGAATCAGTATTTTTAGTGCGGAAAAAGAAATGCCATCTTCTGTGCAGAAAATGTCTTTTTCTTTGAAGGAAAAAGGTCATCTGTGCTAAAATGCTGTTTGTGGTGTGGGAAATTTGTTTGTGGTTTTTTTTTTTTGTACTGTAAACTTATTTTTCTGTGCAGAAAATATATTTTCTTTTTTTCTGGGAAAAAAAGAACACATGCATTCTTCAAGTAGAATAAGTCCCAAACTATGGTGGGGGGATTCATCTAGTTTTCTCCTCTTCAAGGTTTCCCAACCCTGGAGAAACCAATTTTTTTTTCAACTAGTTTTGAATATTCTTTCCATTCCCCAATCATGTATCCACTGAATGTTACCTGCAGCCCGTTTTGCTTTATGCATAACAATGCAAGAAAACACAGAAAGGTTATCCTGTGTGATAAAATTTGCAGGAGCTCCTGATTTCTGACTCCTTTTCGACAAGATGTTAGAGTCCGACTGTGTTTTTCCCCTCGGCAGGAATCTTGGGGAAAGGCTTGTGTCAATAATCTGAAATTACACGTTCCACGACATTGCCCAGTAATTGCATCTCCAAAAAAAGAGAGAGAAAGTAATTATGGTAACCATGTAACTTGCCCACAGCAGCTTTGAAAGACATTGCATTATTTATTTATCCATCCTCGAATGCTGTAGCTGGTCTGGAAGTTTCTCCCCTTGACACGGGGGTTCACGGCAATTAGACTGTGATTAAATGGGCAGCCATTAAAACCACTGAGAGAAACCTTCCCAAGGACAGTTCACCCCACTCAGATACAACTCCGTCATTAATCCATTCTTCCTACCTTCCTTTGTTGCTTTTTCTCCCCTTGACAAGAGATGTGGGTTCCACAGGTATATGGCATCCTCCCCATGATTAGACAAGGAAGATTTATAATCATATGGTTTGAAGTTCTACCACACAGTCCTCATTTCCTAACTTTTTGAATCCATAGCTATTTGGTCTGCTTTGGTCCAACCTCATCTGGAATCCAGTGTCCAGTTCTGGGCACCTCATTTCAAGAAGGATATGGACAAGCTGGAGTGTGCCCAGAGGAGAGCGATCAAAATGGTGAAGGGTCTGGAAGCCATGAAGCCCAATGAGGAGCATCTTAGGAAGCTGGGTTTGTTTAGTCTGCAGGAGAGAAGGTTAAGAGGGGACATGATAGCCATGTTTAAATATTTGAAGGGATGCCATGTAGAGGAAGGAGAAGGCTTGTTTTCTGCTGCTCCAGAGACCAGGACGAGGAGCAATGGAATCAAGCTGCAGGAAAGGAGATTCCACCTGAACCTCAGGAAGAACTTCCTGATGGTCAGAGCTGTCCGGCAGTGGAATAGGCTGCCTCCATTGAGTGTGGTAGAGTCTCCTTCTTTTGAGGTTTTTATGCAGAGGCTGGGTGGCCATCTGTTGAGAGTACTTTGATGGTATATTCCTGCATGGCAGGGGGTTGGACTGGATGCCCCTGGGGTCTCTTCCAACTCTCACAAAATAGAACCCTACTAATGAATGGCAAATTGCCTCCAGGCACCAGGAACGGTGTTCCAATGTGCATTGGACACCTCTGATTCATACTGGGAACTCCTGTTGTGCTCCAGCACTTTCTAGCTGTTGTCTGGACACATACTAGGAGGGCCCCCGATGTGGATCGGAGCCTATTGAACACCAGACCATGGTGCACCAGAGTTTCCATAATTGTGCAATGGATGCCCATTCATTGTGACATCACAGCTGTCCTGGGGTGAGTACAGGCATTGAGAAACTACTCACTTTGGGTCTTCACACATGTAAGGCCATTGACAAAGCTACAAATCTCAAGCAAAATGCTTGGAAAAAAATAATAAAGACAGAAAATTAATGTAAAATAAGAAGACATCTTTGAACATGCACTGAAGAGTGTACACAGAACATAACTCTCTACTACGTACTATTACTAGAAGCAAGGTTGCCAATACATCAGGGAGGGAAGGCAAGACCTGGCACGCCTCTTTCTTGATTATTGGCTCAGTGGCCCAAAGATCCAAGGGACACGCACCTCCTGTCTCACACATTTTTGCACAAACAAATAATGGTGAATATGGTTGCCATCCCTATCTGCAGCAGCTCCCTGTGGTGGAAAATGCTACACCCACAAACTGAACCCATAAACTGGGGTCCTGCATCAAGGGAATGAAGGGTAACTTTACACTTATAGAATTATGTGACATTTGTGCATTAGTGAACTGCAACCCTCTCTGCAAATGAATAGGAAAACAAATACGGAACGCACAATTGTAATGCACATCTGCAAAAGAATCACATGTGTCTTGGCATCGCATGCATAACTCTGCCTCTACGACCTTCGACTGAACATGCACTTCTGCACTGGACAAAAATGTCCAACCACTTCTATGATAGAATCTACACATGAATCGGTCACTAATAAAATGACAACCATAGCCTGACTCCCCAAAGTCAGAAAAAGGTATGCTCCGAGTCTGTTCACAACAATAGGAATAGATGGCCACACTCTGCTGGGATGAGGGCAAAGAAAATCTCTCAGCAAGGAAAGGTTAATGTGGAACGCTGCATCTGGCTCACTTAGTGTCAGTTAAAGCCATTTTAGCAGGCGGCGTATAGATCGGTGTCTGAGATTTTGCTTGTTCCAGCAGAAAATGCCAGCCGGCTGTGTAAATTTCACACATTAATACCGCTGATGAAAACAACCATCTACCATCCCAAACCCCAAGGGGGGGAAATCTCTGCTTTTCAGAGCTTCACCTCATGCCGGTTGAATTTTGGTATGGGGAAAGTCAACACGTCTTCTGAGGCCCTTTCAACTAGAGTTCACCACTGTCATAGCCTGATGATTCCTGGGCTTGCAGTCTGATAAGGCAAGTGCTCCAGTTTACAGACCAGCGATCTGTGGTCAAAGGAAAAGCTGGAGGGCAGACTAGATGCAACAGTTTCTTGCTCAGAGATGAGCTGATGGAAGCCATGTGAGAACAAGCCTGTTCTGGAAACCACTCATACTACACAAATACCGGTATAGCATTATGATTCCACTTGAATTGCCGTGGCTGCATCCTATGGAATCTTGGGATATACAGTTCACTAAAGTTCTGGAGCTCTCTGTCAGAGAAGTCTAAATGCTTTTTCCTCAGTGATAGATGCCTGGTTTCCATAGGGTGGAACCATAGCAGTTCAAGTGACATGGTAGTGCTATAACTGTACAATGCAAAAGGACTCCTTGTTTCTGTCCACTTTGGCAACACTGCACTATTTTCTCAGCCAAAGAACCTCTCCTTCGTGGTCCTGAAATGAGCCCCAGGAGCACTTCTAAGGTTGTAAAGTTGGGAATCATAGAGTTGGAAAAGACCACAAGGAGCATCCAGTCAAGCCCATAGTCCAGCTCATGCAGGAACACACACTCAAAGCAGCCCTAGCAAATGGCCATCCAGTCTCTGTTTAAAAACCTCCAAAGAAGCTGACTCCACCACACTTCAAGACAGCATATTCCACTGTCAAACAGCTCTTACCATCAGGAAAACCCAAGACATTTTGCTTCTAAGACAGAAGACATTCCCTACACCCACACAGATATAGACACCTATGTTCATATGCATAACACGCAAAGCAAACCACTTTAGTTTCGCACGTGCAGCAGAACCATCACTCAAATGGCTCTCCCAGCTGCAGCAGCATAAATGAAATAATGAGAAATTAAATAAATAGCAATGTGCTGCTTTTTCAGGACTTCCCAAATCTGTAGCCTGAGCCAGCTGCTTCACTCTTCCTAATGGCAGAGCCGGCCCTGTTGCCATGTGAAACTCAAAAGATAAAGAGAAACCAAGAAAACTGATGGCTTACCAACCCTCACAGAGGGGAAAGGGGTCCAAAGCCGTTCAAAGACATTAGAAAAGGGAGCAAGTGCTCTCTGTGGCAGCTGATGGCTTCTGTGTCATGGCAGAATGGATTGTGATCTGAACGATCCAAGTTTCTGAAACTGTCTTGAGCACAGGGGTTTGGCTCCTTTAAAAATGACACTAAAACCTGGAGCATATTCACCTCCTGGAAGATGTGGAAGACACCAGTTGCAATTGAATCAACTGTGGGATCAGCAACTGCCTTCTCAGGAATGTTGAAGAATCAAACTAGATATTAAGGGAAACATATATAATCTGCAATTAACCCATTTCTCCTCCCACAATAGGATTTCCCCAGTAATCAGACCCACAGATCAAGGCCATGGTTACCCCCAGAGAACAATGACAAGACAAAGCATGCTAAGATGAGGGACATCATAAGCTACAATAAGGAACAAGACATCATTCACCACTTGAAGGAGCACCTTTGCTGGGGGAAAGATAGTTTGGCTACAAGTGCCATTTGTCTAGAATTCAAAGAGCTATACAGAAACATACATTTTGCTTTTAGGAGGTAGCAAAATTGGGGGAAGAGGGAAGACAAATGGGGTTAAAAGCAAAAAGACACGGAGGCAAAGCCTGAGATGCCAAAGTGAGTAAGGGAAGGAAACCAGCAGTCTCTCCAGTAACCAGAGTCTGGAGAGCAGAGCCCAGCTAGGAAGACGTGGAAAGTTTTCTTGTGACCATTTTGGCCTCAGCATTTGGGACTGCTCTTTTGCTTGCTGCCCAGATTAACTAGGCTTTCCAAATGTTCCTGCTGAATGCTTAAAGAGAGGTAAAAAAAAAAAAAAAAACAGGAGTTTCCCAAATATTTAATATAAACACTTTCAAGAAGCCCAATTAATTGTTTGCCACCGCTCCCCTCTTTCTGGTCAAAATCCGCCTCTCCCCCCCCCCGCCTTTCTCAACAGTCTCCATGGCTGCGACACTGCATTGATTAATCCATTACATTAATCAATTGAAACACTTTTAACTAACTAAGAAGCCAATTAATATGACTGCCTAGAGTAAACAGGGACAGCTGGAGCAGAGAAAGTGATTCTGAAGCAACGGCAACTCTTTAGTATAATGGAAGAAATTCAGCCTTTGAGGTTGCTGGTATGGAGCTACCTGGATTCACAGGTCCCAGAGGAATGGGCAGGCGGCCGCTCAGGCTCCGGTTCCACCCACACCTCGTGGTGACTTCCACATCCATGGAGTAGCGAGTCCACTGTAGGTTTTAGCCTGGGCTTTTAAAAGGAGCTGTCCAAAGTGCTGAATCTTATTTGAGAGGCCAGGTTCAGCACTTTGAACAGTTCCTTCAAAGACTTGAGCCAAACTTAGGAGGATCTGACACCCCACAGAAACAGAAACACACACCTACCGCTGTTCTTACCTAGTGGTGGCACCTTTTGAACTCAATGGGGATTCCATTTAAATAGCCATTATAGAGTCATATTGCTTCTTATCAGCCTTCAGACTTGCTGGATGCTCTGTCAACCCAACTGTTGATTCAAAGAACCAAAAAAGGAAAAGTATTCCCACTTCCCCAAAAAACATTTCAGCCTTATTTTGAGAAAAAATACGTACTGAAAATATAAGAAAATGTGCTTTAATGTATTTCTTCAAGACTACACAAACATAAAGTGTTCCAAAAGTTAGCTCTCTGCTCATTGAGATTATAAGCTTTAACACATATTTCAGAGTGGTTGTTGTTTTCTCACTTCAGAACTGCTTTGTGAAAAATTCTTTGGTGCAAGAAACGGATTTTTCACACACACACAGCAAAAAACAAAACGGATTTATGCAGAAAACTAAAGGTTTTTGAACCAAAATGGGTTTTTAGCAAACTTCCCTACCCTCAGAAAAAAAAGATCTCGCAATGCCTATTTTGTCCATGGGGTGTGTAGGGATAATTTGACCCTTTTAGGGCTCATTAGTAAAATGAAGACAGCAGTTTATTTGATGACACCATGGCCTTCCAGATATCAGCATTTAAGCTGAGCAATTGGACAGTGAAGCAAACATATCATTTACCATTTATAGCAGTTTTGGAAAATCAACCCAGCAACACCATGCAACAGCATATAGCAAATCATAGGAAGATCCCAGTTATTTTTTAAGCAGTCATTAAACAGCAGCCACACAAACACACAACATACACACACGCATCTTCTTTGCAAGATATCGCAAGAATCTCTGTGCAGCATTCCTCCTGTACCCACACTTTGGTCATTTCCGCACGGGACTGTTATAGCGTGATGATTCCACTTTCAACATCCTATGGAATCCTGGGGTTTGAAGTTTCGGGAGGGGCCAGCCGGCCCCTCCCGGAACTGCAAACCCCAGGATTCCATAGGATGTTGAAAGTGCAATAATCGCACTATAAGAGTGTAGTGCGGAAATGGCCTGTGTGGTGTCTGCAGAAATTAACACTGTATCGAAATTCACATTGGTTTTCTGTGCAAAAAAAAAAAGTATTTTCTGGTTAAAACACAGTGGCTGGCCTCCAGTACTGCAGTAGGGAAATGTGTGGGCCTGGGGTATGTAAAGGTTTACAACACATATAATAAATCACTAAAACAATCAATTATTAAAATTAACACCCTGCAGTCCACGCTATAAATAGCAGTATGGGGGAAGGTCCAAAGGGCAAAAAAAATCATTTGTTGAAGGAAAAAAAGATGGCCCAAGGAGTCATTCGATTCTTCATTTAAGCAAAAGCCAGACGCATTTCGACTAGCAGTCTTCACCAGTGGCGATGTAAATCTTATGCTATTCGATATTTCATCCAAACAAAAGGCTGAAGTGTTGGTTAAAAAAAAAAATCCTACACAATCTTAAAAATATTCAAGGTACCTGTATTAACAAAGACCCAACCTTAGGCCACTTCCACACTAGAATGTTATAGCGCTATTATTCTACTTTCAACGTCCTATGGAATTGTGGGGTTTCCATAGGATGCTGAAAGTGAAATAATAGCGCTATAACAGTCTAGTGCAGAAATGGCCCCAGTCCAATACTTACCAACACTAGAATATATCTATACAAACTGAAAATGCCTCTTCTCCTTCTCTCCCCACAGCCTAATGCCAACACTCAGAGATTCTGTTTATATAAAAAAAAACTTTTGCTCCAACCTCTGCGCCTCCTCTGCCATTAATTATGGTATCTTGAGTCAAGGCTACAATCCAGTGTGAACTTACAGTTAATGAGTCCTCCAAAGATAACAGATCCTTCTTAAATACATGACCGTATAGGTTAACTACAGATAACAATTAAATTAGAATCCATTATATCACATGGAAAAATAATACACTTTCAAACAAACCGACACCGGAATAAAACAGTGGCAATGGCCTTCTTTCAGAAAGGAACAGGCAATGTTAACTAATGCAATAAATCCCCAACATAACAATAGGCTATTCACAAGTCTTTCTGTTTACCTTTTGTTATTCCAGTGAGTGAGGTCTTATCCTTTCTTTTTATCCTGTATTTGCAGTTAAAACTCATAACCTAGAGCTACAGATCTGTAACTGCTTGGTATGCAGTAACACTATGGAGTTGCAATCAGGGCACATTTCCGCACTGCACTCTTATAGTGCTATTATTTCACTTTTGACGTCCAACGGAATCCTGGGGTTCGCAGTTTAGAGAGGGGCCTTGAGAATTCTCAGCCAGAGAGCTCTTCGGCCTCAGTAAACTACAAAGCCCAGAATTCCAGAGGAGGTTGGAAGTGGAATAATAACACTAGAACAGCGTAGTGTGGAAATGGCCCTGGAATTAGGCCCACTTTTGGAACGACACATGCACCAATAGGATTCTGGCCTTTGCTATTGTCTTTCCTCCTCCTCCTTCTTTTCCTTTCCACAATGAAATCTCCCCTCATTACTCATCTACTTTCACTAATCTGTGTGCAATTCACTTAATTTACTCAGTTGTTCCCCATCGACTCCAACACGTTTTTGTTTAGTTCCTCTCCAATTACACACTTAGCAAGTAAGCATTTGCCTTTGAAAGTTATATGCATTCTTTGTGTGGACATTGTTTCTTGTCAGTGAACCCACAAGCCTCACAAATGTGTGCGTAGTTGTGGCGAGAGGCACAGTTTCTCATAACAGATCCCTCTCTCTCATTTCTACTTAGTGAAAACATGATGGTTGGCAAATTTTGGGCTGTGTGGTGTCCATTTAAATGAAAATCTGGAAACCGAAGGACCTCTAATCATACAATACATCTCTGGAGAGACATTTTTCGAATCCCCTGGATGTTGTCGTAAAAGCACAACGAAAATGAGATCTGGGAGGGGAAAAAGAGAGACAAGAATAAGAAAAGAACTGAACTTAATAAACCTCAGTGAATTGCAAAACTGACAACATGAAATAAGCTGCAATCTTTTTTGGAAAGCGCACTCCAAAAGAAGTTAAGTGAGGGTTTTGTGCGTTGTGAATGTGTGTATATGTGTGTTTAATGCTGTGGCTTGAGATTTGGAATGCATAGCTACAATTTTTTCAGCCCAGAGAATTATTGTAAGATAAAAATCAAGAAAACAAATTTACAAAAGAAAGTCTCTATATGTGGTGGGGGGTTGTTTGGGTGGAGGTGTGTGATAAAATTTCACTTTTGTCGAAACTGTTGAATCTAGTGAAAGTTTCTTCTCCTCTCATGGCTACGCACGGAATATCCTGCTTAGAACGCTTTATAGTATAGTGGGTTGTAAATGTGAATAAAAATGGGTTTCAGTCCCTTAATTCTGGACTCCAACTTGTAAGCTGTTTTAAATTGCAGAAGTCTAAAACACCCCCTTCCTTCCACCCCCATCCAACTTCTTTCAATAATAACTCCTTTTTTCTTCTAAATAAATGCTTCTGCTTTTTCCATGAGAAGCTAAGAGTGAAAGGTAGGTGCTGGTTGCTAAGGAATTTGGGGTCCAAAACATCCACATGGCTCTATTAACATCATCTAGCTGAGAATGTTACACCTGAGTAGCCCTGTCATTTTCCAATAATACAGACAAAGACAAGCCAATAAATCACCCGGATCCTCCAATCAGAAGAGGCTGTGTTCTTAACAAAAGACAAGGAGCCAGAAAACAGCTGATGGTTTTTAAAAAGGCTGGTATATTCGTGCAGAATTGCAAGAGCGTGTCTCTGAGAAGGAGATACTCGAGCTGTATTTCTCTCGCACTCTGCCATTGGCCTCAAACATGACCTTTGTCAAGTCCCTTCTCCTTCCATCCAAGCTTACCTTGGTTCCTTGACTGGTACGCCAATGAGATTTAGGCACTTTCCACCGGCCGGCATCCTCCTGGCATGGGGCCATGAGAGGAGTGGAGTGTGATTACGCTTCTGCATCACATTTCACAGTCCTGTCCTTCTCCCATCATCAACCAGAGTTTTCCCCATCAATGATGCCCAATGGTGCAGTGTTCCCACACTTTACCTGCCCTGCAAAAGCTTGGAAGCAGGATGGAGGTGCTTCCTACTCCCACACAGCATGGGAAAGTGCCCAGCAACACTGTGGAAGGAAAACGTGTGTTCATCATGCTCCCTTCTACAGTGAGCTTGTCTACTGTGCTTCCTTCCTGGAAGAGGCATTGCCAAGATTGCAACTGGAGGACAAAGCAATAAGGTAAGATGTGGAAAGGGCCTTATTCTGGTACTGCCTTCCTCTGAGCTTGAGGTGACCTGCCCCAAGGTCCTCTGGTAGTTTTCCATGGCTGAGTGGGGATTTGAACATGGGTCTTGCAGAGTCCCAGTTCAACACTCCGATAGCTCTAGCACATTAACTTTCAAACTTAGCGACAACCAGGATTTCCTTGGCAACATTTGTTTGCAGCAGGTTGGCCATGGCCTTCCTCTGAAGCGGAGAGAGTGTGACTTGCCCAAGGTCATCAGGGCTCAGGGTTTTTCAGGGCTCAGCAGGGTTCTTACTCTGGTCTCCCAGACTCCTAGCCTAGCATTCAAACCACGACTCTACATTGACACTTAGGGTTATTGTTTGCCCGCCCCAAAAATGCCAAATGGCTCCAAACTACTACAAAATACAGGGTTTTGTCCCCATCCCATGCCCCCAGATACCTTGGTGGGGAAGAAGCAGAAGTGAAGAAAGACTGAGAGAGAGAGAAGGATGGTTTTCCAGCTGAAACAGGAACTGAACAACATCACTTCTAGTTTCAATTTTGTGGCTGGTTTCTTTAATTTCTGGGTGTAGGTGAATGTCTGTGAGGAGCTGGTCAGGGGAAACAGCTGTATTTTGTGGGAGGCTTCACATTTTGGGGGGAGTGGGATGAAGTGTCACCTGGATTTTGTAAAATTTTTGGGAGATCTGAGGTCTTTAGGGGGCTTCAGGGGCCACATGTTAGGGTCCCAAAGACCATATAATCCCCACAGAATCTCCTTTAACCACCAGGCTTCAGTCATTTCCACACTAGACTGTTCTAGTGCTATTATTCCACTTTCAGCATCCTATGGAATCCTGGGGTTTGCAGTTTAGGGAGGGCACTATAACAGTCAAGGGTGGAAATGGCCCTAGATAAACCAGCCTAGAATCCTGACCACAGTGGAGGTACCTGGTCTTCTCCCCTGGCTATGGAGGGAGGGCTGGATAGAGTTCTATCATCAGAAACTGGAGTCAAGAAGAAAGCAAACCTGTCACTCCAATGAGGAGAAGCTCTCATTATAGCCCAGGGCATGGGGATGGAGGAGGCGCGCATCTCTTTATCAATCAGACAGGAGAGTCTGAAGACATATTTGCACATCGCAGCAGCACAATTTCATTATCATTGTTAGAGGTCATGGGAAGAGGAGGGGGTGATGAGAGCTTAATAAACTTGGGAAGGGGGGGCACCAAGGCTGTGTTTACCAGGATCCTGGATGTAAAGCAGAGGTGGGCATCTGTGTCAAGTCTGGGAGTGGCCAAGGATGCTGTAGTGTAGAAACTGGCAATACCACCAGTGGCAATATCACTACTCATCCACTGAAGGGGGAAGGGTGCAGAAAATAGCATTCCTAACCTGCTACCATTGCACAAATGACAATGCCAGGATTGCGATGGTATAACATTCTTTTGTGATTCTAGTTTAATCATCATGATTCTACTCTTTGGAATTATGGGGCTGGCAGTTTAGGGAAGGGCATTAAGGATGGTCAACCAGAAAACTCTAGTGTCTCTCCAAACTACAAAGCCCAGGATTTTGTAGGATGCATCCATGGCAGTTAAACTGGAATCATAGTGCTGTAATTGTGTAATATGAATGGGTCCCTGGCATTACAACCAGTTCTGTCCCGGAACAGCTACCCACCAGTCATTCCTCTTAAAAGGAACATTTCTCTGTGTCTCTTTCCTTTCTCCTTTCCCTTTATCTCTGTCTCTGCCTCTCTCTCTCTCTCCACCCTCCTGTAATGTGCACTTTTTATGTCTGTTGCTTAATCTGATGGGTTTTTTCCCCCATACCGAGGTGCAGCCCTGCATAAAATTCTCTTCCATCTTTAGAAACTGGACATTTTGCACTTAGCTCTACTGAAGGAGCTGAGAAGTGTTTTAAAGGGGATTCATTTTAAAAAGGGGGGGTCAAGGAAATCTCTTATCTGGTGTAATGTTTTGCCTGCGTTCTGTGTGTGGAGATATTTGATGGGCATTCTCAGATAATATTCTGCAACTATTTTATTCCGGTCAGAGCAAGAGGGGGAGTTTGGAAACCCATGGGGCCTTAATAGACATTGATTCATGCGTGCACTGTACAAACCTGGTGACTGCACCATAAGAAGGTGAGTCGTTGGTGTTGATGGTCCTTACAGACCTAAGACACACGGAACACAGAAACACGTATATTTATAAAGCCAAGCAGAAAAAGTCACACTTTCCTTCTCACTAGTACTGAATGCTGTATTGGAAAGCTGGTAAACAAGCTTTTCAAGTAGTGGGCAAAATAGATACAACTTGGACAAAGCTTGAGAGAGTTGTAGTTGTGGACTACGATTCCCAGAATGCTCTAGTCAGCATGGTCCTTGGAGTTTTGTTGTTTAATAAATTGTACACACATACACATCCATCCATCTGGAGGTATCAGAAGATGCATTCTCCTACATCAAGATGGGAATACCTCTTCTAGAAACTCAGGACACCCACATTATCTAAAAACCTGAAGAAAGTCTCCCTCTTGCTTCAAAACTCTTGCTGCAGTCAGTATGCAAATGCAAATGGATTGCATCATTAACTAAAGTTCTCTGGATTCAGGGCAGAACATCCCTTTCAATGGGGAGAATGTACCTTTGATGGGAACGCATCTGGAGAAATTTTGAAGGTGGAACAGAAGAGTTGACTTTGAGCAGGAGAATGTCCCTGCAGGGTTTGCAAACATGTCTTCCATCTCCCTGACCTCTCTCCTTTGAACAAGGAGGGACTTGGCTCGGTCTTGCTGTTTGCCTCCCTCCCTCCCCCACGGAGCTCTTTGATCAGCTTTTAGTTGCTGCCGATTCAGCTGCCACATTTGCTTTAGCCTTCAGAATTAATGTCCAATTTGGGGCTTCCACAGGGGTGATAAATCTTTGGGTGCTCGTTAATTTTCAGCAGACTTTCTCAGCCATCCAGGGACTTGGGCGCTATTTCCAGCTCGTTTTCAGGCCATTTGTAAAAGCTGCTCCACACTAACCCTGTCGTTGTGTCAGGAGGGGTGATACACATCTCCCAGGCACGCTGAGATGCCTCAACAGTCCCTCAGTTTTGAAGTGTTTGTTCCTTCTAGGATGAAACCAGAAAGAGGGGAGATGGAAACGAGTTTCTCAGATCCCATGTTGGATTAGATCAAAGGCCTAGATTAGCAGAGGAAAACTCCATAGAGGCCAATCCATAGGCCACACCTATTGACACATCATCCAAATACCCATGTTTTCTTCTACGGTCCCTCTTAAAATGGTGATTGGAGGTGACATTATGCTGCATTTTGAGAAAGACTGTGAGGGAAATGGAGGTTCTGGATGGGGTGGAGATGTTTGCTCATGATTTCATGCATTCGGTGGGCTTTCTGTATGGTTGTCAGGCTCAAATTGGCAGAAAATAGCACTACTTTTTAAAAAAAATAAAATTGTCAAAGTAGAGAGAGGCTTCAGGGATCATAGAAGTGGAGCCCACGGGCTGAACTTTCCATTCAGTCTATGGTCTACAGACTGAACTTTCCCAACCACTAGCCTAGCTTTCGGTTCACAACATGGGCAACCAGTTGTCCAAATAGAAAGATCTCCAGCAGAACTCGAGTGCAGCTGTTCTTCTACCTTCTGCAGAGCTTCCATTTCCATGGCTTACCTCCTACCAACTAGCCATGGACCTAATGGTGCATCTGTTCACACAACAAGCTGAGCAGAAACTCCTGGTATTGCCCCATCATCCAAGCAAGACAGCAGCATCTGTCCACCAAAATTTTGGCATGGGGCACCACTTCCATTCCAGTCAGAAGCTGTCTTTGAACATTTCCTTCCTAGAGCTTGGGAAAGTTACATTCTGGACTGCAGATCCTAGCATGTGACCATGCTGTCTAATGATTCTGGGACCTGTAGTCCAAAAAACCCTCTAACTTATCTCTTTCAAACTCTGTCTTTTAATCAGGAATTCTGTTTAACTATAGTGGCAGAAGGATCAGAGTAGAGACCACCGAGGGAGAATTCTCAGCATGCTTGCAAAACTCAAGTTTTCCAGAACTCTCTGAAAATTAAACGAGCATAAAGCTGGAAATCAATTTGTCATGTTACTAGACCCCATGAGAATGTTCTGTAAATTCTTTAACAGTTCTTGGTCCTGAATTGTCCACACTGGTGACTGCAACTAAGGAGAGATCCTTCAATTGTACGCTGCCTTCAGCTGTTCCTTGCTGCACAGAACTATTCCTTAGCAGTAAATTGTGGTGATCCTTTACAAGAAGAGATGCTCCAAACTTGCCAAAAGCTACTTTAATTTAATGCATTGCAAGGACAGTGCATTCTGACAAGGACTGTTAATGTGGTAGGAATAATAGCCCATTTTCTAACCAGCTCATGATCTATGTAACTTTGGATTATACACATATATATTTTCTTTCCGATGGGACACCATCCATCCCACATACATAGCTTGTAAAGCACAGGACTGGGGCTTTGGATAATGACCTAACTGGGGAGGGAGGACGGGAAGAGATCCATATGATGAAGCATCAGCTAGCTGTAGATGCAAAGGGAAGAGAAATGAAGGTACGTCCTATCCAGGAGCGTGACCTTATTTCTCCTTCCCTTTGATGGGAGACTTGCTCCTTTTTTGTCCCTTCTCCCTCTACAGCTGTACCAGTAAGTGGCAACATGCACGCCAACGTCTGACAACCACCAATGGAGAGAAAGGTCTGGATATGTGTGTGTAGAGTTACTGCAGTCCTTACATTCCATCTGGGGGGTTCCTGGTTTTGGAATCATTCCAGGACTTTAGCTACCTCAATCTGCCCTTGCCGCAAGGGAAGGAAAAAGGGGAACATGGGTTCAGCTGAGGAATTTCCAACTGTCAAGAGAAAAAATAATTGACTGCTTAGCAACTTTAATTGTGTATAGAGTCTGCTTTTTAAAATAAGTGGTGAAGCCAACCCGCAAGCTCTAGCTTAGAGCTGTATGATATCTCCAAGGCAGAAAAACAGGGGCCGGGGAAGGGCTACAGATTGTGGTGCTATCTATAAGACTCCTGCTTGCAGAGAAGATGGCCCTGTGCCCATTTCGTGTAGGCAGGAGAGAAAGAGAATGGATGACTTGGGGCTTGAGAGCATGTATGGAAAACCTCTGAGGATTCCATGCATGGTCACCACCTCCAGACCAAAGGCGGGTGACCATTAGCTTGGCACTGTCGTGCTGCTGAGTCTTCAACAGCAGGAGGAACATACGCATATCCACCCCTTGCCTTTGAAATGAGACATGTTGGAGGAGTGCATATTATTTTGGGTGCAAATATTACTACTGATAGCCAGCCTGGTGTGGTGGTTTTTCTGTTTGACCTCGACTCTGAAGACCAGGTTTGATGATGATGTTGATGATGATGATGATGATGATGATGAAGAATACACAATACATACAAACAAGAACAAAGAGAAACAACAAGCTACAACCACAAATGTTTAAAAAAAAGAACCAATAAGAACAAATTCTAAATACTAAATACTAACACAAAGTAGGAACACTAAACACTGAATAGTATTACTAACACTAACTACTAAAAAGTAATTAAAACAACAGTAGTTTCATGCTTTTTTAACATGTTATTAATTCCATATAAAAACAACCTCTGTAACTATAAATATCATTCCTGTGCTTCCACTGCCACTTTTTCAAAAACTCTAAGTATCAAATCCCACCATGATTTTACAAGACTCTGGGGAACAAGGTTCAAACCCTCGCTCCGACATGGAAACCCACTGGATGACCTTAGGCAAGTCACATTCTCTCAGCCTTAGAAGATAGCCATGGCAAACAAACAAACAAACGAAGAACCTTTCAGAAATTCTGCCAAGAAAACTCCATGATAGGTTCACCTTGGGGTCATCATAGGTTGGAGATGATGTGAAGGCAACTGAGAAGGTTCAAGGGTAAAATTTGTCTTGAAAACTTTGTTTTAAAGTGGTGGGGAGGACATGATTGCAGTGTCAGTACTAACTCCAACAACCTTTTCATCTGGAAAGCAGCACTGTAAGTCTATTCTGGTTACAACTTCCTGGTTTTCAGCAGCATTGAGAAAGGGAGATTGTATGAGTCTTCCCCACACGTATGACAATGCCTGCCCCTGATTTTACACTTCTCCAGGGGGGTTTGCCCCTTTTCAAAGTGGAAGGCAGAAGCATCCAGTAGCAGCGCTTGGGAAGCCACAAAAAGGGGGATTGAGGGCTCACGTGTGCCTGCAGCTCGTACTTTCCTTGGCTAAGGCAATCTGAGATTGGTGGTTTGGACAATCTCTTTTGCCACAGGACAGACGATTATCCAAGCCACCCCTCCTTATTGCCTTGGCTTTGTGTACACCTCCATCCCTCTAAGCCTTGGAGCAATAGGAGACTGGGAGCCAGCAACCTACATCTCCTGTTCCTCCTTAGCCACCTTTTACTTTTTACTAGTTTCCTCCCGCCATTTGTTTCTGCAGTCACCTCTGCAACTGCATTCACCTCTACTGTCAGTATAACCATGCTGCCAGAACCTGTAGGATCCTAGTCTTAACATCTGCAAAAAAAAGAAAGAAAGAAAAAAGATGTGACTGGCATCCTGTTAGTGACATGAATACATATAAGTTGTGCCACACATATGTAATGGGATTTTTGGATAGAGTGCAATGGTCATGTCCAGATAACCGCTATTTAAACAGAGTTGCATATGTATTAAAGCACTCAAAGTAGCAGGAGAATGAGCATTGACTCTATGGATTGCATTTGCACCTTGCAATGGCACAATGAGGTGTCAGTAATGCACCTAGATCATTGACCCATATATGCTGTGCTACACTGGTATCCAGCATAGGAGCAGGAGATTTATAGAATTTATAGGAGGCTTATGCTACATTGAAGTGATGCAGAATCTCAGCCAGTGTGCGAAGGAGGCCTTGTCAGCGTCACCAGCTCTGAAGCCACTCAACCTTTCAGTCGGTAAAACTGCCAGAACCCCAGGCATCTGGGTGACTACAGCTATGGGGTGAATAAGCCCCAGCTCAGATGACCAGTCCTTCTCACCACTGCATAGCCTGAGGGCACAGCCTGCCAATACTCACTATACAATATTTGTCTCTTGAACGCATGCTGAACCTGCCAGCCTGACCTATTTATATAGGAGAAAGCCTCAAGCCAAATGAAGCTGATTTTCAAACCAAGAGAAGTGACAGGGCAGAGTACACAGACAGGCAAGCGTTCCATCGTTCACATCAGTTCAGCTCAGAAAGAAGCTGAATTCTGGCTCCACTTGCTCCTGGGCCTATCTGGATTTGAATGACACCCACTGACACCGATGCACCCTTCCCTTGCCTTCCCTTCTCCCTCTCAAATCTCTGCAAAGGACAGATCTGTGATATCAAGACAAGTCCTTTCTGTGGCTTTGCAAAGCTGTCATTTGCTAGCAAAGATCATGGGAAGTTGCAAGCACCCCAAAACCTTAGCTGCAAACATAGGGATGAGCATAACTTTAGCTGCCATTTGGAGCTTCGGGAAATTGGGTGCAAGTGAGCAGGAACAAATCTAGGGCAAGACATCTTTTCCAGAATGGTTTAGGATCCATATTCAGTCTATTAATAGTTGCCTCCTCTGAATCTCAAAGCCTCTATCTACAATATTATCATAGCCTCATTCAATGGTAGCTAGTGGTTCCTATATCTGCAGGGCAATGAATATACCCTGGGTTTTAGTCTAGACTTTAGACGAACTGCCCAAGGTGTGAATCTAATTTGGGGAGTGAATTCTCTGCCCCACTGACAGAATCACGTCAGCGACATAACAGATGTAATTGTAATTGTTTTCATAATACAAACCAATTAGCAAGGGTGGAAGCCAATCATTTTAGAATAATTGTTTTCATTATGGCTGGAATCCTTTTGGTTAGGCCCAACTAGAGTAGACAATAGACAATCTATTGTTGAATGGTGAGTCAAGAGTTAGGTAAATCTAGTTGATTCCATGGCTCTACTCTGGTCAAGACAAGCAATAACACTTAGGGCCTTATCTTAATTTCTTGCTTCTCAGGGATTTGGGAACAAATCTCACATTCCTTTTTATATTTTTAAAGCCAGTTTCTAGTGCCCATGAATATACTCATTTTAAGTTTCCGGTCAATCATTCACCAACATATCAAAAGTTCAAAGAGTGGCTACATTAAAATCATTCGGGGTTAAAATTCAGCACCGTGGCCAGCTCCTTAAAAATCAGGCTTAGCCCTAGATGAATTTGCTGCCCCACTGCCATGGAAAAACACCATCCACCACTGCTCAGGTGTCAAGGTTCACCCTGTGAATTCTGAGGTATCTGACACAGACGAGTCAGGCCTAGAAAGGCCTCTGGCTTCTTCCTAGAATCTCCTCAGCCAGCATCAGATACAACTGAGGAAGACCTGCAAGAATGGCCACCACCACCTCAGCTGAACTGATGATCATTGGGGACACATCCACCACTTTCAGCACCCAAGGTGTCAACATCTCTTGTAGAAGCTTAAATGAGCAAACATTGAGCATTCAACCACCTGACCTCTCCAGGACAAGCAGCTATAAATCTCTGAGCAGCTCCCGGGAGTTCCTGTAGGACCCAACAGAGTAATCTTTTAGTATCCTTCCTGTTTGTGGTTTTATTTGGATTCTTGACCTCTAACTTGCATATCTCACTACTTTCCCTTTTTCACTTCGGTTATTATGACTTCTGCAGTGGCCGAGACTTGGTCCTATGCCTCCCTTTGTCTTCAGTAAATTCTCTAGATTACCTGTGGATGACCTGTAATGGCTTCCCTTTGGCATAGTGTGCCTCTCCTGGCTTTTGCTACCTCTGACTATCAGGACTGCAGACCTGGTATCATCCTGGACCTTTCTGTGCTTTGTTATGGGCAGGATGCTTTACAATGCTACCATCACAGCAGTGGATGCTTCCATCTAATGTGCATAGGGATGAGAAGGTATCTCATTAAATTGCCCATTCTTCATGCCACAGTTTGTCTTAACACATCAAGACAGCCCATGAGAGTCCCTTAACATCCAGAGATGTCTCATCTCCTGGCCAGAACAATATATACAAAATCAAGGTTTTCACACACAAAAAAAGTAATATCTCCTCCCCACGTGAAACCATCACAGAGACTCATAAGAAGCACTACTGGCAGATTGATCAAAAAGACCCAATTATTCTGATGCTTCTAATTTTTAAAGGTCCATTGCAACAAGGCAACAGCTGTCATTGTTTAGCTATGCAATTTATGCAGGGGAAAAAATCATCACCACAAATGGGAAAACTCAACGGTGACAGAGAATATTTCACTCACTCGCAGGCATGGGGGGAAGATGAGGAGAGGGAGTCTCACTCCTGCCGTTAGAACAAAATAACTGAGGATGTATGGCTTAGTAAGGCAGGGTACAGACTCACTACAAAGACAGAGCTCTTGACCTATGCTTTGTAACCATCCAGGCTTCACTGCAGATATGAGGGGCTGACTGTACCTTGAACGAAATCTGGAAACACATTGGCAGCTGTACGGCTGATGGATTAAAGCAGGAATTGGAAAGCTTCCCTCTGCTAAAACCTCTGTCTTTTAGGAGTGTGGTGTTTTCGGAGCCAGATTGTGGCAGCGGGTATGGGCAGTGGAGCAGGGTATTCACTCTCACTTTCCCATTTGAGATCGTCACCACATGCAGCCTGTTTTCTCTTCTTCCCTTCTTCTGTCTCTCCCCCACTTGCTCATTTAAGAATCCTAAAGGCTCCGCTTACTCCCGTTTCTTGACATTCAATGTTAAATAGGAAACAGGTTACCATATCGTGCAAAATGAAAAGAAAGAAAGAAAGAAAGAAAGAAAGAAAGAAAGAAAGAAAGAAAGAAAGAAAGAAAGAAAGAAAGGAAAAACAATTTGAAGATTCCAAGTCATTTTCAAGGAAAGCACCACATTACTCCAAGCTGACTCTCATACTAACCTTAAAAACAGTATCAGACAGCATTAGAAGTCTGCCCCAGTCAGTTTCTAAAAGCCTGACAGCATAAAAATACTTTAACTTGCTGACAGGAGAGCAAGGACAGGTCCCTCATGGCCTCCCTAGGGAGGGAGTTCCAAAGTCTGGGAGCAGCCACTGAGAAGGCCCTGTCTCCCTTGTTCCCACCAAAGGAGCCTGAGAAGTTCTTAAGATAGAGAGAATGGCCTCTCCAGAAGATCTCAGAGCTCTCATGAGCTCATACATTTTAAATTTCAAACTAAAACCCAGAGCAAATTCACTACTCCCCTGACACAGAAGCTGGCAGCCACCCGCTATTGAGAACATCATGATGCAAATCTAGGAGTTGGAGGGGGTTTGAGTGCACAGATGCTTGGGTGGGCAGCATGTCCACTCCCCCTTGGTTCCATATTGTTCACCATTCATAACTCCCAGGTGCATCACTGTTTTCAGGCCTTTCCCATTCCCTGCTCCTCCGTGATATGTTTCAAGCCTGCTATTCTCACTTCTCAGTGTAACTGTTGATCCCATTTGGGAGAGATAAAAACACAGAGACAACAACAGGTAATTGTTTGTGCGCCCAGGAAGCTGCTGTGTAGAAACCCTCCAATTTTCTTCCCCTCTTAGCTCCAAAGTGACACCTTCGACAATAGGAGAGAGAGCACTCGTGCTCTTTGACAAAACATGAGGAAAGGATTGAGAGGGTGGAGGTGGGGAAGAGCCAGAGAAGAGATTCTTGCTTTAACAAAAAGAATGTATTGACCTGGAGATGGGCGAGAGAAGCTGAGCTTCCTCTTGCTGATGGTCTCGTCTCCCTTCCTAGACTCTACTGAGAGACGTCCAATGAATCAGACGTTGGAGCGTCAGATAAATAGACTTTGCCTCTTTGGGTGATTACAGGAGCTCTCTGCAATGATTTCTTTCTTCTTCTTTTTTTTATAATGCACTTTGTCAAATGCCCTCCCTGGATGAGAATCATCAAAAGAGGACAATCATTTTCTCTCACTCCCGGTGCTGAAGAGCGGTTCTTCCTCTTGCCCCCCATTTGTGCCGGTTCTGAGATCAGGAGGACTTGAAGCAAAATATGGAATGCGTGGCCTCTTCACCCCACCCACATCTTGCCTTTTGAATTTCCCTGGGTTGTATCCTCAGCCAGGGTTGCTCTGTGAATTCTGATGGAAGAGCAGCTCAGAGTAAGGAAGCCGCCTGTCGAATCAATATGCACTCGGAGGCTTATCTCCTCCCCACATCCCTATCAGTGGTTTTCAGGAGGTGTGGGGAGCGTTGAGGCATTGCGGGCCCAGGAAATATTGCACTCGGCTTTCTGAAAGCCCTTTTCCACCCACTGCTCAAATCCCCGGGAGCCTTTGTTCCCCTCCACCTCTTCCCTTTTAATTGACTTTGTATCGGTTTTACCATAAAAATAATATAACCTTATTACGGAGCGAGACACGCCACTGAAAGCCTTCCCGTCTCGGGAGCCTCTATTGCTTCTTATTTACTGGCAAGCATCACCTCGGAAGGAAGTGGCCTGACCAGGAACGAAGACAGACATTGCCCAGCAGCCCAGAAATGCCAGACACATGAAGCTCTTCCTAAGAGCTTAGGAAGTTTGTAGGATTTTTTTTTACTACAATTTCCAGATTCTATTCTGTTTAAAGCCAACAGGTACCCAGGTGAGGGCATCTACAAACCACAAGAACTGGCAGGGGAAAGCTGGACCAGTTCCAAAGCTTTGTTGCTGTTGCATGCCTTCATGTTGTTTCCAACTTAGGACAACCCTAAGGTGAACCTATCATGGGGGTTTCTGGGGCTGAGAATATGTGACATGCCTGAGGTCACCCATGGCTGAAGAGAGAATCAAACCCTGGTCTCCAGGGTTGTAGTCCAATGCTCAGACCAACTACACCAAGCACAGGATTATAAACTGAAAACTGGCCCAGACAGCCTAGGGTTCAAAGGGAGAAAACAGCCCTAACTAGAGTCAAAAGCCAAAATGGGAGCTGCCAGAAAAATTAGTCCAAGAACATGTACTAGAGGTCAGAAAGGGTTGCACGGAGGTTTGAAAGCTGTTGTTCTTCAACAATGGGTAACTTAAGCTGAGCTAATTTATACCCAACAGTTAATCATCCCAGCTGGCCTCATTAGCTCAGCATCTTGCATTTAAAGTAGAGTAGTGTTGCCTGACCTTTTGCTCTTGGTCGTTCAATTTATTTCTCTTGAGGTTATATAATGTGGGAGCAAGCATTGTCATCACCACCACCACCATAATCATTTGGTCAGTTTTGGACACCACAGTCCAGGAAGGATATCAACAAGCAGAAAGGTGTTCAGAGGACAACCAAGGTGATCAAAGGTCTGGAAACTACCAAGCCTCATGAGGAATGATTTAGGGAGTTTGATATGCTTAGCCTGAGAAGAGCAGACTGAGAGTAGACATGATAAGTGGCATCTTGAAATATCATGTAGAAGATGGAGCCAGTTTGGCTGCTGCTACTTCAGAAACTATGAAAAGAGATTCCGTCTAAACATTAGGAAGAACCTCTTGACTGTAGGACCTGTTCAACAATGGAATGGATTTCTTTGGAAGTCTACTGAGTTTGGGTAGGTATCATTCAGGAGTGCTTTAGTTGTGCCTTTCTCCATGTTAAAGGTAAGACTACACAGCCTTTGTGGTCACTTCCAACTCTAAGATTCAATGATTCTATTATTTCTTTCTGCCAGAACAAAAATATCCTGAAATATGAAAAATCTCATGGGGCTTAATCATCTCTCAAGTGAGGAGTCTCGTAATCCCAAGATACTCTTTCTCATCCAGGACAAGCGCGTCTGAGAGTGCTCTTCCCATGATGGAAAGACCTGCATTTTTTGCTGATTACCACTGAGCAGCAGTCCTGCCAGCTCCTTCTTTAGCTGGTTCCGCCCTGACCTGCTCAAGATTCAGGATGGATGGATACCTATCTTCCTGCCTCATTCCCAGCAAAACAGAGGAGAGAGAGAAGAGGCAATTAGTAAATTAATCATCCAGCGGTAACCGAGGCTCTATAGCTCCAAGCTGTCACAGGAAGACAGAGATAGGCAGAATTATCACCATAGTTTGGAGGAGCTTGGGAGCCACGAAGGTGTGAGGGAAGAGAGAAAAGGAGGGAGAAAGCAAGAGGGGGGAATAAATATATGAAAGTGAAGCAGATAGCAGTGAACAAGATAAGTGTTTTTATTTCTAAATGGGAGTTGGCACAAAGACAGAATTTAAACCATAAGACGACCATGAATTGTACAGTAGAGCAGCTTGGAAGGCTCTCTTTAATTAGCCGCCAGTACAAAGAAAACCACTTTCCTCCTCTAAAGAAATACAGTTTCAGGTTGTATGGAGAGCACACATCTGCTCCATCAGTGAGAGCAGCAGGGTTTTATGTCATTATTCTGGGCCCGGGAAACTTTAGATGTTTCCAGCGAGGACTAGAATATGGCACCGCCGGCTCGAAATCTGCCCCATACCGCCCCATAAAATTCATGAGCCATTCTGAAGAACCCTCATGTGCACAGCCCAAGGGCTGCTTCCCAGCATGCTCTGAAGTACGTGCAAGGGATCACGGGTATCTCCTTCCTGAATCCAACACTTCTGCAATCGATCGAGGCAGCGAACTGTTTAGTTGGTAGCAACTTTTCAAGAATTGATCTCGGTCTCTCCTGGCATTGCTCAGCTTCTCCCCCTGCTAGCAAAGTCCAATCCCGGGATATTTAATCTCCAGAATTAACCCTTGCTCTTGTCAAGCTAAAATTTCAGACAAACACAATCAATCAGTGTGGAAATTAATTCCCTCTCAACTCGTTTCCCCAGTACTACCAAGGACTCTGTGGGCTGGAGGGTATTTGGGAGTGACACAGGACTAATCTGGCAAATTGGTCCCTCATTCCTTCTTTCAGATATCTTTAGACCTTGGCCCTTTTCACATGGCATTCGCACGGCAAATATCAGGATAATTGAAATCTCCCGTTAACACGGCATCTCTCCTTTTTGAATGTGTGATCATCTGCTCCAGGAAGGCCTCATCCAAGTCCTCAGGCTGGCCCGGAGGGCTGTAGCAAACCCCCACAATCACATCCCTATTGTTTCTCGCTCCCTTAATTCTTACCCAGATGCTTTCAACTTGGCTTCCCTGATTTAAGTCATGGATTTCTTCACAGGTGAAAACATCCTTGAGAGCTTTGGGAAGTTACTTTTAGGACTACAGAATCCCCTAGATAGCATAGCCACTAGTCGTGCTGGTGATAGGATTTCTGGAGCTATAAGTTTCTCTGTTTCTGCTAAAGACTTGGTCTGTGTCTGCACTATACAGTTAAAGCAGGTTCATACCGGTAACTATCATGGCACCACTCTGTGGATTCCTGAGATCTATAGTTTGGTGAGATGACAGGCACCAGGACAGGTTAAGATGGGTTTTGTAGTCCACCACATTTGGAAGTTATTGGGTTGGGGTAGACAGTGATAGATAGTAGGGATGAGTCAATTCTTCTCTATTTGCAACTTTCAAGTTGAATGTTGCTATTTTGGTGTAGCGGAAATGTCTTCTGAGAAATAATTAGAGCCTACAGATATCAATCCTGCCTGATGCCGGCACTTCTTTATTTAGCCTTCCTTAGTTTTGTATAGCCATCTCCCCCACTTTTCTTTTCACACCGGAGTTTCTTGGAGTGCGTCACAGCATCCACAAACAGCAACTCTTTCATGACTGAGCCTTGCAATTAATGCGACAACATGTGCAACCATTTAAACATGGATCCATGAGGCAAGATAGGAGAAATGAATGCCAGGGAGAAGAAAGAACATGTTGGAAAACAATTTTGAAATGCTGAACCCAACAGAACCATAGAAGCATGATAGCTGTACAAGAGATGGGGAAACAACTCCAAATCCCAACCACATTTTCCTCCAGTTCTTTTTTCTATTGGGTTGCAAAACTCTGGCTGAGATACTCTGTGGCCATTTCTGCACTATCCTCCTATAGCGCTATTATTCCACCTGCAACGTCCTATGGAATCCTGGGGTTTGCAGTTTCGGGAGCGCCTGGTTGGCCCCTCCCAGAACTGCAAATCCCAGGATTCCATAGGATGTTGCAAGTGGAATCATAGTGCTATAACAGGCTAGTGTGGAAATGGCCTATGTCATACTTGTGTAGAGTAAATCTGTCACATGGTGGTTGCACCATGTTCTCCTGCTGAAAGTTGGCAGTGTGCAACTGATAGTGTATCCGTCCACATTGCATAAGGGAAGGGTTTTAACCACAGAGGTATATTACTTATGGACGGTGTCCCATGCAGGTTTTCTTTTTGATTGTATGTGGTGACATTCTGTTTAGTTCTGCAGTTCTGTATTCCTATTCAATTGCTGTCTATCTTGATTCCAAAAGCCATTCTCGTTCATAATTGTTATCACATTCTTTAACCTCCTTTTGTCTAAATATTTTATGCCGAGCTTCTGTGGTTTATGTATCTGTCCATATGCCTGCTTCATGAACAGTGGCTATTTTTGCAATTCCAGGGAAGAAAGTGGCACATTGAAAGCACTGACAAATAGTTACACACCACACAAGAATGTCCATGGCTGACTAGGGGTCTGAACCTTTGTTTTTTTGGAATCCTATTCTGACATGTATCACACTAGCTTTCAACAGCAATCCTGTAAAGCAGTTGTTATGTGTCTTCAACCCTGACTTATGGGTGACTTATGATTCAACTCTGACTTAGGGGTTTTGTTGGAAGAGGAGGTTTCCCATTACGTCTTGGAGAATGTCACTCACCCAAGGTCATCCAGTGGGTTTCCACAGCTGAGAAGGGATTCAAACCCTGGTCTCTGAGAGTCCCAGAATCCAGCACTCAAGTAACTACATCATGCTGGATCCACAGCTAAACAACATCCAAAAAGTATGTTGGAAAAAAGTGAGTAGTTTTGATTCATCTGAGGCAGAATTTGGTGCCGCTTACCCAGCAGCAAAACTTGGAGAAATTAACTTCTTTGGACAAGAACTGCCCATATGGGGAGTTGTAGTTCCAACAGGTCACTTTTCCACTCACTGCTTTTTGAAGGTATGCGTGTTCTGTTCAAGCTGCCATCACAGGGTGACACTAAACAGTACTCAGATAAAAGAAGTCGCAGGAGTATTTCTGTGCAGAGAGGTCTGTATTGGAACTGACAGAGAAGGCAGAGGAAAGGGCACTGATAAGCTCATGTCAAAGTGATCCCATTATCTGAGACTGGGACCGGTTGCGAGGAGAGGACATGGCGTAAATTGTGAGCCTTTTACCAGCCGTGTTAATTGTACCAGAGTGGAGCCTGGCAGGCCCCCAACCATTCATCAACATTCCCTTCCTGCCAGCCCCTAAAGCTCAGAGACAGATGATAAAGTCATTCCATTTCACTGCCAGAAAGCCCAGAGAATCCCCAAAGAAACAGTAAATCCCCCCTTTTGCTTGGAACTGATTACACACCTCACTTTTGTAGGAGGGAGATAAAGGCTTTGATGGAAAACCAGTTGACAGTATATCTCTGTCACCTCATCTTCCACTGTGCTCCAGCTCTTGCCAACATACTTCCAGACTTTAATTTGCAACAACCTCCCTTGACTCTCAAAAGGAGTCCTGGACAATGGCAACTGGTGACTTCCATGTCAAGGATGTGGTGAATTGACTCCAGGTTGCATCCTAAACAGTAAAGGAGATCTCCAGGGTAATGAACCTTATCCCTCAAACAGGTTCAGCAGCTTGGACAGTGTGAATTCACTGTAACTGTCATAACTCAACCTGTGAGATCCAAAGAATCTCGAATGATCCTTGAAAAGTTTCTGCCTTGATATGAAGGCTTCCTCTCTGAATATGAACAGCCACTCTCATTCATTTAATCTCTGTTAGAATAATGTTATTTCAATCAGGATCCTTAGATTGGTCTATGGATGCTGTTCGTGAACTTGCACATTTGCTGCTTGTGTCTGCTTAGATCTCATTCCTGAATCTATTTTGACAGCTGTCAAACTCTTAACTTTAAAAAAATATGTTGTAGTTATTCCACTTCACCTCTAGAGGTCAGTGCATCTCTATGCCATTCTCTCTTCCTGCGCTTCGGCACTCACTCCCCAGGAAAGAGAAACTTGGCCGCCTTAAGTTCACAGCCAATTCACTTCCTGTTTTCTACCCAGCAGCATCTTCCTTAAAACTTCTCTACATTAGGTAAGTACACTTTTTCTTCCCATACTAAGAACTTATTAACAACTTTAAGTCTTTCAAGGTAGAAAGAGTTCATTGGTAAAAATTAAGGGAATTAAAATTTCTAAGGTTACAAGCACATTTAAGTCTTCTCGCAGTTTTATTTTAAACTCAGTTCTACCATGCTGTTCATGTTGCTAATTAAAAAGTTTAATTCAGGTATTTTCACCCACACAAATGTTGCAAAAGTATTAATGATTAATTTAACTGTTCCCATCGGCTGGAGGGCTTCCTTAGATGTATTATTAGGCAATTAAGAAAGTTGGATTCATAGTGCTAGTTCTGAGAAACAGCTGCTGGTACGTGGCAGGGCTTGTGTGTTGTCCTACTCTCCTCCGATCCCCCAACACTTCCATTGACACCTTCTGTGTCCCCTGGGTGCCAGAACTGGGAATCCAGACCATCTCTGCTTCCTTGACTGAGAGAGGCACGGGGGAGCCATTCCATGCCTTGGAAACCCTGACAGTGAGGACAAGGATTCTGAATCTGAGGCAGAAGTTTGCCCAGAAGTTTGCTCAGAGGAAACAAACAACGAGCAGTAAAGATTTGAGCAGGAGGAACAAGTATCAGAAGACGAAGCAACACAGACTCCTACTGTGTTGGAAAGATGACACAAGAAAGAAAGTCTCAGGCATTCAGCTCTTTTATATACCAAATGAGCTTTAATGAGGGAACACCTGTTGCAACATAATTAGCCTATAAAAGGCAAACAGCTGGCCTACCTGCTCAGGATTGACAACTGATCTTCTTGGCGGTTGAAGCCCTGTGCCATATCTTCTTGAATCCTGGTTCTGTTGGACCTCTGCTTGCCTGATGCCTTTGTGGATTTGTCTGCTTTGGGACTTTAAATTCCTGACCTGAACTTTGTTTGAACAACTCTCCTTCTCTCTCTCTGCTGTGAGTAAAGTTCTGCTCTCCTGGTCTGCCAGTTGGTTGCCTGGTCTGTCTGGAACATGGCATGGAGAGGGGAGAGACTCCTTCCTCAGCCAAGAGAGGCACAGGAAGCAATACTATGTGCCTCTCTCAGCCAAATAAGGGGGCTGACACTCCTTCCTCAGCCAAGAGAGCCACATGGCTCCAAGCAGCTGGGCCTCCCACCAGATTTGGCACCTGGGGAGGGGGATGTTTGCTAAGCCCTGCCAGGACTGAAGGCAAGCAGTCAGGAAGGAAGCAGCAGCAGCAGCAGCCAGGTGGTAGAGCAGCTTCATTTGCTCACCCATCCTGGAGGTCAAAATATAATGTTTGGTATTATCCATGTTTTTCACCATCCATAGGCTGACCAAGAACATATCTCCTGTGGATATGGGGGACCTATTGTACTCCATTCTAAAAACACACATTTATTTAACACTGCCTCTAAATCAGTGGTTCTCAACCTGTGGGTCCCCAGATGTTTGTGGACTTCAGCTCTCAGAAGCCCCAGCTACTATGGTCAATGCTCAGGGCTTCTGGGAGCTGAAGTCCACAAACATCTGGGGACCCACAGGTTGAGAACCACTGCTCTAAATGCTTCATGAACTTTCCCAGGTTAAGCCCTTCCAAGCAATTGAGCTTCCTTGACATCTGGTGCTGGCTGATTCAAGGCTTCAGTCCTGTCAAATATCAGCATCACTTTCTTTTTCTATTTTTTTTTAACAAAAAGAACAGCTGAGTCTTTTATCTGTATTTTGATTTAGTTGGCTCAAAGCCCAGGCATACACTTCAAGTCTGTTCTTTCAGCTTTAATATTTCCCTGTTACACATACAGCACCTTTCAGACTTAGGATTTTTAACTCGTTCTCATGCAGGGCCCAAGATGGCAAAATTGTGTTGTTGTTATTGACTGAATCAAAGGGAGAAGGCACTATAGTAACACCCAGCTGCAGTTTTTTTATCCAAAAGAAGAGAACTGGTTTCACCAACTAAGACCTCTAATAGACCTCAACTTACTTCATTCTTACCTCCAAGAATTAATAACTTATTTCATGTGACCTCTTTCCACTGGGTGAGTTTACAGGAGGTTTTCACATTTTTCAGTGTCTTCTCATACTTCAAGACTTTTTTTTCAAAAAAAAAATCACATAAGACTTATTTTATGCAAAAAAATAGTAGCCTAAATCTTATTGTTATTCCTGAGTAGAGCTGAGCCATTGGAACTTTTGGATTTACTTAAGTCTCAAATCACTGCTCAACAATTTTTTGAATGAATCTATTCTAGTAGGGCCTGACCAACAGGATTCTAGCTAGTGTAATTCTACAAATGGTTGCCACCCACCCCCTAAAATACAGAAGACGTTTTGAGGGAGCCTATTCCATGTCCTCTGCTCATAGAGAGAGAGGTTGAAAGAGATTTAAACAAGCATCCATCTTCCTTTCAGGTTTTGTTAGCAATTAGGATGTCTTCTTTGATCATAATTGTGCTCAATTTAACTTTTCTAGGCTGCCTTGAAGTGGATAAATGTTCCCTACAGTCTCTTTCTTTTTTCAGATTTGCATGATATGTGTCCCAAATGTCATTAAAAGGGATTTCATAGCCATTTGGGACTGCAGCAAGAATCCCCTTGGTTTGAGGTAGTGAGGGATAAGGGCTCTGTTCTGAGGTTCTTTGGCCAAGCTCCTTTCTTGGGCTTGGATAGTGTAAATCTACACTCACATAATTATTGGCGGTTGTGCTATGCCATCCTTGCTCTGAATACCAACCATGGTGCCCTGGAAGGGGGCATCTGCCGATATGGCTGCATTGCCCCACAATGCATGACCTGTTTCTACAATCCCAGTGAAGAAAGTGGTGCACTGAAGGCATTCACAGGTATTTATGCACCGTCTAACAGCGCACTGCTACCTGGCTAAGATCCTCTTGGTGAGTCCCAAATGGAGTAGACTCATTCAATCAGTTGTTGAATGGTGAGCCAATGATTTACAAAGATAAGTCCAGCTAATTCAATGGCTCTGCTCTTGGTGGGTCTAACAATTATAGGACTAACGCTCATGTGAAATGGTTACATTTGTAGGATTCTCCTTACAAAACCATGGATAGAATTGCACATTGGCCAAAAACACACACACACACACACACAACTGTGTGGCCATTTCTGCGCTGCACTGCTATAGTGCTGTTATTCCACTTTCAACATCCTGTGGAATCTGAGGGTTTGCAGTTCAATCAGAGAGCTCTTTGGCCTCAATAAACTGCAAACCCCAGAATTGCACAGGATGTTGAAAGTGGAATAATAGCACTATAACAGTGTAGAGTGGAAATGGCCTTTGTGTCAGGAAACCTGCGCAAGTGTAAGATACCAAAAGGATGCTTGCCTTTGCAAAATTAAAAGTATAAGGTGTACATTGTGTCCTAGTCTTGGGGAAAAGGTTGCGTATAGATAAAATTGATTGATAGGTTGAGTCATTCACAGGGTGTACCAAAGCAATGCCCCTTTCGTGCCAGTGGGTGGGAGGAACCCATGTATTTTTATACCCACTGGGAGTCTAAAGCTGCTGCTTTGTTTTCAAGATAAGCAGAGATGCCTTCTCTCCTTCTTTCCCATGACCTTCACTTTAAAGCAATGAAAACAACATGGACAAGATTCTTATATAAGTTGTGATCCATTATGTTTAGTTTATTTTTAAATAAAAGAACTGTAGCACTGCACTGCATACCAGTGTGTACTGCTCCCTTTCTCTTCGAAGAGAAGAGAAGAGAAGAGAGAAGAGAAGAGAAGAGAAGAGAAGAGAAGAGAAGAGAAGAGAAGAGAAAAGAAAAGAAAAGAAAAGAAAAGAAAAGAAAAGAATTGTTGTATTCCCTGCCTGATCTGGAGATGGAAAGAAAGAGACAGAGAGAAAATAAAGTGCTTTGGAAAACTGGTGAAATTTCCTGGGGGACCTCTTTCTGAGACCTGTCTCTTTCACGCCTCCATCCCATCAAAAGTTTAAAATGTGATCATTGTCATTCTTCCACAGACAAGACTTGTAATTTTAAACCAGGCATTCATCTGTTCCCCTCTTTGCCGTCCTCCCACCACCTGTCACAGATCCTGGAGTTTTGGCTTCCCAAGACTGGCATTCCTGGTGAAAGAGCAGTTGCACGAGAGCAACTCTGGCTGGGATGTCCTGATCTTTGCCAACCATAGAGCAACAGTCACTGCTTGCAATCTCCTTGGTGGCCTTAAAATCTGCTGTTTTTTGATCCAATTCTCTTTCTTAGGGCAGGACGAAGCTGAGGATGTGCTAAAAATAATCACAGGGCCATGCTGTGTTGGCAGGTAGCATTGTCTAGTGACACACACCAACGGAGGCATGTGCTGTTACGCATGCATGCACACAAGGCCCTTGCAAGTGTGCTCTGCAGACAAGGACATTAACTCCTACATGGGCTCCTGTTGCTTAGATACTTACATCTCAAACAACCAAATTAAACTTTGGCTTGCTTTTCTTGCCAGAGCCAGCTTCAGGATTTTGGGGGGCACAGCTAAGAAATCTTATGCATGTATCTTTCCCTTCTTTTCACAGTGGGCAGAGATTGCAAACTAGTCAAATGGTAAGCACAATCCCAAGCCAAAATTTGAGCATGCACATCAAAATTTATTACTAGGGATAAAGATTCTTCTCAGAAACCTAGGCCAATTTTGCACTACACTGTTATAGCGTTCTCATTCCACTTTCAACATCCTGTGGAGTCCTGGGATTTGCAGTTTAGGGAAGGACCTTTAGAATTCTCAGCCAGAGAGCTCTTTGGCCTCAGGAAACTACAAACCCTGAGAATTCCACAGGATGTTGAAAATGGAATAGTAACACGATAACAGTGCAGTGCAGAAATGGCCTTAGTGCTGCCAGCAAGTCTACAAGAACCACAACTCAGGACTTACTATGTGCAAAATTTGCAGGTGGTGGTTCTGCACTGAAAACAGCACATTCGGCACGTAAAATATTAGCTGGAATCCAGTATCAGCTACTTAATTAAGTATAGTTAACTAAGTAACCTCTCCTGCTCTGACCATCCCAAACCTGACAGAGATATCATTCATCCTCACTTCAATCACCAGCGGAGTGGATCGCATTCTCCCCGCTCAGCTGATGCTCTGTGAAGTAAGGTGGGGTGGGGTAGAGTAATACTCATGGCACTAGTGTCACATTTGTGACTGTGAATACAAAGCCCCTGACTGTTTTGCACTGATGATCACTACTCAGGCCATTTCCGCACTACACTCTTATAGTGCTATTATTCCACTTTCAACATCCTGTGCAATCCTGGGAGTTACAGTTTAGGGAGGGGCATTTAGACTTCTCAGCCAGAGAGCTGTTGGGCCTCCTCTGTAAACTACAAACCCCAGGATTCCACAGGAGGTTGAAAGTGGAATAATGGCACTCTAACAGTGTAGTGTGGAAATGGCCTTAGAAACTACTGCCATGATCATAACTCTGCCCCAACCTACTGGTAATCACCCTGCTGGTGACTGGAGCACAAGTGAATTACGTCTCCATCCGGTTGAGGAGGTGTCAAGTGAGGACAGGTTATTTAGTTAGTTATACGTGAGTAAGGCCCTTTCCACACTGGGGGGGGCGTGAAACGTGGGGAAATGGGGCGGCGCACGCGGAAACGGAGCTTACCTCGATGCGGGTAGCTCCGGCGCCGTGGGGAGCAGCGTGCGTTCGCCACTCTACACGGCAGCGGTATCCGGTGGCATCCGGTGGCGCCCAAAATGGCGGCTGGCAGCTTCCGGTGGCTCTACGCCAATTGGAGAAGCGCGCCAGCCAGAAGCCCATCCCCGGGCAGCTCTGCAGGGGCGCGCAATGGGCTAGCATGCGCGTGTTTCATAAAGTGTCTTATAAAACACGCGGCACCACCCCCACGGCCGCGCAAGGGTGGTTTGAGGTGTGAAACCTCCACATTTCTAACCGCCCTAGCGCACTCCATGGTGTGGACGACCTCCGGGTGAGGTAGTCCTACCCTGTGTTTTTCCCCCAGTGTGGAAAGGGCCTAAGTAATGACAGAGGATTCTGGCTAATATTTCTGTGCAGAAGTATTATTTTTTTTTGTGCAAAACAGCCGCACACAAATTTTGTCCAGAATGGATCCTGAAATGTGAAAATTCTCACCAGGATGTTTCTCGTCAGGGAGTTTCAGCACTCAGAAAAATAGTGTTGCTTTGTTTTTAACCATTTTGTGAAGATTTTCAAATACGCTTTCCATCCCTACGTGAGACAACTCATGTAAATGAGCCAAACCGTATGCTAGAATGTGTGTTGGGAACTGTCACCTGCAGCTGTCGGTGGTGGAACGAAAGGTCAGTTTCCCCCGTTCCCCATAGGAATAATGACTTTTTACATGGTGCTAATTAAGACAGAGGGGACTGCGATGACAAAGGAAGGCCTTTGTCAGAAGATTCTTTCCACATCTCCCTCCCTCCCGTGCCAGTCTCCAGGCCGCAGCATGGTTTCTATTTTGCTGGTACAAAGAGGCAGGAATAGAAGACTTTTGAGATCTTTTTTTTTAGACTTTTGAGCCGGTTTCTTTCTTTTTAATTAAAGAAAAATGCTGTACTCATTTGCCTTGCAATGGGGGGTGCATTGCATTACAAAAACTAGGGGAAACGATTGGTGACTCCAGCTGGCTGGAGGATTCTAGGAATAGTGCAAAACAAAATTCTCACCTCTGTTCATCTCTGCCAGGGAAATTCCTGGCCTGGTCCCATCCATCTCCCAGAAAAGGAACTGATACAGAGCTTTTTCCTGTCATTTCCTTCCCTAACAAAGGCCATTTCTGCACTACACTCTTATAGCGCGATAATTCCACTTTCAACCTCCTATGGAATCCTGGGGTTTGCAGTTCCGGGAGGGGCCGGTTGGAAAGTGGAATCATCGTGCTATAACAGACTCATGCGGAAATGGCCTAAATGCAAGAAAGAATCCACCAATGTTGCTTACAGTGAAACTCTGAAAGTGAAAGGAAACTAGTCTAACCCATGCTACTAGCCAAAGGCACAAGGATTAATGCATGGGAATGAGGCGAAAAAATATTCAGAGATGTTCAAATAAGTGGTGAAAAATGGTTTCCCCATGTTTTGGGATGCTCTGATGAGAAAAATACTGGAGGGACAGGAAATTTCACAGTTCAGGACTCATTCTTCACGTGGAGGGGAAACCATATATGTATATTGGTTTTTTTTCTTAACTAGAATTTTTTGTGCAGAAAACAAGTTTCCTGCTCAGAAAAAAAAAGAGTTTTTTCTTTCACAGAAAAAATAGTTTTATGTGCTGAAAAGGAATGCTTTGGTTCACAAAATGCAGTGATCTGCACAGAGGAACTCCAGGTGAATTTATTTTATTTTATTTTAATTTCTGCAAAGAATAAATCCTGAAGTATAAACAGTCTTCAAGAACCGCTCAGCTTTCGAGGGCTCTCTTAAAGCAGGAAGAAAAATGGCAAAAATTATTCACTCTTGCTTATGGAAATGAAATTTATGAGTTCTTCTAGCTCTGCTACCGAGTGGCTGCAGTCTTAAAAGGTAAGCAATGAACATTTTTGCAGGTAATGTAACACCCAAAGATTTTCTTTACAACCTGTAATACCAGCTCCACAATGCTGGAAGGGTTGTATCAGCAGTAATTCCCACTTCAGCATTGCAAGAAAGATGTGAATAGCAGATTCTTATTAGGGAATGCCTGCCAGTTCCTACATACTCAAAAACAGCTACCATCCTGAATGAGAAGGGGGAAAAAATAAGGATGTAAGTGCTACTCAGATAGAGCAGCCAAGACAATCCATATTTAGAAGCCCATGTGATATTGTGATGTGACTGTTTATCTGGGACTCTGGGAGACCAGAGTTTGAATCCTCACTCAGCCATGGAAAGTCAACTGGTGAATGTGGGCAAATCACACTTTCTCAGCTTCAGAGGAACGCAGTGCAAGTTGGAATTGACTTGAAGGTATATAACATGGTAACAGTCTTCAGGAAGATGTCGACCCTTTCCTCACTAGGCTGTTATAGTTGTATTATTCTGCTTTCAACTTCCTATGGAATCCTGGGGTTTGCAGTTTAGGGAAGGGCCTTTGAGACAAACGCCAGGGTTCCATAGGATGTTGAAAGTAGAATAATACCACTATAACGGTCTAGTGAAGAAATGGCTGTAATAATCCAAACTCTGCTTGGTGTCCTCTAACATCTCCAGAAGTTTGCCTCAGGAGGAAGGCCTCATCTAGTTTGGCCTCTTTCCATTGGGCTCAGACTGATCTCAGACCCTGAATACACTAGATGCCCACAGGGAAGTTTTTCACAAGTCCTGGCTTTCCTTGAGCAACCTCAGGTTTTCTGCTTGAAGGGAAGGAAGCCCTGAATCTACTTGGGGTGTTGCTCAAGGCAGCAACTTCTGCCCCATCCTTCTCCCATCCTTCCACCCCAGGCTTCATTTTGATGCTCCTCACCGACTGAAATCCTCCTTTTTTCCTTCCACCCACCACCCTGTTTTCCCAGCTCCCTTTCCCCTTACTTTGCTTCACCCTGGCAAGCTGCCACCCCAGCAAGCAAAATAAATCTGCCTTTAAGCGTTGTGGATATTTAAAGCAAATGTCAGGCAAGAATTCCATCTCTAAGTAGGAGGGCGAGGTGTTGGTTTATATATTAGCAGCTAGAATAGTTATCAGCCCAAGTGTGCCAAAATTGCAGAGGATATGAAGAGTCCTCTACTGGGGGTGGCAAAGGGGAGGAATGATGGCATGATAAAAGCTCCCTTCCCATCGTGTCTAGAAATGGGCTCTGGAGGCATCTGTTGAAAACTATTTGGGTCGTGCTTTTCTCAAGGCCCCCAAATATTCTCTTCCCCCCTCCTGAAAGCTCCATGCAGCCCATCACAAAAAAGGCGTATCTCTCCAACTGAGCCGTCGATGCTATAAATTCCTTTCCTCCTTTCTGCTTATAATGACTATTATTATGGGAGTAAAATGAGCAAGCTGCAACTTTGCCATGATTAGACAGAGGATATATGGTAACAAAGGGGCCAGTGATATAACTCAAGACTTCATTTTTTTAATTTTTTTTTTTTAAGAAAGGATCTGTGGGAGAAGTTTGTGCTTTGAAAAAAGGATAGGTCGCTCTCACTGCAGTGTGCATGCATGTAAATGGATTTGCTCAGAAGTGTCCCCATCTTCCCTTTGTGCCTGAAAAGTCCACACAGGGATGACGGCATTGGAAACAGTGGGGAAAAAATTGCAAACTCAGGACAAGTAAGCCAAGATTAGTGGCTTCTTCTGGGAAGCAGCAAATCATGGGCGTCTTGACTAGTTAAGCTGAGCCTGGCTCATTAATCTCCAGTCCAGAGATCTGTCAGATCCATCATTATCTTACTTGGACAGCAAAGATCTGCTCTTTTCCCTTCATAAAATACCTTCGCAAGATAGAACTGTGGAGGAAGAGACTCTTTCTGGAAGGTTCATGGTCAACCCAGGCTCACATGAGCGCACTCAGTGGCTGTATTTTAGATCTCCATTGGTTCGATCTTTTCAAAAGAAATCCATGCTGTCAATTTTTTTTTAAGGAAAATCATAAAAAGGTACAGCAGCAAGAGAGCCAGGCCATTTCTGCCCTACACTGTTATAGTGGTCTTATTCCACTTTCAACCTCCTGTGGAATTCTGGGGCTTGTAGTTTCCTGAGGCCAAAGAGCTCTCTGGCTGAGAATTTTAAATGCCCCTCCCTAAACGGCAAAGCCCAGGATTCCCTAGGAAGTAGAAAGCGGAATAATGGCGCTATAACAGTATAGTGCGGAAATGACCCCAGTGTGGTATATTGGTCTGAGCACTGTGGTAGGACTCCAGGAATATATGAACCCTTTGAATATTGGACCAGAACTCTGGGAAACCAGGGTTTAAATCCATGCCCAGACAAAGAAATCTGCAAGGTGAACTTTGGCAAGTCACACTCTCTCAGCCTGAGAACCTCCTCTTGACAAATCTTGCCAAGAAAACCACAGTGCAGGTTCACCGTAAGGCCATGAGTCAGAAGTGCCTTGAAGACACACAACAAACCACAACAGGAATGAAGTGTTGCCCTGGGAAACTAACGTCCATGCCCAACCAACATGGAAGCCAGCAGTTTCCAGAGCTTCACCACCTCCCAGGGGTGGAGAGATCAATTAGTTTGAGTTCCTTGGCATTTCTCATTTTTCCAGTCATAAATTCAGTTCTTCCCAACTCCTGAGGGTTTTTTTTCCCCCAACGTTGGAGTGAAAATTTGCACGTGTTTCATCAAATGTATGACATTCTGGCTGCGCTTTTCCCTAAACTAATGCCTTTTTGAATGATTTTTTTCATTAAGGTATGCATATTTGTTTGCAGCCTGATCAGCCACGGAATGGCTGGGAGAGGAAGCTTCAGTGCGTCTTGATAGGGTTTGAGAGGATCCTCAAAGGCTTTAATAAAAAGATGGATCTTGATAATAAAATGCTGCATAGTTTGCAAGTCGAGAGAAATAATAACCCCACTGTATTCTGCACAGGTCAGGCCTCATCTGGAATACTGTGATCGGTTCTCAGCACATCATTTTAAGAAGGATATGACAAGATGGAGCAGGCCAAGAAGTATAGTTACAGAAGGCCATGAAGAGGACGAAAGGCGTGGAGAATAGATAAGGTTGATGGAGCTGGACTTGTTCAGTTTGGTCAAGAGAAGGCAGAGTGTGTGGGTCATAACTACACTCTTTGGGCCTTTCCACAGTAGAGTATTACAGTGCTATTATTCCACTTTCTACATGCTGTGGAATTCTGGGCTTTGTAGTTTCCTGAGGCCAAAGAGCTCTCTGGCTGATAATTCTAAAGGCCCCTCCCTTAACTGCAAACCCAGGATCCCATAGCATTTTGAAAAGCAGAATAATGTCACTATAACAATGTAGTGTGGAAATGGTCAAAGACAAGAAGACATCATAAAATGTTCAAAACGAGTGGTTTATGCCAAAATATATCCCTGGAATATAAATGACAAGCCTCACAGGAAGAGGATCACCTCTTGCGAGGAGGATAAGAAGTCCACATTCTACCAGCTGGCTGCTTAAAACCAGGAGGATGTAGGAGCCTCCCAGGTTATTGACTCCTCACTCTGCATGTGCTCCAAAGATGTCCAGCGTCCTTAATGAGCCACAGCGAGAGAGCCGCAGCTAACGGGTTCCGCCTGTTCCTCTGCCATGCCCAATCCCAGACATTTCTGCAGCACAACAGGGGGTGCTTTCTCAGTCCAAAAAGCAATTGAAGATGCAATCTAAGTTGGCTGGTGTGCAGACTACTGATTTCTCTACCTCGGCGATGCCCATCTGAGTCAGAGACCCAAGATTCGTCTCTTGCCTGCTGGCTAATCTAATGTTTAAACTGATATGTCCATGTTGTAGTGAAAAGAAACCCCTGACTTGGGTTGGAGATGAAGGCCAGAATCCTGTTGGTGCATCGTACCTGAACAGGCCAGGAGCCCAGCAGCCATAATGAAGCCTGTGGCATTGTTATTTTTGTTGTTGTTATTACAACATTTATAACCTGCCCCACCGCATAAGATCATAAAACCAGTTTAAACACTTTAAATTTAAAAAAAAAATAAACATTAAATATTTCTGAAAGATAGGCTGCGATTTTTCATCAGAGGCTAGGATGCATTACTTTAAGATGTCAGGGCTATATTGCTGACACAGTAGACAAGCATGTAAGTGAATTGTGAAGATGGACAATGGAGCAGAGCTGTGGTTTGAGTGTTGGATTAGGACACTGGGAGATCAAGGTTCAAATCCTTGCTCAGCCACGGAAACCAACTGAGTGCCCTGTGCAAGTCCCACGCTCTCAGCCTCAAAGGAAGGCAAAGACAACCAACCTCTGAATAAATCTTAATGTCTTTATCATGCCAAGTGGTTAGGAAATATCTCTATAGGATATGCTCACAGCAGATGTGCTTGATTGCTTCACCTGGGCAGTTTTGTCTTCTATTGTATTTGGAGGTTGGGTTGCTGAGAAGATTATTAACATCAGGGGTTTCCATCTAAATCCTCTTGAACTTATGACCTGACCAGACTGAGGTCTTCCTGACCTAGCACATGCTTACAGCCAGTGTCCTGCTACTGCATGTTTCCTAACCATAAGTGTCCAGTTTTCTTAGAAAAATGATATTTCTCACCAATTTTGCTGTCCAGCAGGAGAGGGGTTTAAGGTGTAGTAACACTGGATTTAATTATTAGGCCCCAAAGGTTTTAACTTGGCACCAGCATCAACCCAATCAGGTCTCCAAGGGGAAGGCGTTCTACAACTGAGGTGCCACAGTGGAAAAGACCACAGCCATTTCTGCACTAGACCGTTAAAGAGCTATTATTCCACTTTCAACCTCCTATGGTATCCTGGGGGTTGCAGTTTAGGCCCCTCCCTAAACTGCAAACCCCAGGATTCCATAGGAGGTTGAAAGTGGAATAATAGCTCTATAACGGTCTAGTGTGGAAATGGCTCCTCACAGAGGTCCTTATACCATATATATATTCCCACTGGAAGGACACAAAGGAGGTCTCTTCCAGAAGATCTCACATAGGTTGCTGGGGGCCAGAAGATTTTACCTGCCTTCTTTTGCCACCACTGTGCAGCTCTTGATGTAATACACCAACAGATTGACAGCCAAAGGCAGCTGCCTTCCCTTGAGTCAGGTGGATTGTCACGTCTGTTCCTGCTGATGAGTGGATGCTGGGATTGGTAGTCCTACACAACTGAAAGGCCCAAGGCTGAGCTGAAGAAATATCCCATGTAACTGTTCCACTCCTCTGAAATTCTGTAAGCAGAACTTGAGCAGGATGGAGATATCTTATATTCCCCTACCACTTAATTCCAGTTGCATACTATGAAGACCTCTTTTTCCATTTGACATTTTCTAAATCCTTTGAGCCTCCTTCCCATATTAGGGATGGAATGTCTCAACGTTGCAGAAGCAAAGAAGCATCCCAACCGTCTGAACGGTTGTGGCCTTTGGATGGGTAATTTAAAGCCTCACTAAGCTATTGTGGGTTGAACCATTGCTAATGAGATTAAACTGGGTGTGAAAGACATCTCACACAATGGATTTATCTGAGTGTTTTTCAACAGGAGGAGTAACTTGCCTCTGTCTCGCCTGCGACCTATCAAAACAGATGCTTTTCTCTCTGTTGCCGCCTTAATTTGATGTAATTTTCAAACAGGGATGGGAAGAATATTTGAAATTGTTGAAAATGTTGAAAAATGAGGTGGTGGTTGTTGTTGTTATTGTTATTATTATTATTTGTACAAGCAGGACCAGTTCTGTGTAGGTTTAAGAAAGTGGCTGACATGACATTTAAAAGGAGGACTCAATTGATTCTGGGCACGCTCCAAGTGGGTAGAAAAAGTCTGCAGCAGCTATTATTAATGAATAACTTCATTTAGTGTTATTAATAAGAATTGCTTTTGGTTAGGCTGCAAAGGCAGAACTGCAGGAAGGGAGGATTTGGCTGCAGTCCAACATGATGGAACCAATAGCATTCGGAAAGGCCTGCAGCTGACCTGGGAAAAGAATGCTGCAACTTTTCCCTGTCCCCATAAGCAAGCCCATGACATCCTTTTCTGGGATTCCCTCCTCTCCTGTCCTCAAAAAAGGTTTGTTGACATGCATTCATTGGAGTGTTTAGCCAAAACATTCTTTCAATGTGTTAGCAAAACTGTTCAGCATCTGCCTTCTTTAGTTGCTCACAATAAAAGTGAGCTGTATCTGAGGTGGCAGATAAGAATGTTGAAGACTGAGGACTGAGCCTTCCAAAGAAATATTCAGCATTATCTTCTAGGCTGGAACTATGGGCCGCTTTTCATACTAAACAGTTATAGCACTATGATTCTACTTAAACTACTGTGGTTCCAAGTTATGGGCTTCTGGGATTTGTAGTCATAAAGTGCTTAGAACGTTCCACCAGAGAGCTCTCTAGTGCTTCTCCAAACTACAAACCAAGGACTCCATGAGATGCAAACATGGCAGTTAAAATGGAATCAAGGTGCTAGAATTATATAGTTTTAAAGGCCCCATGTGGTATTCAGCTGTTAAGTTTGTGGATCCAGAAATTTCCCCTTATTTTTCCCTCTAAAGTGCTTAAAAGAGGTTGCATTTCAATTCCAAACACAGACAAATCAGAGAGGCTGTGGTGTTTCAAATTAAAATGTCTAGCTACTGGTTGTGCAACTTTCTCGGCCAGGACTGCAGACGTGTGGTTCCTGAAATGTGTACACAAGTCTCACAAATTACAAACGGCATCCTGCACATCTTCATTCAACCAGTCAATCAGTTGATGGATTCAGTCAGATAAGTAAGATTGCAAGTGACATTTAGTTTGATATTGTAGCTCCTGCCAGTCACTGGGCTCATGAAAGGGACTATCTTTTTGAGATACACACAGATGCTGTGGTGCTTGGAATCACAAGGGTGTGATTCAGCATTGCTATTGTTTCCAGGGCCGTTTCTATCAGCCATCTCTATAGATTTAGTGGCTGGTAGAAAGCTATCACACAAGGCTTGCTGAGAATCAGGATTGGTAATAGTGGATAGCTTCCACGAGGGATTCTGGGAATTTTCATCCATGATACTTTAGATGGAATCCTGTTCCTGAAGTATGCACACATAACTCTAGAATATACAGGTGCACATCCGGTTTTGGATAGGGTGCAAGGGGGCAATTCCCCAGCAATTGCCAAGTCTGGGGAGGGGCCACTTTGTCTGTTAAAGAGCTGGAGAGGGGGGTGTCTGTGCTGTAGAGACTGCCTCTCATTTCCTCTTCAGTTCTCCAAAGATAGGAGCCTAGTTCTCTTTTCTTCTCTCTGGAGGATTACAGTGGAGATGGGAGACAGTCCCTACCTTTTGGCCGCTTTCTGCCCTTCCCTTCCCATTGCTGGCTGTTTGATCATCATACCAGTGCCAGATGTGGAATTGTACACACAGAGCATCATGGTCCATGCATAAAATACAGAATCTTGGCCAATTCCTACCCTCCATAACACTTCATCCAGAAAAAGTAAAATTTCCAGATTCAGTAGGGGACACACACAAACCGGTCCAGGATGGAGTTGATATCAAGGCCCCAGTCTTTGAAGCAAAAGAAGGGTTTGCTCTCAGCTGCACCAGTGTACAGCTGCATATAGCCAAAGTCTTTTGTCCTTGGTGGATCAACCAAGGAAATATTGCCATATTACAGTTTATGGAAACCTTGGGATTGTACTAGAGGAAGCATGGAAAATCTTTGAGAGTAGTCTGATCCACAAACCAGATTCCGGGTCTTCTGTCTCAGTGCAAATCACATGCTTTACACATCCCACCACCTCCCTCCTCCCTTTAGTACCGCAGGCCTTGAAATTTTCCTGTAATAGAAATAATCATTATTCATTACCTGGCTCTCTTTAAGCATGAGAACTGCCTACTGCTAATAGCCAGGCAGGTGGCCTGTTAGTGACTAATTAATTTCTCTAGTACACTTTGCTGCACACATCGAAAACAGCTTTTTTGCAGTCATCAAGTGGCACACTGCGGCCTTGGTGGCTCGGGGAAGAGGATGCGGCAAAGGGCTGCCTTTGAAGAGCGAGGAGGAGGGCGATCCTGGAAGAGATGGGTCAGGATCCAGAGGCAACCAGTGGCAACCAGTGGGTGCTGGTGAGCATGTGCCCAGTGGGGAATGCTGGAAGGAGGCTAAGAGGGCTGAGAGTGGAGTTATGGAGCGAGGACAAGAACCTCAGTGTATTTGCACTGTATAACTCTACTCTCATGTAGTTACACAGAGGCTGTGCTACACCACACTTCTGCTGAATGCCGGCATCATGCAGCTCCTCATGTGCCTGCTTCTCGTCCCAGGGTGCAATGGAAAAGGCACAGCAGCTGTTTCTGCAATCTAGTGATGCATCAAAGACAATGGAAAACACTTATGCACCAACCACAACTGTACAACTTCACGACTGGATTCCTATCAGTTAGTCCCAAATAGTAGAGACCCATTCAATCAACAGCTGAAGAACTGTGAAGAACTGCATCCATAAATTGGAGACATTCATGCTAGCTACATCTATTGTTATTGTCCATGATGAGAAAGGCTCTGAATCTCCTGGTCAGCCTAGCATCTCCCTATATGTACCTGCTAGAGCCCTAAGATCTGCTGGGAAAGACTTGGACATTTCCACACTACGCTGTTATGGTGCTATTATTCCACTTTCAACATCCTGTGGAATTCTGGAGTTTGTGGTTTCCTGAGGCCAAAGAGCTCTTTGGCTGAGAATTCTAAGGCCCCTCCTTAAACTGCAAATCCCAGGATTCCATAGGATGCTGAAAGTGGAATGATAGCACTATAGCAGTCTAGTGTGGAAATGGCCTTTCTCTCAGTCCCACCATCATCCCAGGCTCACTCAGTGACAATACGGGAGAGGACCTTCTCAATGGCTGATTCCACTCCGTGGAACGCTCTCGCATGGGAGACTAGGCTGGCCCCCTCCCTGCTTTCCTTTTGTAAGCCAGCAAAGACATTTCTTTTTAAGCAGTCCCTTAGTGGGTGAGCAGGGGAGCTTTAACTTATTAGCTGTTTTTTTAAAAATCTATTGTAAGTTTTATAATTTTATATATTTTTTTAATGTTCTAATTGTTTATATGCTTTTAATGTTTTGTTTTTAAACCTTTTGGAAGCCACCTTGGGTCCCACCTTGGGAGAATCAATCAATAGTTGTAGCTGGTGTCTTCCTTCTCACCGAGGCAGTGAATCTTCCCTAGTTGAACTTTAGTGGGGCTGTCCAATGTGCTGAACCCGATCCCTCAAGAGAGCTTCAGCACCTTGGATGTCAGACTAAAATCCAGTGTGGATTCCGCGCCTACTCTCATGCAAGCCACCAGACACCACTGGTTTGAGGATTTAGCTTGGTTTGGCCAGGACAAGCTTGAAGCTGATTGTCCTGGTTTCAGAACCTGGCTGAAATGATGTGCACACACAGAGACATGATGCTGTGCCTTGTCTCTGCAGCTACAGAGTACATTTTCCCTTGTGCTGACTGTTTTATCACCATTAACTGCTACTCCTGCCACGGTAACACAGTTCCACTTTCCCTCTTAGGTACCATGGTAACCACAGGCAGCTGGTTTTATTACAAAGATGGTGGGGTTTATCCACTGTAAGCCATTTCTTTGCCTCCCAGAAGCTTTCCGGATGGAAGGAAGTGCAGGAGAAGGAAGGTCTCATGAGCTCCGCATTGATAAATTGGATCCACAGGGGATGGAGAGCTCCCCACCCCTAGCAATAGGATTGTGCCGTGGCCCTGTGTTCGTGAGGATGAAGACAAGCAGCAGGTAGATGGAGAAAAGGAGTTCAAATTAAAGTTTGAAAATAGTTTCTTTCTGGACTGCAACTCCAAGAATCTCCTAGCCGGTAGCCATGCGGTCTGGGGTATTTAGAGAACTGTAGTCTGAATAAGTTACTTTTCCCAAGCTCTGGTTTGATGGAGGGCCTAGAAATCCTACTCCAGAATGTTGTCCTCAAAGAGGCCGGCTTGATGATCATCTTTCTTTTCTTGCTCAAGCTTTTACATCCCTCATACATGGTTTCTTCTCCCACTCACCCAGAAATAAAGAGATAAGACACAGGGAATGTGTTAAACTAGGGCCAATTTATTAACTAATTAAACTCTTTAAACCCCTTAACCTGCAGTGGGACAGTCTAAATACAGAATTCAGTTGAAGCCAGATATTGTCTCCCCCTCACTTGTGTGCCCAAGGCCCCAATGCCATCATGTAGGGTTACAAGGTGACACTGGCCAGCTTGCCAGTCTGAGCAGGAAGACTTTAAGAAAAGCCCTCAAGCATCACAACTTTGTTGGAAACCCATCTCAGACCAATCCCAAAGGTTATTCCCCTTCCCCAACCATAGATGTAAGTCAGGGGGTACCTTTCACCAGATGAGGTGCCCACCAATGGCACATCTTTCCCCTTTCCACATTAACCACCTCCATTGGAGGTAAGGTTTTTCCTTAACTTTCAGGCCCACCAAGCTATCTAAAATGGCCCTAAGGCCACACTGCAGGTGCCTCAAGAAAATGTCATTGCCATTGCCCTGCTTGGACAGATGACTCCTATCACCTCAGTATACCTCTGGACAATCAGAGCATAGGAACTCACAGTGCTTTGTCTCCTTCCACCCCACCACTGTAGCCTCAGTTCTCATTTTGGGAGCAGAGTGATGATTCTATACATATCTTGATGTATGTATCAATTCGACTGACTGCTTTTCTACTTAGCAGCTACTGGTGTCTCCCATGTCAGTGTGGGAGTAAATTTATTCTGGGTGTCAGTCCACTATCCCTTTTTCCTTGTGTGATGTGTCTTATTTAGACTGCAAGGCTGAGAACAAGGGACTGCCAAACTCACGAAGTGTAAGCCACTCTGGGAAATTTTGTGGTTGGAGGGGCAGGGTATAAATATTCTAAACAAACAAACAAATGTTAAAGGAGCTCTCCCAGGTGCTAAACCTATTTTGAGACTTGATTTCAGCACCTTGGACACCTCCTTTGAAATATGAACTAAAACCTGGAGCAGATTCACTTCCCCGCTGACTTGAATGCCACCAGCTGCCAATGTTTCTACTGCTTTGCTGTCTTGTGGTGTTTTTATATTTCTTTTCAGATGTCCTCTTTATTTTGTTTTACTGCAATTTTAATTTTTTCAGGCGAAGAGAAGAAAAAGAAAAGAAAAAAAGTTAATTCCAGCATGTCCCACATGCTGCTGCAGAATATAATATATTTGTCCAGTACTGGAATATTTGGAGAATATTTACAACCCCATGAAGGGAATTTGGATGAACAAATCGATTTCAGCTCTTCTGCAACAGGGAGTATATATACTTTGCTACAGATATCTGGTCTATATTACGCTTATCACCGGTTTGGAAATTACCCATCCTCTTACAAAAATACAACCAGTAGGTTTCACTTGAGTAGTCCCTTGAGGGCAATGAATATTACGAGTTAATGGGGATCCCGTAGTCTTTTGTACATCCAAAGACTGTTGCCAAAATCAATGGCTTCTTTCAGATTTACAACATGGGCAGAACCAATCAGGACATGATGGAGAAATTTTAATGTGTTTTAATGTTGCCAGCTGTTAACCCCATCAATTGTCGTATTTCTCCACGATTATGGGACATATTAAAAAAAAAGAAACAGAAGCAATGTTCCAAATATCTCATGCCTCAGATATACTCTGTAGCCCCATTGTTACGTTGTTTGATGTGGAACAACCCCACACATGCAGCACAGAAAAGCCCTAAGCGCAACAGTGGAGTCCGCCATCTTCTTAACCTTCTGATTCCGCTCTGTAGAGGATACACATGTGCTGCTGAATGCCAAATGCACATTTAATTGGGGAGCATCTGACAAAGCTCATATTATTCAATGCGGGTGTGTGCACTTCTGCCCAAGTGCTTTCATGGACTCAAGTTCCAGTTGCTAGTCCAAACTAGAATAGAACTATTGATTCAATTGGACTTATCAACATGCTGACTTTCCATTCAATAGTTGATTGAATGAGTCCACTTTGGACTAACCAATAGGTCCAGGTCCAATGGGATTCTGGCTGGAAAAGAATCTCATGTGTATGGGATCTGTCTATGACTATCCAAGAGTGGCAAGAAAGATTGTTTGTGCTACCTAATGATCCAAGGCTATTTCCGGTGCTGAGCACATGTTTCATGTCACATCCATGCTCCTTTTGTCTTTCAGGAAATATCTTGCAAGATGTATTGTTTTTCTAAGGATTGGACCCCTTACGCAAGGTCAGCTAACTGCTTCCATGTCGGTGGGGAGGCCAATCTGTGCCAGGTTTTTGTCCAAACTGTAAAGTAGCTATCTCAGGTGCTCAACTTATTTGAGAGATAGGGTTCTGCACCTTCAATAGCATCCTTAAAGTTCAGACTAAAATCCAGAGTGAATTTATCATCCTGAAGACACAGAAACACCCAGCCAGCATGGCCATTAGGTTTATGCCAAGAAGAAAACTAGAGCTAGAAAGAGGTTCCTAGGGAACATGATTATTAAAGCAGCAAAACAGAAGGCTTTATGAAACTATGCAGGTCTGGCGGAGGAAATTAAAATATCTACACATAAATTATCTCAAGTTGAAATTATCCCAGTAGTACTTTCCGTAAATGGATTAGTGTCAAAGAACTGTTAAAAAATGGCTCAAAAAAACGGGTACACAAACCACAAATCACAGTGCCCTATCAAATACCAAAAGCTATTATCTTTGAAACAATGAAAATTGTCTGACTCGCACTCCGTCTTCAGTGTTCACAGTCTTGGCAATTTTATCCTTTTTTTTCCAAAGCTCCCTTTGATGATTCAGATGGGAAACTGAGGTGGCAGCATTATTAATTGTTATTACTCATTCTTATTTTCATTAGCATTACTAAGTAAGGAGGAGAATCACAATGGGTAATTAACCACTTAAGAGTCCCAAGTTAGTGCCTCAGAAATCAGAAGGAGAGTAAACCTGTTCTGGGTTTTAGTCCAACATGAAATGGGAGTCTCCAAGGTGTTGAACCTGTTTGGATAGCTACTTCAATATCTACTCAAAAACTGGAATGAAGTCACCAGCCCATTGATATCAGATCCATAGCCTTTGATAGCAGCTGTTGCTAAAGTCTTTACATGGAGTAAAGTCTTAGTACTCAGTGGGGCTTCCTCCTACATAGCCTTGCACAAAATCCTTACATTTTGGCCAATACAGTTTGAGGTGCAACCATTCAAACTCCTTCCTCTTCCTCTTTTTGCAACAATTCTTAAAAAAGCATGTGGCTTCTTTGGTTCATCAGCCTTCAGTGGCCATCATTTTTCACTCTCATGCCGCCCAACCAGTGGAATACAGCATTATGATACCATCTGATAGATTAGGTGATCCCTGTAGTGGAGACAAGTGGCTTTCACATCAACGGGGCAGTGAATCCACTCTGGGTTTTAGTCTGAACATTAATGGAGCTAGCCAAGGTGTCATACCCTACCCACAAAATAGGATCAGCATCGTAGATCGCTCCTTGAAAATTTGGGCTAAAACCTAGAGTAGATTCCCTGTTCCACTTACTCAGAACCACCAGCTATCATGGATCCCTAATTGGTTGGGATTACCCATGTTACTAGTCTAGGAAAAAGAAAGAAGCAATAGACTGGTCTTGTAACTGCAGCGATTGCAAATGGGGCAACAAATAGGATGCTATTGTCAGACACATTTTCAGATGAACTTTGGAGAAACAGCATCTAGAACTCACTACCAGGGGAAGTGGGGCTGTCCCACACCACCCCATTGTATTTCTGCTGGCAAGTAAACAGACTTTGGACAATTAGCCAGTTGTGCTTTTCTTAGGCCATTTCTGCCCTACACTGTTCTAGTGCTGTTATTCCACTTTCAACCTCCTGTGGAATTCTGGGGTTTGTAGTTTCCTGAAGCCAAAGAGCTCTCTGGCTGAGAATTCTAAAGGCCTCCCCGTAAACTACAAACTCCAAGATTCCATAGGAAGTTGAAAGTGGAATAAGAGAACTATAACAATGTAGTGCAGAAGTGGTCCTAGAGGCATGTTTTTAAAATGTGCTTGATGTTGTTTTAAACCAGACCTTTCATTTAACCCTGGATTAAATTTGGAACATGTTTAGTGTTTTAGATTGTGTTCTTCTATCCAATGTTACCATGAGTTTCCTTGACTCCTCACCTCTAGATCCCTCTAGACTCTCAAATATCCCCCACACAGTGAGGAGATGGCTGGAAATTGACTAAAATGCCAGGCAGAAGTGATGCAACATCACTTCCATTGAACCTCAGCCAAAAAAGTACAGTCTCCACAGGGCTAACGGAGCAATAGTTGGGTCTCATTTCTGCATATTTGCCCCTAAAGGGCCACTGCATCCTCAGGGACCACATCTTTCCCACCTCAGTTTTAAGGGCTGAGTGGCTTGGAATGCACAAATAGTGCATTCTTAGGAGCATTTACATAAGCTGTAGTTCTTGGCAGATGCTGGGAATCTTGTTACCAGCACCCAACTGCAACATTTGAAACAACCCACGCTCCTTTAAAAGCAAAATGCAAAACAAAAGCTAGCACATATTTGCTACTACTGAACTCTTTCCTTTGCAAATACTAAAAAGATTTGGACTTATTTCCCCCTGCCTGAAGTTTTCAAAGAGATGGCTTAGGGGGCGGAGGTGGGAACGAGAGGCTTATAAAATCACAAATTGTTTTGGGGAAAATGTTAAGAGGGAACAGCTGTTTAATCTATTTCATAATAGAAGAGCGACAGTTTCCCCAAGGAAATAAACACACATAACGGGGGTTGTGGGGGGCTGAGCCGAAGTCAGAATGTGCTCCAGAAAAACAAGCATTGAGCTCCCAACCTCCCACCCGCCCTCCCATGGAGCAGCTGTCTCCTTGTTCATTGGAGAAATGCTCCCAGCTGCTACAGAGCAGTGTGATGAGGCATTACACATTTGCCCCCCCCCCCGAGACCTTGTGTCCACCAGCCATGGTCTGAAGATCCTCTGATTTCAACCAATGCAACCTGATGCTTCTCTAAGACCAGTCACTATGTCTAGAATCCTTTGACTACCATACATCTATTCCCATACACATGCGGTTGCCCCCACTTTTTTAGCAGTCGTGCAATATACAGTAGCCCCTCCATATTCACAAGGGTTAGGGGCACAGAACCCTCATGAAAGTGGGAAAATTGCGAATAACTCCCACCCTGTGATTCCCCTCCTGAGCTCTCCCCTCCCATTCCTTTGCCTCTGGCCCAGCATTGGGGGGCAGAGGAGAAAAAAGGCACAATAAGGGGCTTACCAGGACTTTCCCCTCAAAGGGGAAAGAGTACAGTTCTTCTCTTCCAGTTACTTCTGGCGATCATCTTGAAAAAGAAGGAGTAGGAGCAAATAGAGCACCTGACCAATCAGTAGCCATTACACAAGAGAAAGTGCAGCCACATGGGAGAGAGGACAGCCTCCAGCAATGGGAAGGGAGGCTTTCCTCACCCAAAAATAAAACAGTCCCTTTTAAACACAAGCCTGGCAAGCCTGGGGTGATGAATGTAAAGGAATGGGAGGGGAAAAATGTTGGGGAGGCAAGCACATGCCTTGTGAATAATCAAATTCACAGAGGTCAAACCCATGAATGTAGAGGGAGGACTGTATTCAGTTCATGCTTGAATGAGCAGAGGTCCACAAATGTCTCCATTTCAAATGGCCTAACTTCCACAGTTAGTCTCAACTGTAGTGAGGCATTGAATCAGTTGAATTCACCTATGTGTCGATGCCTCATTCCACCATTGATTCAATGGGTCTCTTTCAACTGGGACTAACCAATGGAATTCTAACACTGCCGTTGTGCATTCTTGGATCAATATTTTCTGTGTAGTGCTTTCTTCACTGGGATTGAAGAAACAACCACTGGGCATTTCCCATTACCCAAGGAAAAACATGGGCAGATACACCCCTGGTTGCGCAGAAGAGTGATATAATGCGAATATGTGAATGTATATTTACACTGCCTGAGTACAATCTGTCATCTCCATCACTGCTCCTATCAAATCACTTTTTACATCTTTTTATAATCTCTTTGCTTGGGGGCCATGATGTTGAGCAGACTTTTCACCAGATTAGTGGGATATATGTTTACATGTTAGTGCAAACATATCCTCACATAAAAGCAACAGTGGTCATTGCCTAGATTCTAACTATGGCCATTTCTGCACTAGACTATTATAGTGCTATTATTCCACTTTCAACATCCTACGGAATCCTGGGGTTTGCAGTTTAGGGAGGGACTCAAAGGCCACCCACAAAAGCCATCCTCAAGGGCCCCTCCCTAAACTGCAAACCTCAAGATTTCATAGGATGTTGAAAGTGGAATAATAGCACTATAACAGTCTAGTGCAGAAATGGCCTGTGATAAGACTTTTGGCAATGGATCAAAAAATACCACAACTGGGAAAAGCCTTGCTTTGTTTTGATGCATTGCCAACAACTAGCAAACCCGACTTGGACAGGAAGGAGGGAAGGACTGGTTCGTTCTTCAATCATTGTCACTTTAACAAACAATACATTAATACCTTCTCTGGCTTCTAGGAGATGGATGCTCAGCTTTCAGAAAACAGCTTCTTAAAGGATTGGTTAAAAATTAAAGCAGAAGGTTAAAGCCTCTGGGAATACAATTAACTTTTCAAATTAAACCTGATTTGGGGGCTGGTAGCCCCAGGCAGGATAGGTTACAAACAGCGAGAAGGTGCGGACAACCCCCTGATGGATTCTGAATGCTATGAAGACCTCAGGAAACGAGCAGATGAGCTAAACCACTAATGATTTCATGCAATTAACTTTCCAGAGATGCTAACGCCCCCCATCTTCCCAATTCCTTTGCACGCATATACAGCCTGCCATGCTTGTACAGAGGTAAAAGCCACATAGCTGGGCCATGTATTCTTGGCGGGTGATTTAATATCCGTATTGATCCGGCTAAGCAATCCAAAGCAATGTTGTGTATCTTGCTAAGCTCAACAGGTAATTAAGTATTTACCATCGCATTTCGTCTGCTTCTTGCTCCTAAGCCAAGCAGCTGGTGGGGAAAAAATGTTTTCGCATTCATCCCTATGCAAGGTTCACTTTCCAATTGATTCTTCTCTAACATCTCCAAATGAATTCCAGATGTTCAATCACTCTGCTTCGTGCTTCATATCCCAGGGCTCTGACTTCCCATATGGGGCCAACATGCCTGCTGAATCCTTGGTCAGGTATTATGCCCATACCCCCTTCACAGTAATGATGACCAAGAATGCCAGCTTTTGATCTCTATAAAACCCAGGGTTTTTTAAAAAATTAAAATTCATGTAATTCCATTTACTTAAATTCATAATTTTTCTTGCTTCCCCACCTTCCCCTGTTCCCTTTGCATTGGCCATATCTCCTGGAGAATTCTGAGAAACTTAGTCCAACAGAATAGTCTTTCCATAACGGTAGCCTCCATATCAGGGGGGAGTGGTTTTGCCTTAAGTTTTAGTTTGAATTGTAAAGGAGCTGTACACTTCCACGACACTTTGCTAGTCAAACTAGTTTTGGCATAGAGTTCAATATCTTAGATAGCTCTTTTAAAGTCTGGACTAAAACCCAGACACCCAGGGATATGGGATCCTCCAGCTACCACTACCTTCCCAAATTCTAGTTCTTGCATTCCAGACAACTGCTCCACTGACAGACGTAGTGCCACCTTCTGGCCACTTGTGTAAGTAAGTACCAGTGAAAGAGCTCTCTTTCCTGGCAAATAGCTGAGGAGGTGCAGAAACTGGGCTGGCCCTCTCACTTGCTGGAGTGAAGTGGTAACGTGCAAAGGGTAGTTGTTCTTATGGCTCTTCAAGTCATTTCCAACTTATGGTGACCCTAAGGCGAACCTATCATAGGGTTTTCTGGGGCTGAGAGTGTGTGACATGCCCAGGCTCATCCAGTGGGTCTCCACGGCTGAGCAGAGAATCAAACCTGGTCTCCAAGGTTGGAGAACTACGCTCAAACCACTACACCACCACCAAAAGGACTCTGCTGCTGCTCCAGAGAATCCTTTCTTGCTTTTTCCCACCCCAAAACCAAGATCCTGTATCATTCCAGGATAACAGAAATATCTCCCATCCAAATCACATCACACAACCCTGGTGCTGAATACCAAAAAGCACAATACAATGGATCAGTGGTCAAAGCACATAGCTGGCAATCCATTGTGCAACTGCAATGCGCAAAGGCAGAGCATAGAGGCAATGCGCTGCTCCACGTATTTCAATGTACTATCCCATGCACAACACAGATCCACATGTGCAGATGTGCTTAGCTGGATATGACCATTGTGCAAAGCTTAAAAAGTCCTTCTGTCTGTGTAGCGCAACGTAACCTTCCTGTGTCACTAACAGGGTGCCAGTTGGACTGAAAGACAGGGCAAGCAGCAACTGACAGGGGGCTGCAATGAGCGGGGAAGTGGAGGACAGTTTCTTTCCCCCACCTCAGGGAGCAGGACTGCTTGGGTCGTGGCTGTGACAAAAATAACACACTTGGATCTGGATGCTAGAATCTTGTGTTAGAGATTCTTGGTGCAGCATAACGCACCAGCCAGCTAGTCTAAAAATCAAAAAAATCAATGAGAAATTGTCTAAAAAACAAAAAAAACAGAGCTCTGGTTCCCCCATGCAGCTTCTGAGCTATCTCCAAGGGCTTCGCTTTGTGGCCTGGAGTCCTTCAGGCACCAGCGGTAATCTCTCTATTGACAAATACTCTGTAGAATCGTCCCCTGAGAGCCCTTCCATGAGATGATGCTCCGTTTGTTTTAAGCCTTCTCTCTTCCCCCCAACTGATGCGTCTGCAGTCTCTCCCGCCTTTGCACTCCATTAGCTCCACCGTTTGTTCGTTTGCACTTCATTAATCTGTAATTCGTTAACTTGCCTGCTCTCTGTCCATTACAAGCCACTTAGGTGTTACTAACAGAGGTTAAACAAAGTTCGGGGGGGGGAGAGGCAGAGTTGTCAACCGAGCAAAACCCAGTAGCAGTAGAAGGAACGCAAGCCTTCTGTTTGACTTTGTGGCCTTCACCACGGAGCAGTGACAAAATGGTGTCTCCAATTCTCTATGCCCCTGGTTATGGGAAGGGAAACTGGGACATTCCCTCTAACCCAAATTGGCTAGGACAGTTCAGATGGATGCTCTGTCATTGCATTTTTTTTTTCAGCTGCTTTTAAAACATCACAATTTCTCGCTCATCCCTCTGCTTTCTCTCTTTGTTTTCAGTTTACTTTAGTTGCTGCCCACTGAGTTCCGAGTGCAAAAAATACTTGGCTTCAATTAACTCAGCAGGGAGGAGAGAAGAGAGTAAAATCTTGCCCTTCCCAGTAGACTCAGGCGAAAGCAAACTGGTGCAACCTTTCCTAGCTTGTGCGTTCTTCTTCATCAATAGCATTTGCCCTCTTGACCACATTCTGATGTTGCTTGCCCCCCTCCCCATGTCCCAATTGTCTCATGTGAAATGGTGATGGCTATCCTGGGGAAGGGGGATTTTACCAAATTTCTCTAGGGTACCAATGGATTCTTTGAAGCAAAGCACACCATCACCAGTGTTCAGATTAGGGACAGAAAGAACACTGGAAAATATATACTTAAACTGTTAAAAAAAATAGCTTGCTCAGCAGTCAGGAAACCCTGGTGAGGAGAAGCCTGGACTACTGAGAGTTTGAACAGTTTGGGACTTACTCTACCACCACCACCCTGCACCAAAAAAAGCATGTAGATTTTCTGAGCAGAAAACAGCATTTTCTGTACAGAAAATAATGTTTTTGAAAATGCTATTTTGTATACAGAAAAGACTCTTTCCTGAGCAAAAACTATCCACATGTGAATTTTGTACAAAATAAGCCCCGATTTGTGAACGATCTTTGGAAATAGCGTATTTTTCAAGGACCTTCTTGCAAGGAGAAGAAAATTGCTAAAATTACCTAGTGCTTCCTTTGAGAAGAAGCTTAGCAAAGAACTACATCCTCACCATATAAATCCTTCTTCTCTCCCCCTAAAAATGATTTCTGGATCTGCTGTCAGTGAAAATGTCAACTGTAGCCAATGGGTCTCATTTTGCTTTTTTTCACTGTATACACCCCGTACCCAGCGCTGATCCATGGCACTGTGCCTGTGGCTATCACTACTACAGCAGTGACAGCTGGCAGCACCCAGGTCAGTGGGATCTTGAATCCACTCCAGGTTTTAGTCCAAAGTCTAAAGTTAACCAGAGCCTTGGTACTGATGGCTTCTCTCTCAGTGGAGTATTGCATCTGTTCTGGATTTTTATCTAGGCTTTAAAGAAGCAGTCCTCGGTGCTGAACTAAATCTGGAGGTAGAGTTCAGTACAATGGACCATTCCTTTAAGTTCAGACTAAAACTCAGTGGGGATTCATTTCCTCAACAGACATCAAAGACACAGCTGCCACTACAGTATATATACACATATAATACTGCAGAATATTTGGAGGAAATCCATCAAGCTGGCCTTATGGGAGTACAACAAGGGGAAAAAAATCTCAAAATTTCTCTAAGGTGGAAATGTCAGCTCACCTGTAAGTGTCATCCATCAGGGTATACTCCTTTGTCATCCGGGTCTCCCAAATATTAAGTTAAATAAAAGCTAGTTGCGCTGGGACATATGAAAGATGGTAGTGGAACTATCAGAAAGGTAGGAGATGAACAAGAGCAAGTCTCACGCACACCCATATACATACACACATACAGGGTTAGCAGAGAAAGAAGCAAGCAAGAATTCTGCCCACCATCAAATTTTCCTGCAGTCTCTAAATTTCTAGCCTTGAAGGAACAGATCTTCATTGGAGCAGTTGGAAATGCAGTTTTTAGACCTCCAAAGAAAAGATGGCAGGACAAGTGAACTAGAGAATGACAATCCTGCAAAGAAAAAAATTGTCAGCATGAACAATTTTTGGTATCTTTCTCTAAAATGCAAGTGAGGCCTGGGCAGGAAAACCTGATGTAGTTTTACTCAGATAAGTTTTCCCCTACAAAGACCCCAAGTGCTAACAGGGCTTGAAACTTGCACAGAAATTTTGCATATTCTTATAGAGCCAGGAGAGGTTGGCTGAAATTATTCATTCTTATATGCGGGAATGAAATAAGTGAAGATTTGCATCTTTAGCTGAACGGGACCTCTGCAGACATTTGTGAAGTGCTTGGAGCATGCTCCAAAACATTGGATGAATGCTAAGTAGTGTGGCTCCACTGAACCTCAACTTTCAACATTAAATGTTGAGTTTTTTGCTTTTTTTTTCTCTCCAAATCTTTTAAACAGGCCCACCCCAAAAAACCAAATGTGCTTCCCTTCATCCTTCAAATACAGCACTGGGCATGACTTCCAGGTAACCTCTGGCAGAAGCCAAAGAAAGTGGCTGAAGGGCTCTTTGCTCAAGGAAATTGTCCACTTAATCAAGGCAAACTACTTCCCTCCCCCGGAAGCCCACTTTCTTGTTCTGCCTCACAGTGTGGGGGAAGAACTCTTCTCATCCGTGATGGGAAATAAATGCTTTCATTTCCATCTGGTAAATCCCTGCTGTTTAAGTGCAAGCAAAGGGCTTGACAAGGTGTCCCATGCAGCTCAGCGGTGGCAGGCAGCTTCCATGTCAGTGGGGTGGGGAATCCGCTCTACATTTTGGCCTGGACTTTGAAGATTCTGGGGTGAAATGAGGGAGGTCTCCAGGTGCCTGCCACCACTGCTGCCCACACATGCCTTGACTTACCTTAACCAACAAGACACCTGGGTGCTTTTCCTGCTCCAAGAGGCAATGTCCACACCTTCTGACAAGACAGGCAGGCATAAATGCTGAGCCAGTGGAAATGGTAGTGGAGGCCAGGGCCAGAGAGGATTGCAAGGGACTCAAAAGGGGAAAGAAGCCCAATGCCACGAAGATGGATGGAATGGAAAGGACTTGCTGCAGAATGGAAGGATGATAGAGACTGAGACAGGACAAAGAGCTTGGAAGTCAGAAGAAGGAAAGAGAAAGGTGGGCTTGGTGAGCTGGAGTTGGGAGAGTGGAGGAGGGACAGGAGAAGCCGATCAAACAAGAGAAAGAAGAGGGCAAGAACATGTCAGAGACAAAGGCCATTTCCACATTAGACTGTTATAGTGCTATTATTCCACTCTGAGGCCCCTTCCTAAACTGCAAACCGCAGGACTCCATAGGATGTTGAAAGTGGAATAATAGCACTATAACAGTCTAGTCAGGAAATGGCCAGACTTGGAGGACAGACAAGAGATTAGGAAGTACCTAGCAATGGACTGAAGGGGGCAGAGGAGAGGAAAGAGGAGATGTTTACAGGTGAGGCTGAAAGTATAGGCAGTACTTAGAAGGTAGCTGAAGCAGAAGGGAAGACAGGAGCACGGACAGAAGTTGTTTACGTGCAGGCCAAGGAATCTCTGTGCAGGGTCCCAAAGCACTGTGCAAAGCAGAGTGCAGTGAGGTCAGATTTCCTCTCCTTGCTGCAACAGTGTGTGAACGGAATGAAGCAAGGGGGTATATTAGAAGTTGCTTGCCCTGAGCAGTTTCATCAGAGGGTGGGCAGCTCCTGGGGAGCAGATACATCTCCTGAAACTACCAGGGTTTGGGGACTACCTTACTCTGTTGCCAAATTTCTCACAGTGGCATGGACAGAGAGAGAGTGTGTAAATTCCTTTTAAAACCAAGCACATAGAGAACACAAATTTCATATCTAGGCTAAATGGCCTGTGAATATTTCTGGGAAAACCTGTTGGGGCTTTATTTTACAGAGATACATTGCTATCAAGGACTTAGCAAAGTCCCTTTTTGGATTAGAACCCCAGGAACTTACCAGAACTGTCATCCCCAAAAGGTAACTTGGACACAGCAGAATCTATATAGTTCTTTGTTTGGACTACAGTTCCCAGCTTCTAAATGTCCTTTTTGGACTGCATCTCCAAGATTCCACTAGACATGTTAGTTATGGGTTGTAGTCCAGAAAGGAACTTGGGCAAATTCTGAATATAGATGCAGATATAGACACAGTTGGCTAAACAAGGATTCAGATATCTGGCATGTAAAGGTCACTGAGAACTGGAAGGCATCTTTGACTTCTCTGTTCATGTGCTCTCACTGGAGACAGAACCAAAGTTCTGGAGAGAAGTCGTAACTGAAGAAAAGCTTCCGAAAACAGACAACTCCTGTGTGCTCTTGCTAAGTCTGGATTCTCTCTCTCTCAATCCTCATGTGAGTTTCTTGGTGCTCTCCCATCTAAGCAAAGTTTGCCAGAGGGGGAGAAGAGCCCTCCTCAGCTTTGGTCTGCCTGGCACTCCCCAAAACCATAACTACTTCAGCTCTGATCCCAACTGGAGGCAGGGAACAGGGAAAGGTGGGGATGCTTCCCGTATAAGAACATGAACCATATCTATTAAGAGGTGACAAATGCAGACAAAGCAGCATGTTATTAAAAGCCCTTTCTCTCCTACCCCCATTGAAGGCTAGTTGAAAAAAAATCTTTATCTTTGTTAGTCCCAACTAAAGTAGACCCCATTGGGCCAAATGGTTGTGGTGAGTAAACACAAACGCAAATCCCATTGATTCTATAGGGCCATTTCCACCCAACCCTGTTCTGGTGCTATTATTCCACTTTCAACCTCCTGTGGAATTCCAGGGTTTGTAGTTTCATGAGGTCAAAGAGCTCCCTGGCTGAGGATTCTAAAGCCCCGCCCTAAACTGCAAATTGCAGGATTCCATGGAGGTTGAAAGTGGAATCATACCACTATAACAGTGTGGCGTGGAAAGGCCCTAAATCTTATTCTTAGATTTGACTTAGAGTGGAACCATTGAATCAACTGGATTCACCCACATGTTGATTCTCTCCATTCAGTTATTCCCTCTAGCTGGAACTAACCCACAGGATTTCTGCCATGCAGGTGCACATTCTTGGATGGGGTGTTATGCTTTGCCAATGCCTTCATTCATTAGGATTGCAAAAACAGCCCTGCGCCATTGCACCATGGGACATGGGCAGGTACATCATCAGTTGCACAAGGTTGCACAGGACTGAGCAGAAGAATGGTCTCGTTCAAACGCTGTGTAGCTGTGTGAGAGCAGATTTATATTACACAAAGATGGTGAAGGATCTCAGTCAGATAAGTTTCTCAGTCTGTGTGTGTGAGTGCGTGTGCATGTGCGTGTGTGTACATGCCCTAGATGAGTTCATCCTAGGTCATCTGGCATCCCATGCTACTATTGAATGTTTTGATAGCTCCAAAGGCCACCAAATTTCATGCACACGAAAATTAAAATTAAATTTGGAGGTCACTGCTGAACCAAAACATTTGAAGGCATTTGGAGGAAAGCAAAAGGAAGAGCCGTTTCAGTAAGGCAAGCAGGGATAATGAGGGAGTTTTACCCATCTTGAGATACTTCCTTTTCCCCATGGCAAAAAATAATAATAATAGAATGACTTAACAATTCCTAATACAATTATGTAAGTCAATGCAAAAAATAATAATAAAATCTGCTTTACTCTGGAGAAAACTGTCTGTCGCTTTCACCTCCAGAATGGATCTTGCCCCTCAAGAAGGAAATGGGAAAAGCCTGGGCAAGGGCTGAACATGGAGCTTTCTTATTCCCTTGACATCCATTTCCCCTTCTGTTGATTCAGAAAACAGCTTGCCTTTGAAATTCAAATGTGCTCTGTCCTTCCCCTACAGCTTACTCCAGAAACTTTTTTTTTTTCTTTCTTTCTTTCTTTCTTTCTTTCTTTCTTTCTTTCTTTCTTTCTTTCTTTCTTTCTCTCTCTCTCTCTCTCTCTTTCTTAATGCAACAGGAATTAACAAATGAACTCAACGTCTGTGAGCGCAAATTAAAATTCTCCGGCGGAGATGACCTTTGAAGCTTTTGCCTGCATGTGTGTGGGACATATTTATGGCTACAGTTCCTTCTTCCAGACTCCACTTTGGAGAAGCCTCTTTTAGGCCACCTTCTCCAAATGTGATTTCGTGGACATGGTCTTGAGCCTCAGAGGAACCCATCCCTAATTTGTCTCCATGAAGAGAGAAAAAGTGATGTATTTTGTGCATTGTCATCAGCTTAAAAAAAGTGTGACCATCAGATGCGTTTTGGATTTTGTTGTATTTTTGCTGCATGACTAAACACAGCTATCCATGAATATGTATGCTGTATGTATGTGTGCACAAACACACATACACACACAGAAATGATGAGCTTAGCCATAACAGCAAAGTCTTGAACCAGAGTGAATGAAGACCTGGGACTCACTAGCTGTGTTTTTTTACATCCAACAGCGGTTAGACATTCCAAATTCCACATGTTTTTCCCACCTCCCCTTCACATCACGCAGCATATTTCTGTAGGGGACGGCGTATTTCCTGGTCTCCCATGAAGAGAGACCAGTAAATTCATGTCTCAGCATGATGCACCAGGACACCGTACAAGGAGTGGGGGAATTGGAGCCTTTGAAGTCTTGAAGGGATGTCATGTTGAAGATGAAGCAAGCTTATTTCCTGCTGCTCCAGAGACCAGGACATGGACCAATGGACTCAAACTACAGGAAAAGAGGTTTCACCTGGACCTCAGGAAGAACTTTTTAATGGTAAGAGCCATTTGACAGTGGAACATGCTACTGCCTGGGAGTGTGGTGGAGTCACCTTCTTTGGAGGTTTTTAAACAGAAGCTGGATGGCCATTTGTGGGGGATGCTTTGAGTGTGTGTTCCTGCATGGCAGAAGGGGGCTGGACCAGATGGCCCTATGAATCTATGGCTCTATGATTCTATGAAAACCCTATAATAGATTTGCCTTAGGGTCACCATAAGTTGGAGGTGACTTGAAGACACACAGCAGCAAGAATACCAGTGCTACCGTCTCTTTACATCTGATGGAAGAGTGCAGAGTGGGAAGGAGAAGAATATTTGCAAACTTTCTTATCCTTGACAAGAAGAGGGCATGTCAGTAAGTCAACTAAATAAATAATAACGTGAAATGATAAAAAGATAGATAGATAGATAGATAGATAGATAGATAGATAGATAGATAGATAGATAGATAGATAGATAGATAGATAGATAGATAGATAGATAGAGATAGACAGTCAGACAGAGCAAGGCATCCCATTGAAGAAACTATCAACTGTTGAGAGATTTTTAGCCCTTCTGTGAGAGTGAAAAAGCCAGCGCTGTGTTTTGTCAGCAGCTGCAAAATACAAATAAGTGATTTTTTGCCATAAAATAAATTGGATATTTTTTTCCCTGAAAAATACATATGGGGGTGTGCATAAACATTTATTTTATGCAAAAAAGCCCTAATCTATGAAACGAAAGCTCTTTATACTCTGATGAGAGATCTATTCATGCACTAAAATTATGCAGAAAAGGCTTGATGGGATAGAACAGACTGTACCACTCCCCTCTGTAGCTGTAGGATCACAGTTTAATGTTCCCCAATGCAAAAATCAACAGGAAAAAACAATTCCTGGAAGCAGAAAGTGAGTACAGCAAGCAGAAGACAGAGTGACTGCCTTTCTCACTTACGTGTTAAGTTTTCTCTTTGTGGTTGTGTGTTTGAGGAGGTTGTGTTATTTTTCATGGGCACACACACACACAACCTTGCAATCTATTGTTCTACCCTTTCATACCATGTCGAGGTCAAGTTGCTGTGGCCAACAGGTTGTTTCCAAGAGAACAAGGCATCTTTGCAGTCAGCCGGCGATTCCTACTGTGATGTTAAAATGTGTTTCTCGCTGCTGGTTCCCCTCCCCCCGCCTTATTTTCAATTACATTCTTGATGCATTTGAACATCCTGTTTGTTTTTCCAGCAAAGCTGCACACAGTGCAAAGGTCTGACAGAGGAACCCTACAGCCTACCCAATCGTTTTACCAATGTACCTTCGTTCTATTGTGTTTCCGTGCTGAATGACAAAGGAGAAAGCGTGCTGTCTGCCGCTGACAGCCGGTGACCCTGATCCCAGCCACGTGGTGTATAATCTACTTCAGGGTTCAGTCTCAGCCTGAAAGGAGCTATCCAAGGTTCTGAGCCGTAGCCTGAAAATAAGTTCAGCACCTTGGAGGACTCCTTGAAATTTGAAACTAAAACCTGAAGTGGATTCGTTGCCCATGGGAGATGTGAGTGACCAGGTGAAGGTGGAGGGTAGATGAGACATACTAGTAAAAAGTTTGCAGTAGATCAGAAAGCATTTTAGCCTTCAATTGCTTTATCATAGCAACAACAACATGATTCCACCATCCTCACCTTAAATTATGAAAAATATGGAAGGGGATCATAAATGTAAGTGAAAAGATGTAGAGGGAGACATTCTCCTCACCTTGTAGTGTATCATTGATGCCCTTCACCCCCTTCAGGCCAAGAAGGCTCTCTGGAAATACTCTGACCATGAAAATGGCCAGCCTGGTTTTGTACAGAGGTAGCTACCTCCCTGACACTTGGTTCTGAGAAGCCTACTCCCCTGGTGACTGGTAGAGCCATATTTGTGGGTTTGGAAAACTGTGACAGTCTTTAGTTTGAACATCAAAGGAACTATCTAAGGTGACATACTCCCTGTGTGTATGTGCTTTCAAGTCACCTGTTGACTTATGGCAACCCCATGGATTGCACAGGGTTTTCTTAGTCAAGGAAGCCTCAGCGTGGTTTCCCAGTGCTATCTTCTGAAATACAGCATACAACATCTGGTATTCATTGGTGCCTTCCCATCCATGTACTAACTGGGGTTGACCTTACTTAGTTTCCAAGATCAGTTAATACCAAGTTTCAACCAGGGTTGACTTACTTAGTTTCTAAGATCAGTCAGTACCAAGTTCTAAGCAGGGTTGACCTTACTTAGTTTCCAAGATCAGTTATTAGCAAGTTCCAACCAGGGTTGACATACTTACTTAGTACTCCAAGTATTAACCAAGGCTGACCTTACTTAGCTTCCAAGCTCAGACAGGATCTGGTGCCTTTAGGGTATTTAGGCCTCACAAACCCTATCCACCCCCACAATAAAATTTCAGTATCTTGGACAGCTTATTTATTTATTTAAAGTTCAGACCAAAACCCAGAGTGGAGTCATCATCCCCACTGGCACTGGATCCAGCAGCTCCAAGAAATGCAATCTGGTTTCCTACAAAACCTTGTTTCAAAGCAAAACTCCTCTTCCATCATTACCACCTTACGCATTTTTGGTCATCACCCCTATGGGTACAGGGTGTTCAGTGTCAGCCCCAAAGACCAAGCAGTATTTGTTCACTCCTAGGTTGCACAGACTCCCTCCCTCTTGTGCTTTCTGGCAACGTAGCCATGTCTCCTTCCTTAATGCGGCAGCCATTTTAAAATGCCATCATGTCACATCATGTCAGCATTATCATAACAATAAGGATTAAAGAGGATGGGGTTGCAATGGCTTTCTTCTGCACCATGCCCCATTTTCAGTCCCGATTAAAGACTACCTTTGGAGACAGGAAGCCAGACTGAAGCCTCTTAAAGTGAAACTTTGGCAGTTGTCTTTATTTTGTTTTGTTTTGGGTTTTTTTTTAAAAAAGAGCCAAACAAACAAACAGCCGAGCTATAAAACTCCAGAAAATAAGCCCCCTGGAAGTGCTGTGATACATATGCCATCTCGCCAATTGCCGTTGAATGGCTCCACTATAATACAGCCTATAAATATTTATACCATCACAGGCTCTCTGAAAGAAGCAGTTATATTTTTTTCCCCATACCATCGGAATACATCTTATCCTGTTCATATTGTGTGTTTTTACCTTTTTCTGAATTCTCCTAACATGAGGGAAAGGAAGGGAGGAAGAATTCGTCTAGATCTGTGGGGGTTAGGAAATGGAGAGAGGGTTGTTGTATTGGCTCCAAGGACTTCTTGGCAAATGATCTCCAGCCAATAACAAAATGGATTCCTAACAACCCACTGAGCCATGGCACGAATGACGGAGCAGGCGAGTTACCACTTGAACTGGAGTCGCTTGAATTACAGCTAAATGAGTGCCGAACAAATACAGGCAAGGGCTCTGTCTATTTATCCTTTAATCAGCTTCCCTGGCTGGCTTGCTCTTCTCTATTATCACTGGAACAAACCCTGCATTCAGAATTCCTGGAATATGATAGAGAGGAATAGTCTGAGCTCAACAGAGCAAAAGTGATGTTTCTGGAAGCTTCCTCTGGCCTTAAAAGAGGGAGGGCAGAAAAGAAAGGGTTCAACAGGTACCAGTGCAGAAGTGTTGGTGAAACCATGCCCATGTTCGTTGGCCGGAGAAAGGTAAGAGATGTTGGCCAGAATCCTAGACCTAAATCCCTACGTTGGACCCAACTAAAATAGAGCCATTGACTCAATGGCGTTGACCAATGTGTTGACCCACCATTCAGCAAATAATAATAAATAATAATAATAAAATGTATTTATATCCCGCCTCTCCCAACGGATCGAGGCGATACTACAACAGTATATAAATACATTAAAAGCAATTAAAACATAACCCATCCTCCCCACCCACCAACCCATCTAAACCCCCTAAAACACATTAACTATTAAAAACAAGAAGACAGTTGGTGGGAGGCGGTGGAGCACTAGTCTGGGAAGGCCTGTCGGAAGAGAACAGTCTTGATCGCTTTTTTAAAGCAGTCAAGACTGGTAATATGCCGGGTCTCTTCCGGCAGGCCATTCCATAACTTGATTGAATCCATAAATTGATTCAACGGCCCCTCTATTGTCCCATTCTTAGGCCATTTCTGCACTACACTGTTCTAGTGCTATTATTCCACTTTCAACCTCCTCTGGAATTCTGGGGTTTGCAGTTTAAGGAGGGGCCTTTAGAATTCTCAGCCAGAGAGCTCTTTGGCCTCGGAAAACTACAAACCCCAGGATTCCACAGGATGCTGAAAGTGAAACAATAGCGCTATAACAGTAGAGTGCAGAAATGGACTTCATTGCAACTAGAGCAGATCCATGGAATCAATGGGATTTCCCTGTGTTTTGGCTCACCATCCAACAATTCAGTTAATGGGTCTACACTAGTTAGGATTAATCAGTAAAATTCAATCCATTACACTGTTGCAGAACTGAATAGAAGACAGAGAACAGGGAGTGGTTTAAAACTAGAAGTGATCCAAGACAGGTTTTGCTTTTCATGCAGATTTCTTTTTCATACCTCAGAGAGGTTTTTCAGGTTTTTCAAACAGTAAAAGAAACCTGGAAAACCTATTTAACCAGAGCTGAAAGTAGGAGGAAGATTTGTACCAGAAGCAGAGATATCAAAAAGCACTTCCAAATCCTTTAGCCTAAGAGGATCTGAGTCTGAGAAAGAATTAATATTGGGAGAGATTCGTTTCCTTCTCTTACACAACAAAGTCTTTGCTAGTTTTCTTCATACAAGCAGCCTGATCTAGATGTGTTGGTCTACAGTTCTCACCATCCACAGCCAGAATAATTCATAAGTAGTATTACTAAGGTAAGGCTTGGTCCTCCAACATCACTTGTCTCTTGACCATTTCCAGAGATAGATGTGGAAGGAAGGATATTCAGAGTTCAAACTCTCTTGACTTATCCACATAGGACAAGATCCTGTTTCACATGCACTCAACTCTACACCTCCCAACCCCAGTGCAATTCTCCAGGGAGAGAAGAGGAACGTTCACGAGAAAGCTGGTGTAGGGAGAGGAGTCCCTTGCTCCCTATCCAAAACAAGACACACGTGCATGCAGCCTTGAGTTATTCATATGCATTTCACTAACAGGATGCTGACCACATGATTTTATGAGGTGGTAAGGGTGGACGCTCCTCTTTGTACTTCTCAGAAGACAAACCCCTGTTCTAAATTGTCATTTGGCTAGAGTGCCATTTTGAAATGGAGAAACTACATTCCAGGGTTTGCTTCCCACTTCCTGCCATCTCCATTTTCAAAATGGCTACCAAGATGTCCATCTCTCAGCCAAACCATGAGTCCAAGTCACACAAGATTATAATAGCACTTTGATGTCATTTCAAATGTCATGAATACATCCTGTGTAATCCTGGGAATTTTTAGCTTAGGGAGATGAATCTAGAATTCTCAGCCAGACAGCTCTCCACCCTTACCAAACTACAGATCCCAGGATCCCATAAAACATGGCCATGGCAGTTAGAGTCATAGTGCTATAATTCTGTAGTATGAAAGGACTCTATGACTTGGAATGACATGTTAGCTTTTTAAAAGCAAAAAGGAGATGGAAACCTCTTTCCCTGTGTTACAGAATGGTACGTACGAACCTAATTAATTCATCTAAAAATATTCCCCCAAATATTTGTCTTCCCCTAATTAGGGTTGAGAAGGTTTAATCCACCCACCCCCATGTGCACACACCTTTGCTTGACAGAGGAAAAAAGGCTCCATGTTCAATGAGAAGCTCAGTCAAAACCTAGATATTATACAGTGTGGCTACAATTTCTCCGACGCTCTGGGGACCAGATTTCTGAAGTGATATTTACATAAGGCTTGATTGGAACAAAGTGACACAAGGACTTCCAGAGATCTGAAAATTGAAGAATCACACCCTCATTCTCTGTATGCATTGTGTTTTTCAAACTTCTTATAGCTTAGGCATACTTATCTGAATTACTATTGGAGACATTCACTCTTACAACTCATGCAAACATAAGGAAAGGAATGTTGTTGGAGTCATACAGTTGTGCAAATTCCTTTGCACACATAGTTGTACTTCTTTTGGCCATGTGTAGTAGACGTATTCAGTTCATGGATAAGAAGGCAAAGCTTCACATGTGTGCCCTTTTCATATGGACAGAAATCCTATTTTTGGCCCTGATTGAAGCAGAGCCATAGAATCTGTCAGCTTTAACTACATGTTGACTCACTATACAAAATGTGATTGAATAGGGGTTAACCAACAAGATCCTAGCAAATGTAGTTGTGCCTACGTAGGTAGTGCATAAGCGTCTGTCAACACCTTCATCGTAACACTTGACTCCCTGGGTTTGCAGAAAGAGTCCCTTTGCATTATTCCCCATTGTAACATAGGACAAGACGCAAATACCTTAGCAGATAAACCATTGGTTGGTCGGTATTCAAAAGAAGGATAATGTAGCATAACCGTGGTAAAACCATATGGCTGTAGATTTATGCTAGGTGAGCAACACGTAGATCGCAGCTGAGAAGAACCTACCCTGGACCAGAAGGAAGGCCTCTGCAGGTCAGCATCCTTTTCTCACCATCAGACAGTCAGATGTCCTAAATCAGTGGTTCTCAACCTGTGGGTCCCCAGATGTTTGTGGACTTCAGCTCCCAGAACCCTGAGCATTGACCATAGTGGCTAGGTCCTAAATGGAAGTCCACATACAGGAGAAGGACACAAAGCATAAAAATCAAGAGTCTGAGGCCATTTCCACATTACACTGTTGTAGTGCTATCATTCCTCTTTCAACATCCTGTGGACTCCTCGGGTTTGCAGTTTAGGGAGGGGCCTTTAGAATTCTCAGCCAGAGACCTCTTGGGCCTCCTCAGGAAACTGCAAGCCCCAGAATTCCATAGGAGGCTGAAAGTGGAATAACAACATATAACAGTGTAGGGTGGAAATGACCAAACTTTGGAAGTAGAAAAGAATAAGAATTACTCACTCTCTAGTTAGGCCAAAAGAACACCTCCTGCCGTATTTATCCACCTTAATTCTAACTGCTACCTCCCTCTCGTGTGCCTCCGCAGATGAGGTGAGACAGGTAGTTACTGGAGAGTAGTGGCAGGAGAGCCTGGTCGCTTTTTGAAAAGCTCGTCAAGGTACTGAATCCCACAGGTAGGTTCTGTACCTTGGAGAGTTCCTTAAAAGTTCAGACTAAACCCAGAGTGGATTTGCTGTCCCACTGAAATGGAAGTCTCCAGCCTCCACTGCAAGGGAAAGGGCCTTTTCAGTCGTAGCTCCCTCTGTATGGCAAACCCGCCCCAAAGATACTCAGCTATTGCCTTCGCAGCACCAGGTGAAAACTTGTTAAATTCAGCCCAGCGTTTCAAGCTCTGTTTTAGTGCTTTTAATTTTCGGCATTGTTCTATTTCTTTTTTCTGTCTGCTTTCCTGTGGTTTTATTATGTGCTGCACTGTTTTTGCCCCCTGCTGTTGATTTTACTTTGTGTTCCTTCATCTTGTGCTACTTCTACTTGTTTTATTGTGCTGCTTAATGTACTTCAACTCAGATCAACATATTTCCCCACCCATCATGTTGTCACTGATGTGCTACTGAAGGGATTCGGTTGAGAATAAGTGAATGGAAATGTTATTTCCAAAAAATATTATTCTCAAATTTTCATGGTGGGTGTCGTGAAAGGGATTTAAGAAACCATTATTTTGTTGCTCCTGGTGCTTATTGTGTAGCGGCAACTATTCTGTGCCTATGGACAGCAAGTGTCGAAACAGACACTTTGGAAGCAGCCACAGAGAAGATCATCCAGACCAGGTCATGGACAGGTAATCCCAGAAGATGAAAGAATGCACAGGAGCAAGTTCTCAGCCAGTCCAGAAGGTATGACTCAAAGCTAGCAGTCCAGACATCCAAAGCCAAAAGGGAATGAGACAAAGGGCCGTCATAGATAGCCAATCCACAAGTCAAGAATTCCAGGGAATCCATGAATATCAAGAGTACAGCCAGTCAAAGAGGCTGGATGGTTGCAAACAACAAGGGCTACTGGTTTTAAGTTACAGGAGTGTAGATTGAGCATCAGAAGGAATGGTTTGACAGTATGAACTGTTTGGTAATGGAACCAATGCCCTAATGAGATGGTGAGGTCTCCTTCTCTAGACCTCTTCAAAATGGAACACATGACTGAGTGAGATGGTGGAGTCTCCCTCTCTAGACCTCTTCAAAAAGAAGCTCAACAGCTCCCTGCTGGGATGTTGTGCTGGAGCTCTCACACTGAGCAGGATGTTGGACTCAGTGGCCCATGAGGACCCTTCCAACTCTATGATTCTCTGATTCTGTGATTTCTAACAACTGCTAGGTTGTTGCCTCCGAATGGCATGCACAGGACAAATAAGGGTCAACTATTTAACAGATGACTCCGATAAAGTTCTTCCTTCTCTCTTCATTGGACCTCAAAAGGCAAGGGTGTCTTTCCAGTTTCCATCACGTCCTGCTGAGGAGGGAACCCCCAGTGGCTTCAGTCACCAGCTTCTTATATTCAGGAAAGGAGTTATCTAGAACCAGAAAGTCCTTGCAATCCAGCTCTTCTGTGTCAGATTGCTTGGATTCAAGAGGTTGGTTTATAACAACAACAGTGGTGGTGCTACTTTCTTGCTGGCCCCTTTGGGACCAGAATTCAGAGATAAAGTTGTGTTAGTCTAAATCAACATGCAAATGGATCTTGTAGCACCCTTCAGACTAACTGAGACAAAGAAGTTGGTAGTATAAGCTTTTGTAGACTTAAGCCTATTTCACCAAATACATGGAGTGTATCACCAGATACAAGAACTGGCTTGTGTAGCTATGGATGAGCAGGTGGTATGTGTGAATAGCAGTGGAAATGCAAAACTTGTGGGTATGATGATGAGGTGACATTTTATCACTGGAGGACAAAGGCAGGAGGAAAGATGTTGGCTAAAGCCAAGGTGAGTAGATACCTATATGAATGGTGAAGGGAATTATTGAAATGTAGTAGGATGTTGGCCAGGAACCAGAAAGGAGATGTGATAAACCTTCTTGGCCAAAAACTCAAGGACCATTCCTTCTCATCTTACACGTTTTAAAAACATCCTTTGATTGAAGAGATAATGTCTGAGCTCAACTTCCACAGCATCACATGTTTGGAAATTTGCCAGCTCCCACAATGATTTTTTTATCCTTAAAAAAAAACCCTTCCTTAGTATCAGATGGCTTCTAGGCTGTTTACAATAACAGAATTAAAACAATTAAAACCCAAGCAGCTAGCTGAATGTTAACGCAGAAGGCATGCATGCACACACCAAGTCTCAGAAGGCATGAAATGTAAGCTTTCATGGAGGACCCTGACTCTGTTTTTTCCATCCTAAGTATGGTTTCCAGAAATAAAAGGATTAGACATGGATGGGCCTAATGAGAAAGCTGTCCGTTGTTAGCACCAGTAGGAATAAAAATCTATACGGCATATAAAACCTTCTATTCTTACCACTGTAAGCCCAGCCGCTTGAAAAGAGAGAGAGGAAAAAATTGACACAGGCAACTTAGCTCACACTCACTTGCTGCAGAGATTAGAAGTGTCTTCCGCTTAATGCTGCCAGGGGGGATTATCTAGCAAGGCTTTACAGCTACTGACCCTGTTGTGTGAAATATGAATTACGGCCCTGCGGGCTGATGGATCCCAACAGAAGGGAGTCTTAGGTGACTCAGCCTGGCTGGGCAGGGTTAAGACCGCAAGGCATTCCTGTCAGTCGGATTCAAGATGCAGATCCTCACTCCAGATGCATTTCCTTGCAAGTAAAATTGTGATATTTCATCACTTCACAGATAATGATTGTTGGCTGCTGTGTCAATGGGTTTAAGTTTGGGCTCCAAAGGAGGTGTCCAAAGTGTTGGATCGATTTTGAGGATAAGGTTCAACAGCCTGGATGTCTCCTTGAAAATCTGGATTAAAACCCAGAATGGACCCACCACTGAACTGACATGGAAGCCACTGGCCACCCCTGCTGCCGATCATGCAGTTGACATTTAGATCACCGCTGTCTACACTAGAGGATGCCTCTATCTATGTTCCAGTGCCAGAAACAGTTTATCTGTGTATATCACTTGCTGGGCAGTGAGAAATTGATATCTGCATCCTATTGGTCCAAAAAGTCAGCGCGATGTCATGATTTGAGTTTTGGTTGAGGACTCTGGGAGATCAAGGTTTAAATCTCAGCCGGTGTTCTGACATTGGTGGCTGGTAATTTTCATGTTGAGTTACATTTGTAGCTGAATCATACCGATAGTCTCAGGTAAAGCAGACCAGTTAAATCAGTGGAATTTACCTAAGTACTGACTTATCAAGTTCCTATTAAGTCACTAGATCTAGTCCAGTTAGGACTAAATGATAGGGTTCAAACTAATGTCATTGGGATGGTGAATTCACTGCAGGTTTTAATATGAATGTTGAAAGAAGAGTCTACATTGCTGACTCTATCACTTGGATATTTTCAGCACTTTTGGGGGATGGGGGACCTTGAAGTCTCAGACCACCACAAAGAGTAGATTCACACACACATACACACACACACACTGACATGGTAGCCCCAAGTTGTTCCTGGCTTTTGGCAACATGAATTGTTCCCAGATTTCAAAAGTTGGGGCAGTAATGATGAGGTGTGAAGTGCCCAGTGGGTCCTGGGGAACAAAACTACCAAACCCCCACAAGTTACTCACCCATGGGTCCTTTCCACACTACACTGCTATAATGCTATTATTCTACTCGCAACCTCCTGTGGAATTCTGAGGTTTGTAGTTTCCCAAGGCCAAAAAGCTCTCTAAATGCCCCTCTCTAAACTTCAAACTCCAGGATTCCATAGGAGGTTGAAAGGGAAATAATAGCACTATAAAAGTGTAGTGCGGAAAGGCCCATGGACTCGTAAGAGGAATCCTTGAGTTCACCACAACACCTATGTCCTATCCTCTCAACTGACGATAGCACAGACGTATCATTAACTCCTCTAAATAACATGTGTCATGTTGTTCCAGTGACCCTCCGCGGGTTTAATTCATGTCAAGCATGCCACGCGCTTGGACTGGATCAGCCGCTGTGCCATGTTTACATTTCTATCTTTTTGTTTTGCTGCATTTAGGATATTAAAAATGTAGAAATTGATTGCTATGACCTTCTAGCTGAGGAAAAGATGAAAGCAAACTTGATTACAATAATACACACATCACAAAATTGATTAAACAATTATGCGTGGGCCGACGGTTTTTAATTTCCAAAGCGAGAGGCGCCAAGGCTCTATTATTCTTGGAACCGGTGGGGGGGTCCATCATTGTCATCTGGTGATGAAGACAATTCCTTCTGTGTATGCCCAAGGGGGCTTCTGCTTCCTACCGCTCTTGGCACAGATCTGAGCTCCAGGGCTAGAAAAGAGGTCCGTGAGAACCCAGCCTTGAAGCGATCACCAGTGGTTTCACAGCCAGCTGGGTACAGCATAGTGGAAACCAGAGGAGCATTGCACAAGGAGAATTAGGATGAGATGGGCTAATTTTCCTGCTATGCTACCCTTCTTGGCTTCTTAGGCTAGCCTTCTTAGCTTATTTGTCATAGAAGTCTCTGTACTTTGAGTTGATGCTAGATTTTGGCCTTCACTGAGGTTTAACTATGCACCCCCGGTATCTGACTATGGCCATTTCCACACTAGTCTGTTACAGCGCTATTATTCCACTTGCAACATCCTATGGAATCCTGGAGTTTGCAGTTTCGGGAGGGGCCGGGTGGCCCCTCCCGAAACTGCAAACTCCAGGATTCCATAGGATGTTGCAAGTGGAATAATAGCGCTGTAACAGACTAGTGCGGAAATGGCCCACGTTTAAAAATCACCACAGGCCCAGCACAGTCGTGGAATGCCGGGAGGAACTTGCACCAACCACTTTTTGTTGCTGCTGCTGCTGTTTATTTATTTATACTCCACCACCACCCCAAAAAAATTGGGACTCAAAGTGACTCACAATTTAAAAGAAAAATACAATTAAAAACAGACAAAAAGTGGATATTGACCCAGAGTTAAACTATTTAAAGTATTAAAACAATTGCACTTCAGTAAAAGAGTAAATTCAAAGAGATAAAAAGCTCTTTTTTAAAAAAAAAAAAAAAGCTCTCTCTCTCTTTTTAACCTTTTGGAAGCCACTTTGGGTCCCACCTTGGGAGAAAAGGTAGCATATAAATTCAACAAATAAGCCCAATCTGTCACAGGTTGAGAAGCATGATGGGACCTGTTGTTACTCCTGGCTTCATATTTTCCCACCACTAGAGGGTGAGAATGCAAAGCTGCTTGTAGTTGTTTAGTCTAGCTTTCTGTGAACGCTTCCCATGTGAAACCTAAACGTATTCAAGGTCTTCTGCTGCCTGTAGCCGCAACATTGTTATGGTTAAGGGAATGCCTTGTTCTTGAATATGTATACTTAAAAACACGGCTTTTGAACAGGCTGTGCCTTCTTCTTGTTTCCTGTCCCTTTCTGCTCTGGACGAGGAGATGGCTCGCTGCGCTGTAACTTAATAGTCTGCTACTTGATCTATTGCCCGCAATAAAGACTGTTAGCCTGCTGCCTCGTGTTGGCTGTGATGTTTTTCCTGTTGATGGGAATGCCCCTGGCGGGTTTTTCAACACAATCAATCAGAAGATGTGGGTCAGCCTGGATGACCTCAAGGGTAGGAAAATGTTCAAAATCTGCCTATTTAGGCAGGAGTAGCCCAAAAGAGCCAAGGAATCCATGATAACAGGGGTGGCAAAATCCAGCCTGTGAGTCATATGTGGCCCCAAAGAGCCAACATAACACATTTGTCACCCCATTCATCCACCTAAAAAAGGCCACCAAATGGCAAATTACGTCTTAGAAATGGGCTGGGCTGGGCAAGGTGCATCCCAAGGTTCCATGTGGCCCCCAATGCTGATTTTGGGGTTCTAGGATCTCCTACACTTTCCAGATAACCTCATTGCTGCTCTCCCCTTTCATAGGACCTCCTACATTGTTTAGTATCAACAAAGCACATAATTCAGTGTCCCTCTGGTGTTTCCAGTTGTCCGCAGCTGGTTTTTTTTCTTCCTTCCGTGTGAGATAGGTAGTACTATCTATCCATGATGCCAAGCTTTATCTCCAAAACAGATGCTGGACTTTATCCTGCTCCCCAAAATAGGCTCAGCACCTGAGGCATCTCCATGGGACAAGGGAGCCATCAGTCACTGCTGGTAGAAGAGGAAGACAAAAGACACAGAAGGCTTCCGACCTGGATGTCAGTCTTCATTTGACTGACAGCTGTCCATCTTTGCCCATCACCCCTCCAGCAGTTCAACCATCACAGTCATCTTTCCCCAATCTTTATGCTGCAAAGCCTTCTGACCCCGGAGACAGCCACAAGCAACGTCTTTGATGTCTTCAAAGAGAAGAAAGATGGAGGAGGGAAAAACGCACCTGACAGGAGAGAGGATTTGACTGCAAAGGAGAGGATGTGGAGTCTTCAGAGAGCGCTAATTAGAATAAGTTGGAGCCCTCCTGACCTGAAACGGGGCTTCCCCCTGAAAACATTCCCTTGTTGAAGTTTGGGGGGGGAGTAGTTAATCAGAGGGAGATAATGGCCTCTCACTCAAGTGCTTCTTCAGACGGCTCCGCCGGAGGAAATCCTTCCAAAATAAAAGTGCCTTTCCACTGCCAAGGCAGACGAGAAGGACTCATAAAATAGCTTGAAGTCTATATGAAAAGCAGCTGCAAGGTCAAAAATTATGCTTTGTTGAGAAAGCAGAAGATTTCTTGATTGAAAGAAATGGGTCTGGTTTGGATGGATTTGTTTCATTCTTTTACGGGCCTCTCCCGAATCGCCTGACATTACAGCAGCCATCTTGAATGTCGCTTGGCATCACTCCACGGCTGTGCTAAGAACAAGGGGGTGGGCCATTGGTGGAAATGGCTGGAACCAGCAGCCACATTCAGGAAAATGCGGTTTTGCAAGGGCACCAAGCTGCCCTACTTGGTCATATTTCAGATGGCAGCTGCATAGTTCCCCTCCCAGCAGATTGAGACAAAATGGAAAAGGAAGCAAAAACTGAAAGGAAAGGGACAAGAGGTTATCAGGACTGTATAAATTTTAGTATTCTAGGGTTCAAATTATTTGTTTTTATCATTCTGGAGTTCAGACTCCCAGAATCCTTCATCCAGCATGCTGGTTGTTGCAGTTCAAAACAAATGCATGTGCATGCGCACGCGCACGCGCACACACACACACACACACAAACTTCTCCAAGTGCTGGACTATCCTTAGTCAGGATACAGCCTTCCCAAAATATTTAATTACAGAATGGAGAAGTGCTGTGATGTGATCATCTCTGTAAATTGTACCATGTGCTTTTAAGGCATGTCTTATTCTAGTTAGGTTAGGGTCAACTGAATGAATGCAACCATGAGAAAAGACACTCTGCATATGTTCAGAGGCATGCTATAACTATATGTCAGCAGTAGGAGACGCATGGATTCTGAGTGCCCATTGTCCCCTTTAGTAACCTCTACAGGAAGAGCTGAAAAATTTATGTTTAGGACTATAACTCTCACAATCCCCCAACCAGCATGGCCATTGGGGATTCTGGCAGCCATAGTCCCAAAAGCAAACTTTTCTGATTTCTCTTGAATTGCAAGAAAGTGAGTACTTCCAAGAAGTACAATTGTCCTTTCAAACAAGACCTACATTCTCTGTGCACCTTGTTTCTAGGGGGAAAAAAAGTGGTTTAGAAGTCTTTCGGCTGATAAATTCCACTGGTGCACAGCAGCAATTGGTGGCTCACATGGGTTCCAGGTTGCAGATTAGAAAGATGTGGATAAACACCACGGAGTAAAAACAGTTTCCCCCTCCCACCAAGGCTCTAGCGAACAGCCATATTTTTTCTTGGTACCTCAATACATTTGGCCTTGGAGCTCCTTGGGCCTCCAAGAAGAAGACGTTCTGCAATCGGGGCCCACAGCTGCGAAGCCCCCATTCTACCTCCCCACACAGTGACCCCACCCTCGGTTTCGAGGCTGTTACCCCCACAAGTGCACGGGAGCTGTTCCGGTGCTGAACCTGTGGAGAGCAGAGCCCAGTATCTCAGTGCGCGTGCATAATCCAGAGAAGCGATGGGAAAAGCGGCTATAAAACTGAGAGTAGATACAGTTTCCTGATGCAATGGATCCATGGGCTGCCCCATGGATGGCAAGGAGACCCCACCCCACAGATATCTGTCTTCCTGGGGATCACTCGGTATTATGTTGCCAATTCTCTGTCTTCTGTCTCTGGGGAGTGGGAAAATAAAAGAGTAGAGTTTGCAAAGAGGAAGTGCATTTATATGCAAATGGTGTTATTTCTGTCTTGAAAGTGTCATTAATACATTTTTTCCAGCAATCTGAGGAAATCAATGGCAATTAGACGTATTTTTTTTTCATTGAGACCCATTAGCCGATTTTTGTTTGACGGGAGAGGCATGGCAGGAGAGAAGAAATAGCAGAATTGTTGTTTCAGTTATGAACCTTTTCAAATGCAACAGACCTGTCAGAGACCATCATAGAAGAAGGGAGCAATTAGTACGAAAAGGAGACAGCAAGAAGATATTTTCCTTGGTAGGAGCTCAAAGCCATGATGAGAAACTTCTTAACTAGATGAAGAGTTGATTTAGGAGCATACAGATGATAATCTGCAAGCATTCATTGTTTCTTTCCACATATTTCTTAAGTTGGGAATCTTCTTAAAATCAATGGAACTCACTGCCACAAGATCAGAGCTCAGGAAAGTCATTTTTGGACTGCAACTCCCCAGAATTTTCCAGCCAGCATGGCCCGCAGCTACTGCTTTTAGTACACAGTAAATCAATAATAATGACATTTTCGAATGCTACTCATTTTACAGAAATGTGCAAAGACCACTCGCAAAAATATGCCGATTTTTCTCCAAGACCAACCAAAGAAAAACCTGACATTAATTGACAGCTGTTGCTGAGGAGTGAATGAGAAAAATGACCAGTCCAGTGCTTAGCACAGCCTTCCTTCACCTGGTGGCCCCCAGGAGTGTTGGACTACAACTCCCTTTCTTCCTAGGGGCTGGAGAGAATGGCAATTGAAGCCTACGTATCATGAGGCTCCCAGGTTGAAGAAGATTGGCTTCGCCCTTTCGTCTTTGTCCTAGTGTCGAGATCCGCTTATAAAAGTCACTGGCTAGCATGCCATTAGCAACTTACACGGGCTTATGTTTCCCTGCAGAACAAAATGGGCCTTTTTGTCCAACGGACAAGTTCATCTGCAGTTAGTGGTTATGGAAGAAGAGATGCAGATGTGAGGCTATTGCATTTGTGGGTGCAATTGTACATCGAACATACAGATATTCATTGTGCATTACGCATTGCACGTGCTGATGTGCATTGTGCATTGCAATTATGCATTTCACACATGATTGCACAGTCAGTTGTGCAGCATTGCACAGCACCAATGCCCAATCATCTTCTGTTTATGCTGAAAATGAAGCAGTTTTGTAACGTTATTTCTCACTCAAGATCAGTAATTTTGGCCTTTTAACCTCCACTTATTATACGACCATCTTATTTTCAGCTGCACTTGTGTGCTTGGAAGTAATTTTTGAATTGTTGCTGCCAGTGGCTTCCCAATGGAGCAACTGACTGGTCACTTTGTGAACAGAGTAGCCAGAAACCCCTTGGTGTCCTACACCTGTGTAAATACTCTTACACATGCAGTTGTACTTTTCTGGTTGATGTACAATTAAGGTTATTCAGTTCACGGCTATTTGAGTGGAATTCCATTAGTGTAACCATTTCTTGTGCAATTGTGCATTCAGGGACTATCCTAACATTGTCGTACTTTTTAAAATATCAATAAAGGTCAGTCAAAATGCATGTCATGTGAGGTTGATAGTCAGGAAGCAGCTATTAACAAGTTTGTCCTCTGCCTAAATACCAAATGAAGGTATTGATTTCAGTTAATCCAGCCATGTATTTCTCTGTAAAATCAACATATCGCTCATTTTCATAAGTTACATGATGCACACTTTTCTGTCTTTATGAAAGGCCCACATTTTAAAATGTGGGATTTCGGGACATTTTGTTCAGTCTGTAATTATGAATAATTATTTGCCAGTGCTTCCCATGTACCACTTTATTCACTGGGATGGCAGAAACAACCACTGCTCATTCCCCATTGCAGAAGGGAACAAAAAGCAGGGCTGTGGGCGGGCCAGCCATCAGTTGCCGTCAGATGCCCTGGATCACTTTTCTGCAGAAAAGTAGTGTAGCGTGATCATTGTGGAACTACTTGAGTGTAGAACTACACTCACAAGCACAATACAAGACTCTTGGCCACTGTTGGATTAGATAGAGCTTTGGTTTGATCCAATATGACTTTTCTTACGTTCTTCTGTGTGCGCATGTGTGTGTGTGTTCGGCCAGTAAAGAGATATTTAATAGAAACCAATAGATTTGGGTGGGCAGTGAGGAGGGAACTATCTATGCATCTAAATTATGTCTAAAGAAAAATATTGAATTAATGGAGGTTTAATCAAGGGGGAAAGAGTCTTTGCCAGTAAGAGATAGTTCATGGAGTGCTGAAAAATACAAAGAAATGTGCTCCCCAGTACTGCACAGCAGCACAAAAGAAAGGAAGGTTCATGCAGTTGTGTCCAAATCATAGCAGAAATCTGAAAAATTCTTCCAGTGGAAGGACCCTCCAAAATGAGTCCTTTGGCATAGCACTTCTCAGAGAAGGTGGGATAGGTTGTGAACTACTTTGCACGAGGGTTGATCCAGCAACATAAACATGTCCATGGTCAGCACAGATTCCGGCAACTGTTCTTAGCATCTTTTTAAAAATACACAGGTTGAGATCTTGTGTCAGGATGTATACGAGCATCCCAGCGACAGCCCTCTTGAAACCCACTACATATAGAATGCAGCCCCCAACATGGATACTTCTGTGTTTGATAACATAGAGCAGGAGGATCAGATGAAATGCATCCAGATGTACCTGGATGCTCTACAGCAGTCATCCACAGGGACTTCCAGGAGCCTCAGAAGGTCCTTGCAGAGGGTATCTTCACAGCATATTCAGCTGCAGTAAACTAGCTGGATGCATCTCCACAGACTTCACAAAGGCTTTGGATGTTGCAGAGGGTGGAAGAAAATACCACACACACACACACCATAACAACAAAAAATGGAGACTTACACAGGTATGACTTACACCTACACATCTGTCACCAAAAGGATGCCAGCCATTATATGTTTCAGTCTCGGTGTGTGTATGCGCCCATGTGTGTGTGCGCACACATTTGATCTGATTACACATTTCTTTGTGTTATTCTATTATATTTTCTTATTCTGTTATATTTTCAGATCACAATGTGACTCAGCTCCCTTTCCAACACGGTTGGGGGTTCTTGGATAAACATGGCCAAGCAGGCTTTAATTTCTTGTCCACCTCCCTTCCCACATTTTGTCTCTTGAGACGCCTGGTGACTCAGTGCCTCCTCTGCCTCCTTCAGGACCGGGCTGAGTCATGCCTTTGGAACAGAGAGTACTTGGGTGGCAACAGGGAATGTGGAGGTGGTGTAATCCTTTGGAAACTCACACGCTTGAGAAAGCACTGAAGTCTTAGAGGCCCCTACCCTGTGGCTCACCACTGTTATCTTTGCATGACTCCCTCCTCTGGCTTTCCCTCTTCTCAGGGAGCTTTGGATGACAAGGGGAGATGATGTGCCCCTGATCCTGATTCAGGTAGGACTGGATTGTTGAATCATTCCTGATATAAGATAAGGAATCTGCCTGATGCAACACTGGGTGAGTCTGTCCCTGCTCTAGTCCTTTGTTGAGAAGCTCACTCTGGTCTCTGTCCCAAGACCAAAGAAAGGAGGGTTGCGTCTTCAGAAGGAAATTATTCCTATCCTTTTAACACTTGAAATCAGAGGGCAGAGGGATGTTAAAACCTCTCATTCCTATTTTCAATCAGACCATTTCCACACTAGACTGTTATAGTGCTATTATTCCACTTTCAACATCCTATGAAATCCTGAAACCCTAAAGGCCCCTCCCTAAACTGCAAACCCCAGGATGTTGACAGTGGAATAATAGCAATATAACAGTCTAATGCAGAACTGCCCTACGTTTTGCCAAATCCTATCTCGATTTTCTTCCTATCCTTGTTTCCTAATGGGTTGCAAGATAATGGAATGAATCCTATTTTAGTCCTAATTGAAATAGACACCTTGAATCTCTGGGAGTTACCTGTGTGCCTACTCACCATTCGACATTTGATAGACTGGGTCCACTCTAGCTGGGACTAACCCACAAGATTCAGGCCTTTCTCTTTCCTGTACTGAAATTTGTGCAAATTTCTGCAACATTTCCTCACTGATTTAAATATGTTTCTGTACTTAAATATGCTTCTGTTGTGGCAGAATCAGAGCTTGGTCCATCCAAAGCCACACCTCCAGATTTGGAGCAGGAAATGGAATATCTACACCCCATCATATGTTAACAGCTCAAGAATCAAGAACAGAAATGCCATAAACATTCTCCTCTGCCTTAAGTAAACTATACCAAGTTAATGAGGTTAGCTGGGCTAGTTTAGTGCTGGCGGTACATCAGCTAAGCCAAGGCCTTTCTGGGGCTGCAGACAACAGATCCAATGCTTCCTGCAAGCTTGTGGGATTTCCTCAGCTTCCTGTTTCTCTGACCGTTGGCTTGAATTTGGAACAGTCTCTCTGGAAAATTCCTTCTTGGTTTTGGACTTATCTCAGGACTATTGTCTTCATTTGGACTGTTTGGATGATGCCTGCCCTATCTCAGTCCCAGCACAGCTGATAAAACAAACAAAACAAACTGAATAACTCCCAGCATGTTACTTACTTTCAAGCAGTAGGCACAGAGTCATAAATAAAGTCCAACAGAATTCCACGGCAAGGGAGTGCCCAAGGTCAGTCCAAGTATTCAAGTATTCAGCAGGGTAGAAAGTCAGATAAGCTCTGACAACTCCTGGTGGGGAAGGATGTCAGCTATATAGGTCTGAAGCCTAGCACAGCTGTTGCTTGATTAATTGTTGCCAGTTATAATTCTGGGAGATTGACGCTGGGTCTCTCTTTGCTGTCTGTGCTCTGTAAAGGTGGATACAGGTAAGTGCTCTTCTATGTCTGAAGAGGCAGGACTTGCTGCTGGAGCTGGCACCACTCCCTGTTCTGTTTGTGGCACTGTAACCTCTTCCTGTACAGCAGGTCCTGGCATACCCCCTGTTTCAGACTCTGAGTCACAGTCCATGTTCTGGAAGCAGGGCATGACACCACCTCTGCTTCTAAAGTCCCTGGTGGAATTGGCTTTCCGCAGCTAGTATCTGTGGGCTGCTGGTCTACACTCTTGGGTACCTGCCTATTTTGAAACAGGATATTTGATGGCAACATCTACTGAGATGACCTTGGTGGATCTTGGTGGAAGATGTCCTTGGTTGATCTGCGACTAGAAGGACATAGAGACATCCTTGATTTCCCTCCCACCAGCCCCATCTAAACACACCACCAGCAACAACATGGCTAAAGAGCTTATTGCAGAAATAAGAGGGATCCCATTGGGATCCTCAGTCAGAACTCTTATGCTACACTGGGCCATGTGGAATCTCAGCCCGTAAGGGCAAAGTCACATTGCCTTTCCTTGAAGTAGAATCTCAGATGAGGTCTTTTTTTTTCTCCCTTCTTAAAAAGGAGCTATAGGAGGTGTGCAGTTTGGATTGGGCATGTGGGAATCCCAACTTCTCTCATCTTCACATGGTAAATGAGAAAACTCTGTTAAAAATTCTCCTTGATGCAAGCTGCTATAAGACAACAAGACTGTTTTTGTTTGGGGCTTGTTGAAGACATGTGCCTTTTCATAATTTTAAAATGTGCAGTATTAAAAATGTAATAACTGATTTTTTTTTCAATGGTAGCACTGGAAAGGTGGCACCTCTGCAATCTATCAAGTGCCCTATTTTGCTTGGGTGTATAACTGTATACACACAGAAACAGTAGTTTGCACAAAGTTTATTTCAGAAATCACACATAAAAATGCACCCGTTGCCAGCTGAGCTACTGTGTTGGAACGAAGATCTCTTGAAAAGGGTAGAGAATCTTTGAGGTCCTGTCTAATTATTCTGAGATGGCCAATTTTGCTGGAAATCTTGAGATTTTTTCTTCCCCACACCTTGGCATGATTACAGCAGAGGTGGCTGGCGGTTTGATCTCTCCCTAATTCCCCAAATTAAACCTCTCATTTAGAATATATGAAGCTGTTCAGTCTTTAATCAGACTCAAGAGTGTAGTCAAGAAATCAGAAGAAAGCTAAGACTTGGTTCCTGTGAAGGAGCTAAGTAAGATCCTCAAGCATAACGATGTATCATTGAACATCATAGTCAGAATCATGCAGGCCGTACTGTTTTCATTTTCTATGTATGATTGTGAAAGCTAGACAGTGAAGAAAGCTGACGGGAAGAGAAGGAACAAGACTGAAATGCAGGGCTGGAGGAGATTTTGCCAAAAAGATAAATGAATGAGTTTGGGAGCAAACCAAGCCTGAACGATTCCTAGAAGCCAAAAGGATTCAACAGAGGTTGTCATGCTTTGGATGCGTCATGAGATGGTGGGGCTCACTGGAAAAGATAACAATGCTTCATACAGTGGGGGTCAGTAGAAAAAGAGGGAGACGGCACTCCAGGTGGATAGAGTCCATCAATGAAGCCACACCTGTCCTGAGTTTGCAACACCTGAGCAGGGCTGTGAGGCTCATCTTAAGGCTCATCTTAAGTGGAAGCTGACTAGACAGCACAAGACGACAGCAACAACACTGATTGTGTGTGTGTACCACTTTTGTTGAGTGCCTTCAGGTCGTTTCCAACTTTTGGTGACCCTAAGGCAAACCTATCATGGGGTTTTCCGGGGCTGAGAGCCTGCGACACACCCAAGGTCACCGAGTGGATTTCCACGGCCAAGCAAAAAATCGAACCCTCTCCAGGGTTGTAATCTAACATTCAAAAACACTACATCACATTGGATCTCATGTGTGTACCACTACCATTACATATGCATCCACTCTCTCTCTCTCTCCCTCTCTCTCCCCATCTCTATTAAAAATTAGAATGTGAGCTTTATACATCATCTATCTATCTATCTATCTATCTATCTATCTATCTATCTATCTATCTATCTATCTATCTATCTATCTCTATCTATCTATCTATCTATCTATCTATCTATCTATCTATCTATCTATCTCTATCTATATCTATCTATCTATCTATCTATCTATCTATCTATCTATCTATCTATCTATCTATCTATCTATCTATCTATCTCTATCTATTTCTATCTACCCACCTCTACTAAAAATCTGAATGGGAACTTCAAACAATAACAGATTTTCAAAACCATATTTAAAAATAAAACAGTCACAATCACACCAGGAAAAGAGCAAAACTACTGCATTTGAAGTTCTGTCCCAAGACTGACATCAGATGTCAGTGGCAGCTGGTGGTTCCAATCTTAGCAGGGCAGTGGATCTGCTACGGCTTTTAGTTTGAACTTTAAAAAAGCTACCTCGGGTGCTGGGTTTATGTGAATGGGTGAGTGCTAGCATTAAGGGTGAATGCTAGCATTAAAATTCAGACGAAAACTCAGAGATAATTCACTGCCTGACTGACAAGGAGACTGCCAGAAGATGCACATCATCTAATTGGCAGTCTTGGGAAATGGAAAGAGAATACTTTTGCAAGAAAATGTGAACCCAGTTAATTCTTTTTCTATCGCTTGTTGCCCCAGCACTCACTTCCCTGAGAGTCCTGTCCCCCAAATAGATTCAGGACTTTGGCAAGGTCCTTTAAAGTCTGGACTAAAACCCGTACATTTAACACACCTCTAACTTGGGGGCTGCCAGTTGCTACTGTATATGACTCTTTTCTCACAAAGTAATTGCTTGGGGATCTAGAAGCATCTCACTGCTCGGAAATGGGGTGAATGGGGAGGCCGGCATTTTTCACATTGCCTCATCCTTTGAGGAACGATTGGAAAAAAAAACTTGATAAACTATGTGTGTTATTATTTAACAATCTATTTTCCAAAAGGGGTTTCTTTTTTCATTTGTCTGTTCAATAGCAGGCATTTCCTCAAATGCGATCTCATTTGAAAATATTCAGGCAATAAAGGAACTGACATGGCATTCATCTTTTATCTCCACATGTGATCAGATTCTATCTTCAACTAAGATATCTTCAAAAATGAAAGCAGTTTTTCTCCCCACTGTTGCCCGAAACAGAAGCTTTCAAATGGAGACAGATTCAGTGCAGTAGCATCCTGTGGCCACCATGACAGTGGGCAAATAAATCCGCTCCGTGTTACAGTCTGACCTTTGAAGAAACTATCAATGATGCTGAATAGGGTTTGGCACCATGGATAGCTCATACAAATTGAAAGATAAACCCTGCTTGCTTTCCTTGCCCCAATGACATGGGGCAGACACCAACGGTTCTTTGCCTAAATTCAACTATCAGTGCCAGATAGAGTTGGTGCATTGAAATCAGTGGTGTTTACTATGTCGGATGGAAATCTCAGATTCACAGTTTGGAGGTACTCCTGGACTCAGATTTGAGCCTGGTTGCCCAGGTTTCCTTGGTAGCCAAGAGCATCTTTGCTCATCAGATCCGGCTGCATTGACACACGCTTTGGCTACTTTCCATTTTGATTACTGTAACACACTCCATGTGGGGCTGCCTTTGGACACTGCTGGGAAATGCCATTCCAAAATACTTAGAGCTGGTTGCAGGGAGCATATAACTCCCTTGTTGGAAGAGTCCCACTGGATACCTGTCCATTTCTGGGCAAAATCGAAAGTGCTGGTGATGACACAACTGGCTTAAGTCCAGACTGTTAAAAAGAGCCTATCATCCTTCATGAATCAGTCAAAATTTTAGGTATGTTAAGATCTTTGGGAAAAGGGCTTTCCCTTATCCCATTACCACCAGAAGAACATGGGAAAGAGCCTTCTCAGTGGCTGGTTCCAGGTGGTGGAACTCCCTTCCATGGGAAGTTCAGTTGGCCCTTTCTGTGCTCTCCTTCAGCCAACAAAAACCATTTTATTCAGGCAAACCTTTGGTGCTTAAATTCTATGGCAGAAGAGTGCTTTCATTGTGGTGTGCTGTGGGTTTTTTTTTTTTAAAAAAAAAATCTTTTAATTATGTTTTGCATGTCTTTTAAGCTGTCTTAACTATGTCCACTCTCAGTCTGGGTAGTCAGCCAAAGAGCAGCTGATAAGTGCTAGCAGCACGTAGCAAGCAAGAGTTCCACAGTGTAATTCTTTATTTTAATCTAGTAGGAAAACAGACTCAAAACAAACATAAAGCACAACAACAGTCCCAGCAATATTCATAAATCAAAGCACAGTCAATACAATCCTAAGTCAGAGGTCAGAGACATGACAGGAGAAATGGTCAGTTAATCACCATCAAGTTCTGGAGAAGAATGGCTCAGCTTTTATAGGTTCACAGATCAGTGCAGGTGGTGCCTAATTAACTGCTGTCTGTTATAAATTCATTGAGATCTGCATATGTTTTCCTTTTGGTGTCTACACTTGGCAAAGTTGGGTATAGGTGAGTTATCTTCTGCATCAGAAGAAGCAGGGCTCTCTGCTGGGGCTAGTACTGACCTTGTTCTGTCTCTGGGATGGGTGGTACTGTTTCCACTGTTTCAGCCTCTGAGTCAGAACCTAAGTCTAGGTCCTGAAAGCAGGGCATGACAGCTATGTAGTATTTTAGCAGAATTGTTTGTTTACTTCCTTTTGAAAAAATAGATTTTAGCTGGATGTTCTTTTAAAACTTTTAAGCTGTTCTGAGCTCCTTTCCAGGAGAAAGATAGATATAAATTAAATAAATAAATAAATAAAGTGCACTCCTCCTTCTCTTCCTGGAGAACCGCAGCTGGAATGAGAGGCAGTCCCCACTGCTCCACTATTCCTCTCTCCATGGACTTATAATGGTTAGAGAAGCAACCCTCCCAAGGGCTTGGCAGCTCTTGATGTGGGGAGAGATGTGTATACAGCATGTTCTCATTGATCACTGTGTAAATACATTCATGCACACACATATATACCCTAAAGGGGCAAAAAGAAATTGAAAGTTGATGACTGGACCATCCTCAGCACACAGCCACAGACTGCTGGGTTTCTGCTCGTAATGAAATGCTGAAGTAGAAGGAAATATAAAATGGGATGGAGTACTCTGGAGAAGAGCAACATTGGTTGGACGGCCAGAACTCTGCAGGAGTGATCAAGTTAAAGCAAGGAGAGAAGGAGAGAAAGCTAGAATTTCAATTGCAATTTCAAATCCAGCCGTTTGCTGCAATTTGTCTTGTTGCTGGTACTACTGTGTTAGCACTAAGCAAAAAGAGACTGAAACACAGATCGTTGGAACTGAAGGGTGTTTGTTTTGTGTGTCTGTCTATGTGTGTGTTGCTAATAAAAGCTCATGATCTTATCCATTTCATCTGCATGAGAGGAAAGAGTAAACACAAGGCTGAGAGCGCTCATTAAGTGATAATAAACAACAAGCACTTGCCTATGGAAGAAAATGGCACTCCTGGAGGGTATTAAAGGCCGTCTTTTACTCAGATCAAGATGTCCTCCAAAGAGCCTACAACATTACCAGATACGCAGTCAAAGCTGCTTCCTGGAAAGTTTTCCACATGGAGATGAGAAGACAATAAAGAGAACAAGGAGACGAAAAAAGTGGGTACATTTCATAGAATCACAGTATTGTAGATTTGGAAGGGATTCAAAGGTTCTTCTAGTCTAACTTCTAAACGTTGAAGGAATTCATAGCTAAAGCATTATTAACAAACGGCCTTCCAGTCCACCACCTTTCCAGGTAGTCTATTCTACTGTTGAACATCTCTTGCCTTTTGGAATGTCTTCCTTTTGTTAATTGAGACTGTCCTTTCTTGTAATTTGAATCAACTGGTTTCGATCCTACCTTCTGGAGCAGCATCAAAACAAGCTTGCTCCATTTTCTATATGGCAACCCTTTAGATATTTGAAGATGGCTCATCTTCTATATGACATCCCTTCAGTTATTTATACTGGCTCATAACAAGAGGCAATATGATGTAGTGGTTTGAACATTGGACTACAACCGTGGAAACTAAGGTTCAGTTCTCCACTCAGCCATGGAAACCCACTGGGTAACCTTGGGCGCATCACATACTCTCAACCACAGAAAAACCCATCATAGTTGCACCTTAGGCTCCTCACAAGTCAGGAATGACTTGAAGGCACACAATGACGACAACAATCATAACACTTTTTAGTTTTCTCCAAGCTTCCTCAGCCACCCTTTATAGGGTTTAGTTTCCAGAATTTTCCCCCCATTTTTGGTTGCCTTCTTCTGGACATTTGACTCCTGTCTTGTTGGTTTAACTCTCCAAAGAAGGCCAAAATTGTGTCTCAGACAGTCTGCTTCCTACTCAATGCTTGGAAAATTCATGACTGAATGCGAGAAGGCCTGGTGTTCACTTTCAACTCATCCATTATTTACTCCTCTTGAGCACATTTGGAACTCAGAGAGCTCTTGGACTTTCCATCATGGATTTTTTTCTACCGTGAATGACTGATATTGTAATTGGATCATTATATTTATCTTTGGCTCCACGCATGGGTCTTCCATCCATTATAGCCTGATGACATGTGTAGTGAGATTGTTATTGCCCATATAATTGGCTCTTGTGTGATGTACCTCCACCCGGGCTGATGATCGATTTTCAGATTCTTATATATGCATGATGATGTTTTGCATTGTCTTTTGTGGTCTTTATTACAACACAATCCATGTTTGGTCTGATTCATATTCCAACATTTTATATTATCTATTACACAACAGATGGTTTTCAGTTCAAGTAGGTACTTTGCAAATGAAGCAATAGCTTTCTGTCTCCTTGGCTGAGAAGGTAAATTTTACCATATCTTAGCAGGATGTATCCTACAAGCCTTTGAGGCCACTTGGTGGTCATTCACAAAGATGTGGAGTTGGGAGACTCCCAAATGCCATCTAGTCCAACCCCCACACCAATGTAGGAGATCCATGGCTGGAGCATCCTCCATGCATGGTCATTCAAACTCTGCTTTAAAATCTCCAGTGAAAGGGAGATCACAGCATCCCCAGCCTTTATTTATTTATTTAAGACACATATCACCTCCAGACTCACAAGGGCGATGAACAGAAAACTGTTAAAACAACACCAAGGTAAACCATTTTCAAAACACACTAAAATATTCTTTAAAAAAAAATTAAAAGCAATCTAAAACAATCCTGAAATACAGTTTTAAAGCAAAGCAATTTCAAACATTAAAAGCCATATGGAACAGCACAGTTTGGGTGGCTCACTCGAAGCTTTAAAGAGATGGAGCCAGTCCAACATCCTTCGGTAGGAAGTTCCACAGTTGCAGAGCTGCTACACAGAAGGCCTTGTTATGTGTACGTATCGACCTAATTCCTCAAGGTGTTGGGACATGCAACAGGGCCTCCTCTGAGGATCTCCTATTTTGGGCAGGCACGTCTGGGTTTTTTTGCATAATCTTATCCGTACTTTCATGACCCCCTCCAACACGTCTCCAGCCAGTGTAACCCTCAACACGCTCTCCAGTCATTAATAAGCTCAATTTATGAAAATTGCAAGTCTCGTAGAAGGAGTGGTAGGGCATCGTAACAAGGTGATACTTCCTCCAGAGCGTCCTCGAGTGAGCGAATGGCGCTAACTCGTCTTTGCTTTAAAATCCACCGATCTTTTCTAATCCCATTTCTTTGCACTCCCTTTCTCCCTTCCTCTTTCCACTCTCTCTTCCCTCAACTTTCCTCTCCAGGCTTGTTGATTCCTCCTTCCTCCACTGCCATCTCCCTGGATATTTCTCTCACTCCCTAAAGTGCCGAGCGAGCGAGGAGGCGTTATTACATTTTTTACTAAGCCGTGCTTTTATCTGCCAGTCGTGTGTCATCTTTGATTCTGGTGCTCAACTTGAAAACATTGTTCTTCATGGTGTGTGCCTGAGTGTGTATATGCTATCTTTAAAAAAAAGAAAAGAAAAGAAAGCAAATTCAATTTTAAAGCGGCATCCGTGAAAAGGAGTGTCTTCTGTCATATTAATCGTATTATAACTGATCAGAATCCCCAGTAATATCTGGGAAGCAAGTGGCTGTTGAGGCTGAGTTCTAGAGAAAACATCCTATGACTGCTATTCTAATTTGACTTTCCTTCTAATTCTCAACTTCCTTTAAACAGGAGCATAGAGTTATTCACTAAGCTGATGAAGTTTCTTTCTGCCATCAAGCAGTTCAGATTTCCGGCACTGGCCCGGCCAAGAGCGAGAAGATGACCTTGCCTCGGGCAGCAAATCTGATTTTTTTTTTTCCCTACAAAAAGGCAATAAGTTGTTTATTATCCTCCTGGCATTCTGCTCAGGACCTACGTCGTCATAAATGGCCTTTCATGTAAGCAACATTGATCTGAGTAGTTTCACAAAGTCCGTATTCACCGACGAGCTACCATGACGTTACAATGTACGGATATCCATTGAGCAATAGTAGCCCGTGGAGTGATGGATGCACCACGTTCTCATGTGCCACGGGCACTGATGTGGCAACGGGCATCTCCAGAGAGTGGTTAGGAAGTGCCAGAACACAACAGGAGTGCCTGGTTTGCACCAGAAGTTCCCAATGCACATCAGAAGGGCCCAGTGGAAATCTGCGGTTCTAATAATTAATAATTCCCATAAACCGAATTTACTCAGATCTATACTGCAACATTTTCTATTAATCATTTTATCTTTTTCATTGCAGTTTACGGGGGATGTCAGACTTCTTTTGCATTCCATTTAAATAGTGTAATTAAGTCGTGTTTATGGCAATCATTCGGTATTTTAATAATGCGTTTTAACCTTTTGCGTTAGTTTTAGATTAGTTTAGTTTTAGTGTTAGTTATGCATGTGTATTGTTTATGTGTAATCTTTTCCATTGTAGCTTGTTTGCCCTAAAATTAATACCTTTGAAAAAAAGAATTTAAAAAATTAATATATTGAAAAAATAAGAAGTGCCCAATGCATATCACTCTAGCTAGTAGCCAGATACACATCTTTGCAATTCACCAACAGGATTTTTCTTTTTTCCATTTCTTCAACATAGCTCTGGACTCATAAAGTTACAAAATGTAGACTGTGATGTATGCTCCGGGCTTCCATTTACATTCATTATATTTTCACAGCTAGAGATGAAAAGAGGTTCAGGATGGAGTTTCTGTGTCTTGTTCTAAAATAACTTGGCTGACTCCATATTAGATATAGATGCACAGCTGGAAAAGTTACTTTTGAGGACCCAGATCTTACTCCGTGCCGTGTGGTGTTATGTTACACCTACCTTGTCACACAAATGACCCAAAATGATGGAAACAATGTTCTGCTGGGCTTTCTAAGTCATTATAGTTGCTGTTCCAAGCTATGCCCACATGCTCGCATGGCTCTTACATCAACTGGTTGTGGGTGGAAAGAGACTGTGTGCTGAGGGCATGCCAGATACTTCCTTACACATGCATGCCAAAGCATGCAACCACCATAATAACCAAGGGTGATGCAAGCATAAGATGGTGGCCTTGGACTACAGCTCCCAGAATCCTCAAGCCAATATGGTAACAGGAATTTGGAGAGCTGAAGTTTAAGCAAAAGCAAATTTCCAAGGCATGGAAGGCATTTGCTGTTATGTTTCAAACAGCAAAATGTCTTGGGGCACCCCTGATCAGCTGAGAAAGTGGCAACATGTCTACGTCATGGTAGCAGACCTCTATCCAGCCGTGTACCGGCTCCTGATCTCACCATGGATGTGTCAGAAATGGGGGAATGGCACCGCCATATTCCAAGTGCTTTTGCTCCGGACAGCCAGCCTTTCTAGAGCAGTCCTCCTGGTGGCTTCCATCTCAGCGGGGTAGCAAATGAACGTGCTCAGGGTTTTAGTCCCAACTTAAAGGAGACCCCAAAGGTGCTATTTGGAGGACGAGAGGGTTCATCACCTTGTGTAACTTCAGTGGCAGAGCTTGGAGTGTGCGGAGAGGGGGTGGGAGGGGAGGGACCATGGCATGGGGGGCGGGCCACTGTGCATGGGGTCGTGTCTGCAGTGTGTGGACGTGTGGCTGGGTCACATGGGGGTGTGGCTACAGGCCAGGACACCCCAAAAACATTGCCACCCAGAGCAAACAACCCCCATCACCCCCCATCTCTACGCAAGTGCGTAACTTCCTTAAATGTCAGACTGAAACCCAGAGTGGAGTCTTTGGACTTGATAGCCTTGTGGTCTCTTCCATCTCTACGATTCTGTGATTCCACTGACATAAAAGCCAACCCTGTTGGCCCTGTTCCTGTGTTGTTCCTCCTTTCTTTGTAAAACCCCAGCAGAAGTGGCACTATGTGAGGGACTTGAGAAAACAAGGAGCACCTCTCCTGTAAGGTAGGACTGCCAAGTGTCACACCCAAGCAAGAGGGTTGCTGGCTGCCCTGGCTAAGGGGCACACCTGCCAGGGAGGGATGCTCTGGGGCCCCAGAATGTGACCATGACTGACCATCTCAGCTGACACTGAACTGTAGCTCAAAGTAACATTTAAGGCAAACGCTGAAGTTCTTCCTTCAGTCCAAGGATTTTCAAATGAAGTTTGAACTGCTTTGATATGCTAAATTCTTCAGAGACAGAGAGAGAAAGGGAAGCATCCATCCCTCTTTAAGGAGCCACAGAGTTTCTTCTGAAGCAAAGTGCCAAAGTTTAATCTTCAAATACTTTGAAGATCTGTGGTTTTCTCAGTCCAGGTAGTTTCTCGACGATGCTGAGCACAACTGTTTCACACCATCCTTGTGTCTGTAGCTGTTATGGCCCACTTGGGTGAGGAGAAGGGTTTTCTTACTCAATGCTGTCTCCTGCTCTCGAGTAGGAGATGGGACCCTTGCCCCTGGAGATCGTCTAGCCGCCACACCTATATCCTCATCATGCAGTAACTCAGCAGGAAACTACTGGGGGGAAAATAATCTCTAGACTTGCATCTCTGACAGCACAGACTTTTCTCTCCCACCCCTTGTGGCAGAGGGGAATTCTATCTGCATGTGCAAACAGGCAAGGCGCATGGAAAGAGAGAGAGCATGGACAGAAGAGATCTTTAGAAGGAAAGGGTGCTGACAGATTAGGCTCTCTCTCCCCTTGTGGGATCTCAGCTGTACTCAGCTGTACAAAAATATACATATTCCTGTGCAAATATACTGGCCTAGTTTTAGTTCCAGCTAGAACAGAACTATTGAATCCATGGGATTTATCTTCATATTGACTTACCATTCCACCACTGACTAAGTAGTCTAGTCTAGTCTAGCTGGGGCTAACCAACAGGATTCCAGTCAAAGGTCTTTGTTTTAACACAGGAAACATATACAAGGAAACTACCAGTGTATTTCTGGGCAATCATCTGGTATTCATTAAAACTACCTAAAGTTAAACAAACTGGGTAAAAATTAGATACTTACTGCACCACCTGGTTTGCTGCATATGTTTTCTGCACCACAAGAAACTCTCAATATTTTTGCATAGGAATTTGCAAATAACAACATGTTTTCTGTCCAAAAACACACCCAAGAAAATCACATGGATTTTTAGGGGGAGGCTAGCAACCAGATTTCCCCGAACTAAGTCCCAAGGTGTGAAAAATCTCAAAGCTGCCCCCTTGGGTGTCTCAAGCATCAAAACACCCTCTTCTTTGACTGTTGTTGAGAATGCAAATATTAACAACTGCTCTTCCCACCCCAACTGTGTACATCTCTGTGCTTTGGCCCTATTCCAGTTGGAAGCCGTCTCACAAAGGCAGGCCCGACTCCTCACCGCAAGTGCATTGCTCTGTTAGATGGTGTTTTTTTGTCACTTGCAACAGACTTTAAATTAGGTTTGCTGGTAAGTCTGGCAGGGACGCAATTGCACTCGCTTGCTTGAACTTGCTGTGAATCTGTCTGCGAATTTCTCCCTCTTCCTCTCTCTCTTGTCTCCGTCTCTTATTTGCACAGGGAAATACAGTTCATTTGCAATCCTATAGAAATAAGGTATAAATGACCAAAACCATGTCCTTTGGCTGGGTGAAAGACTCAAACAGATTTTTTACTTCCACAAGCCAAGGTTTGCTTTTGCATTTTAAAGGCTGTGTTGCTTCAGTTTTCATCAGAAACCATTGAGAATTGGAGAGAAAACATGTTCAGTCCTAGATTACTATTTGCATATCCCAGTTCCACTGGGAATGCTCCACGCTTTTGTGACTTTAGGGTAAGGATGGGGAAAATATTCAAAAAGATTCAAACAATGGTTGAGAAAACATGTTTCTCAAGTGTCAAGAAACCCTGGTGAGAAGAATTCTGAACTGACAAGAGTCTTTGCAGTTCTAGACTTGTTATTTACAAATTTTGCATGTGGTTGCTTTGCACAGAAAATGTCATTCTCCTGCACAGATAATGATGTTTCAATACAGAATTTTTTTCTCTGCGTCAAACAGCTTTTTTCCCCTGTGCGTTCTAGTCTATGTAGAATATGCACACTGTTTCTGTGCAGAAGTGGCTGTCTTCTGTGCCAAACAACAACCTGTGATTCTTCTGCACAAAATAAGTCTCAGATTGTGAATGGTTTTTGGAAACTGGACAATTTTTGAAGACTTTGTTGCAGAAAGAAAATAACTGCTTACAGCATAGGAACTGTTGTCTTCCATTCAAGAAACATGTTGTCTATTCAGAAAATGCTATATTCTGCTCCCACTGCCCACATGCAATAATTCTGCAAAACCCATTTTTGACCACTTTTTGAATATTTTTCCAATATTCTTTTCATCAACCCTACTTTCTGCACCTACCAAAGTTCATCTTCACATCATAGACACTCTGCCCCAAGACCCATTCCCAGAGTTTCACCAACTTGGGAGAATCTGTGAGAATAAACGCTCCACTGGCATAGCCTTCCTATGTCCGGATCACCTCTATGCCCCGGTGAAGTGGGACAATAAGACTTCACGGAGGATGAAATTATAAGGCAGTTAAATAGGATTATAAAATATTTATCCATTTTAGGCTGCAACCCTATACACATTTACCCAGGACTAAGTCCAATGAAGCATAGCTGAATTTACAGGTTCTGTTGGCTAGTCTCAAATAGAGGAGATACATTCAATTCTTGAATGGTGGACCAAAATGTATGTAGATCCTATTGATTCAGTGGCTCTTCTTTAGAGGGGACAATCATTAGGTCTGGCATCTTGTTGGTGTCTTGTGCATGTATAAGTTCCCTTATGCATACAAATAATTTTCCACATTCAATTGAAGGTTGTGGAAAGCAAGGTTATGCTAGTGGTTCCATTCATGGCACACTGCATCTTGTCCATTGTGCGTCGTTTCAATTGCACACTGGGTGTACGGTTGCATGTGGCTGTACACTGTGCGTTATCCACCAATGTATGATGCACATTTGGTTGTGCAATGCCACAATTCCATAACAAAGTGCCATAGCGCAACTGAAATGTAACTCCATGAGCGTAAAGTTGTGCTACATCTCTTCAGTGCAGTATCTTGGCTTAAGATGTAAATCTTTCTCTCTTTTCTGTCTTCCCTTATTACACTTACTCGTCAGAAGGAAGAGAGTTTCAGAAAACAAATAAGCAGGCTTTCAATGATAAGCCCACTGATTAAAATTTACCCTCACGGCTTAATCAACTGTGGTAGCTCATCAATTTACTAATCAAACCAATTAAAGCTTGCAGCCCCAGAAATTAAATCTTGCCTCAATACCAGTCAGATTTCAGTCTTTATGTCCAACTGCTAACCTTGGAAATCATCTCTGTCTTCTTCAAGCTGCCGGTTTCCAATAAATTAACAGTGGGGGAAAAAGAAAACCGTTTAGCTGAGCACGGAAATCAATGATACTTCACTTAGTAATGATATACATGTTTCATTTGTCTTGGTGGGTCTGATCTAAAAAATGGCTAAGCCTGGATCCAATCCGGCAGGGGGGATTATGGGCACAATAGTCCAAAAATCATTTTGCCAAACTTTTTACAGGAAAAACTCTCAGGGAGAGGACAGGTGAGTGGGAGGGAGACAGATGTGTGTGTAATGTGTAAGTGTCACCACAACGCAATGACAGGGGTTGAAAATAAATTGTCAGAATTCTAGTGGTGTCGTCCACATATGAAAAAATGCCTTCCCCATTATGCAAGAAGACAAGAATCAGGCACCCACTAACTGATACCCCTTTGGGTGCATAACGTCAATGTTCACCAGAAGAGTTGTGTAAGTCAGCCATTGTGTATCTACGTGAGTGTAGATTTACACTGCACAAGCATGATGCTTGTCTCATTCTTCCATGTGGCAGTGGACGGTTGCATCATTTTTGTCTCTACCAGTGAGACTGAGATATTTCCTGCCCTTTGGGGTGAGAGTTCTTCCAATGTAAGATTTGTTGTGCTTTGTTTTGTTTTTGTGCAGACTGCACTACTGAAGAAAACTGCAACATCCTCACAAAACTTCAATTTCAAAAATTTAAAAAATTCAAAGCATTGGGTGAGTGGGTTGGTTCCTTTTTCTCTTATCAGCCAGTCTTTCTGTGTTGTTCTGAGGTGTGCACACATGCATACATGCACAAACAGACGTGTGTGCTTTGCTTCAGAAGGAGAAAAGGCAGTAGTTTCACACAGTCATGTTTTTGCATCTTTACAGGGTCCCGAATCTATTTTGGGGAACAGGCAAAACTCTGGAATGGATTCAATTTCCCACTGACACGGAAGCCCCCAAATGACACCAGTTGTTGATGGAGTCCGTTCTCATTCCGTCTCCCTCCCTTTTAGTTTTGCTCGTGTTCAAAGCGAGCGCCAACACATAGTTCTGAATTCCCAATCAGACTGGACTGAGGAACACCTGTGATCGGCACTCGCCTTTGCTTCAGCAGCAACTTGAAACCAACCACATGGAAATCAAATCTCTGGAGGCACTGCGATAGAACATCTGGGTTCTTCAAAGGCTTTCCACGAAGAAATGCTGTCTGATCCTGAAGGAGAAAGCAGAGGGAGATTGGCACAACCTCTCTTTCTCTACAAGGAGCAAGTAAGCATTGTCCTTTGCCCCAGTCTCCCCTTTCTTGAGTGTGCCACATAGCAAGGACTGTGATCAGAGAGCAGGCTGAGTGCCTGGGTACAAACGCCGCGGCCTCGGGAGCTGCGTGTTGATGAATGAAACCTTATCTCTTCTCTTACTGTCTGCTTACTCTCATAGAGCTGAGCAGACCTGCCACTCTTGACTGGGTGCAAAGCAGAATTTTGGTCCTCTGCCACTAGGAGCAAGACTGATTAAAATGTTGATTATTATTATGGTGTACTTGGGCAAGCGAACCTGGGTTCAGGTGCTCAAATAGCAGTAAGCTCATGCCTTGATTACATCCCATTTGGATTGTGGCAATCCATCCTGCCTGGAGCTGCTTTTGAAAAGGGTTTGGAAACTTCAGCAAGCCCAGATTTCTACTGCCAGACATTGACTGGAGCGGCTTGCAGAGAGCACTCGACAAATTCACTGGCTACTGGCTTACTTCTGGGAACAGTTCCAAGGTCCGGCTATGATCTATGAGTAGAGATACGAAGAAATCACATTGTTGCTGAGGTCCTGGTTGAGACTGGCCATGTTGCCATGCCTTGTTGAACTCTCTCTGTTATTCTAGAATTCAAAAGGACTATCCAAGGTGCTGGATCTATTTTGAGACTAGAGGAGGGACAGCAGCTCAGCAATCTGAACATTCACTGTCACCTTTGAGAAAGAGCTCTTAGCTCTCTGTGTATATATAAACCTTCAAGTTGGCTGTCAACTTATGGAAACCCCACAAATTTCCTAGGATTTCATTAGGCAATGAAACTTAGAGGTGGTTTGCTATTTTTATTCCTCTGAAATATAGCCTAAAGCACCTGGTACTCCTTTGCACTCTGTTATCTAAGGATTGACCAGGCCTGACCCAGCTTAGTTTTCAAAATCAGATAGAATCTGGTGCCATCAGTGTATTTAGGCCCATGTGTTGGACAAAGTTGCCAAATTATCTGGGCTTTTTAAATTGTGGATTTCATGGTTTGCACAAAACATAATTTGTGCGAAACTTCTGTATCTGTGCAAAATTCCTGTTATTTTCCCTTATGAAGCTAAGTACCCACACACTGAAGAAGCATGAAAAGATTGGCTGGTTAATCACAAAGACACAAAGATGTCAAAACCCAGAATCACAAAAGCTGGAATTACCCCAAGGGACATTTAGTCCGGTCCCCAGCTAGCTCAGGAGCCCACTGGCAAGTAAACCTCCTGCTCTTGTAGAAGTCTGTCATTGCTACTACTTTTTTTTTACTTGTCTGTGCAACAAGCCAACCATTATTGCATTTCCCAATATGGCAGAAACATACAAAAAACACTCTCATCAATGCATGAATTTTCTCTGAGACTGAGTGAGTGGGGAGAAACCTGTCACGTTACATTGGCTAGAAATGAAGAGAAATTTGCAGAAGATTTCCTCTTGACTGTGCAAGGAAGAATCAAGTCAGGATTTGCCTCCTTAACTATGGTGCTCTGCACAGCTCAGGACCAGACAATCTGGAGGCCTGCATTCTCCCATCTGAGCATGCTTGGGCTTGAAAAATTTTGGAGAAAGCCATTGCCTCCAACCTGGGACTCTTCACCAAGGAAGTCTGGGAAGGCCTATGGCATAGCAAAGACTGATTCCATCACAAGATGTCACCCCTGTGATGTCACAAGGACCTACCCCTGTGACATCACAAGAACCTATATCTGTAATGTCACAAATTCCTACCCTGTGACATCAGAAGGATCCACCTTGTGACATGACAAGGCCCCTGTAACATCAGACCATAGTATCTGGCATGCTTTATAGAAACTTGGCTGGAAGATGACAGAGGCCTAACATGGAGCAGAGTCTCCCAGAAATGTACTGTGTTAGTGAACAGGTGAGGAAAAGTGGGTAGGGGAGGAGCAGCTATGGTCAATAAAGAGCATCTTAACCTGACCAGCTTATGTATTGAGGAGCTGAACCACACTGAATGTGTGTACCTGAGCTTGAAGACCAGGGATAGACTGTTACCACCAATCCTTTTATAATTGGACTTGTAAATGACCAGAAAAAATGATTGAGGTCATGCTGACTGGCGATGTGTTCAGGGTCATGGAAGCCCAGATAGGACTATGTGGAAACCCCTGGTGCCGATGGGTTTCTGCTAATCCCTTCATTGCTTCAGGGTCTTGGCATTTTTGAACACAGTGGAAGACAAACTGCCCAGATAAAGCAATCAGAGACCATCCCTTGATCTTACCCTATGGTGACCTTCCCTATACACTCTACTTGGTTAAACATTAAGAGATTGTCATGAATCTCATCAATGTTTTGTCACTCTAGAGCAGTGGTTCTCAACCTGTGGGTCCCCAGATGTTTGTGGACTTCAGCTCCCAGAAGCCCCAGCCACTATGGTCAATGCTCAGGGCTTCTGGGAGCTGAAGTCCAAAAACATCTGGGGACCCACAGGTTGAGAACCACTGCTCTAGAGTTAAAGCAGTAAGCCCATTCCAGATGCCTTTGTCAGTCCCATGAGAAAGCCATTATGGTAACTATCACCCTTTTCACCCAATCTCCCTCCATATCCACCCTTTCTCACCCCACTTTCTGATAGCCTTGTATGGTTCGTAACAATATCTGATTTCTCATATGTTTGTCAATTCAAATAAAATACCTTGTTTACCTTTAACTGGAGTCCTTGCTACAGTTAGCACTGATATACATAGGTGAAAAGATCCTGCCATTACCATCCACTCGCAGGCATCCTTTGAGCTATATCCTTTGAGCTTGTCCCAGAGACTAGGACAAGAAATAAGGGATTCAAGCTGCAGGAAAGGAGATTCCACTTAAACCTCAGGAAGAACTTCCTGACAGTCAGAGCTGTCTGGCAGTGGAATATACCGCCTCCATGGAGTGTGGTGGAGTCTCCTTCTTTGGAGGTTTTTAAGCAGAGGTTGGATGGCCATCTGTTGGGAGTGCTCTGATGGGTGTTCCTGCATGCCAGGGGGTTGAACTAGACGGCCCCTGGGATCTCTTCCAACTCTATGATTCTTTGATCCCCCCAAATTCTGAGGAGATGCTGGCTTTGCAGATGGATCCCAACATCTCCCACCTGCTGGGTAAGAAGACTGAAGATTCTGTTAGTGTCCTGTCTACCCCACTGCCCAACAGATGCCCTGGCCAAGCTCATGGACCTGTCTTAGAACTGGTATTGGAGTCACCCAGACTACTGGTTTTGGGAGACTTGGGAGACATACCCTTGATGCTGTTTTTACTTCTATTCAGTCTGGATGAGGAACTTAAGCTGAGCTGCTGCCGGAGTGAGTTGTCACAGTGTTTCTTTTTCCTTGAAAAAGTGTTGGAAAATGGAGTTCTTGTTTTGTTTAAATTGTGCTTTCAATGTGTTCTTATATTTTATTTGTGGCCCAGATCCTACATCAAGGAGATGAAGTATAACTTTACAGCAATGAAGCATCTGATGAGTTGTCGCACTGTGTGATTTAAAATGCAGACAAATGTGAAACGCGCAATTATAATGCACAGTGCACAGCTGCGCAGCTCTGCTTCTGCAAACTTCAGATGAATACAGACCTCTGTATTGGACCACAATGTGCAACGGCTTCTACAGGAAAAATTATCCATGTGTAACTCAGCAACATGATGCCAATTGGTTATTTGGATTTCAATTTTATTATCTCCTGGAATTTTATCCTGTGGCAGAAAAGTGGGAGAAAAGAAAAACAAGGAAACAATGATACTACTCCTTTGCCTTCCACCACATCCATGAGGACTGGATGTCTGTGCATTAAAACTAAACTAGAAACCCTGGATTTTTATTTTAAATGGGCGACTAGGTAGCCTAATCAAGTCCAATTGTTGTTTCTCAGCTTTCAAGGCTTCTATGTGCAGCAGGCTTATTAAATAATTTATGTGTATTTTTTTAAAATTACCATGAAAACACCAACCAAAGGTGGGCTATAAAGTAAGAGTATAATTAAGTCCCGTGGGAAGCGGAAGATGCTCCGCAGACTGTTTTGTCTAAGCATGTTAACTTTCTATGAAGTCCCACTGCTGAGTCCATTGCTTACTTACAAGTAAGTATTTGCAAGATTATTTTTGCACATTCTGCTTTACTCACCAAGTGACCCTCTGGGGATCCTAGCTTCAGTTTTATGTACCCTGATATAACAAGGAGCTGGGATGAAATACTTCTTGAGCTTCTATTTGATTTATTGTTAAAACTGGTGGGTAGGTCTGTCCGTTGCTCAAAAGGAGCCAATTGCTCAGGTGCTGTGCATTTATTCTATTTTTTTGACTACTGCCCTCCTTCTTTGGGTTTGTTTGTTTTTTTTTACATTTTTCAATGAAGATTTTGACTTGAGATCCTGGATCAAATGGATGGAGCGCAACACTCATCTTACACACGGCTATAACTTCCCCCCGAAAGGCCGCTGCTATGGCTATATATTGACCCAGCTGGGAAGGAAGGAAGAGGTGACTCAGAGAAGAAACCAGCAGCTGGTCTTGGCTGCAAAGGGAAGGGAAATGGAGGTATTATCCCAGATGGAGCACAAGCTGATTTCCTTTCCCCTCGCAGCTGAGACCAGCTGTTTCTTCCTCCACTGAATTGCCTCCCCACTAGTAAGCAGCCGTAGCAGTTGTTCCCTGGGGCTTGACAAAAGATGGAGAAGGGGTTGGATAGGGCACAGTGGCCTAGATAACAGCTTCCTTTACACTGTCCAAAAAAGAGAAATATGAGCACGTAACCCAGAGTTACACGTCCTTATGCTACTAACAGGTTTCCAGCTTTTGTTTCTAATCCATATCCACTTATCATTAACCATCTTGAGCAAAATTTCTGGCATACAGGTTGGATGTACATTTAGCTTGATTGACTGAATGATTGATTGACTTGAATGCTAATTAATAAATCAAAGGCCATTTCTACACTGCACTCTTCTAGTGCTATGATTCCTCCTATGGAATCCTGGGGTTTGCAGTTTAGGGAGGGGCCTTTAGAATCCTCAGCCAGAGAGCTCTTTGGCCTCAGGAAACTACAAACCCCAGAATTCCACAGGAGGTTGAAAGAGAGCACTATAATAGCGTAGGGCAGAAATGGCCAAAGTGTCGTCCTGGCCCATCCCTTCACTCCCTTTGTGATCCCTGTCTTGTTTGCTCACACTACATCATGACTTTCGAAAGAATGCAGAGACTGACTTATCATGGGATAACCATATTTGTCCTTTCTAGCAAAACCTCTTGTATTCAGCTGAAGCCTAGTCCCAGGTAAATAGAGTAGAATTGGAGCCTTAGATCAAAAGAATGGCATGGAAAAAAACCAGCTATCTTTCTGCCTCAACGCTGCCTATGCTGTGCTTCTGATCTTCCACTTGCCAATTTCTTTTAACTTAAAAAAAAATGGAAGGTCTCCGAGTTCACATCCCATTTGGCCCTTCGGAAGCAGATATAATACCATCTGTTGGCCACGACACTGCAAGAAGTGAGAAGACTGACACCTTGCTAATTAGGAAGAAAGAAGCTATGTGGTTTTCCTTGGTTCTCGAGTTTTTAAACATGAAAGGTAATTTAGAAATGTCTACAGCTGGGCAATTGTCCGCATGCCCCTTGATAAGGTGAATTTCTCTCTGTACTCAGACCTTGTTTCTTTCTAGATTCCTTTCTTGCAGTTGGCAATTCTAGCTTTTGCTGCCAAACTAAACCTATAGCTCTTTTGTTCCTTGAAGTGGCAGGTGACTACAAAGGCCTTTGATACAGTGAGCTGTTACTGGGGGTAGGGCTAAGAGGGATGGAAGATTTGGAAATGATAGACAAGAGGAGTGGTTGACACTGAGCCTCCTCAATATACTCCTGCCAACTTTCCAGGGTAGAGATACAGCAGCGGATAACATCTCCCATGTCAGTGGGGTGGCAAAGCCATTCCAGGCTTTCCTTGGCCTCAAAGGAACTATCCAAGATTCACACTCAGCACCTTGGAAAGCCCCTCTTAAGCTAGCCTGGAGTTAACTCATTGCTCCATTGGCATGCAAACCAACTGCAGTGGGGGACAACTGCGCCCAGAATGGAGCCCACTTTTTACTCCCAAAAAACCATACCATGCTAGCACAGCAAAACCAGCAATGACACAATCATCACATACGCTTTTTTTTTCCCTGGGTTTGAAGAGCTGTACTCTAAAAATACTGTTTTGGGGTTTTTTTCCACAATGATTTTGACCCTTTTCTGCATTTATAGACCAAAAAAAGCTCCCCTGGAGGCACTGCTCTAGATGAATGTCTGACTCCGTGGAAGATAAATTCTACCGTGGTTTCTCCTTTTGAGTAAACTGGCCATGAGGAAAAAAAATACTGTTGTTTGGCAGAATGACAAATTGTGTAGTCATCTTTTGCTATTGATTTTTCTGGACAGCTAATGAACACTGTGCTACACCCAATCATGTACAGTAAGTCTTCTGATCCTCAAGGCATCACCAAGAGAGTGAACAGGCCAGAATCAGCTCTCCACTTAGACTCTAAAACGACCTTTTGCTGGGGGCTGCTAAGGGCCAAAACCTGTCCTGTGTTTGCAGACTGTCATCATCATCAATCATCTTTGTTTTTGTTCTGCCTTTCCCCCAAAACTAAGACTTGAGTTGGATTACAAAAGAAATACAATATAGTTAAAATAGACCAAAAGCCAGCATTAGCATGGAATTAAATTATCTGAAACATTAAAAAGTGTTGGGCTTGTCCCAGTGCTATCAGCCTGGGGAAGGAAGCTCTGACTGAAGGCACCAACAAAGCATTTTGAACTATAGAACCAGCTGTAGGATCACAAACCTCAAGGAGCAAGGGGTGGTTAGCATTCCCCTACCAGGGAAGGACACGGAACACTACCAGGAGCAAGCTGAGCTCCATCCAAAACCTTGTGCCAATACCTGCCATGCCCCAAGAGAGGCTGCTCTGGCCATTGAACGGACATGGAGAGGGAGGAGCTCCATGGGCCACATTTTGGGAACTTATACAGGTATAGGAGAGTCACTTGTGATGGTAAGAGCTGTTCATCAACAGAAGAGATTTACCCAGATGGTAGCAGACTCTCCTACTTTGGAGGTTTTTAAATGGAGGTTGGATGGGTATTTCTCAGGGCTGCTTTAGTTGGGTATTCCTGCACATGCAGGTGGTTGAGGGGCTTTGTGGGACCATTGGGACCACAAAAGAAAGGATCAGGGGGGTGCATGGAGTCTATTGGCTACACTATACCCACCCATGCCCAAAGGCCATGGTCCTGTAATTCTCGCACCTAAACTCAGCTATTTGGGGAGGGATGAATGGCATCCCATTCTTCTAGCAGAGAGAGAGAGAGACAGAGAGACTTTCCACCAAAATGGCAATAGAAACACAAGCTCACAGGCTTGGGACCTTGCTACTCAAGGGAGCACCTCTCTTTATATGTGCCTACTCAAGAACTGAGGTCTGTTGGAAGGGCTCTCCTCCATGTCCCACCGGTGGGGGAGATAACATGATGGGAGGACATGGGCAAGAGCCTTGGCTGCACCCCAGTAGTGGAGTGTTTCCCCTTGAAGGCACTGACATTGGTTCCATTTGGGTCAAGTCAAAACATTTTAATTAAAGCCTTCAAGCCTAATTGTTTGTATGTTGGCTACCCATGTGCTATGTTGGCACCATTTTAAATTGTTTAACCACTTTTAACTTGTTTGGGTTTTTTTAAAAAAAAAATTTAAAATTGGTTAACTATTTAATAGATTTTTTTAATCCTTTACAATTATTTTTATTACTTATTGTTCTAAATCTTCAGATACAGGGTGGGAGACACATATTTTAATAAATGAGCACAGGTTGAATGCCTCTTATCTGAAAATCTGAAATCCAAATGCTCCAAGAAAAGAAAAAAATAACAAAAGAATAGACCCCGTGTTGAACGAAAGGTACATAATCTCGTTAAGTAAATGCAAATATTCCAAAATCTTGGGGAAAAAAAATCCCAAATCCGAAACACCTCTGGTCCCAAGCATTTCAGATAAGGGATACTTAGCCTGTAGAATCTGTCTCATCAGCCTTTAAATGTTTTTTCCTGCCTCTCTTATTGAATTGTATGACAGGATAGCAAAGGACCTTCCAGTGCACGGAGGGGGTCATTTTCCAGAAGTCTCATGAAGCATTAGAGAACCATGTTAACAAGGAAGGGAATTGAATATGCAACTCCCAACCCATTAGCGGCACACGCGGCTACACCAGCTCACTTTTCGCCTTCTCGAGCGCACTCAACTGCTGCTGATGAAGAGATAACTGGAGGCGAGCCTGGGGGACACACGAACAGTGAGGGTGGACAGAGATCCATTTGTCTTCTCCTCTCATAACTGGGGGACACCTGATCCAATTGACCAGGAGATTCACAGCTGACAACAGGAAATCCTTCTTCGTCTCAGACACATAATTACGATGCATGGCATTCGCTGCCACAAGACAGCAGGGATGGGTTCTTCTTCAGGGGGCTTTCAGGGAGAAAAGCAACCAGGCAAAAAAGTCCCCAGCAAAGCTTCCGGACAGCTCAAACCCTGTAATGTTAAGCGGGTAAATCCTTTTATGCAAGGAGGAATAATTGCTGCCACTATGGCAGCAATTCTGTATTTGATAATTCTCCCACTATGGGACAAAATGGTGATGACGTTAATCATTATGATTACTTCTGGTTTCAGTCGGAGGTTGTGGGTTTTGGTGGCTTCTGGGTCCCATGTCAAAGGGGCAGTGAATCCACTCCACTTTCAGTCAAGACTTAAAAGGAGTTATTTGAGACTATCTCCCTCAAATGGGTTCAGCAGTTTGGACAGCTCCTTCAAAGCTATCCAAAACTTGGGGCCTTTCTACACTACACTGTTATAGTGCTATTATTCCCCTTTCAATGTTCTATGGAGTCCTGGAGTTTTCAATTCAGGGAAGAGCATTTAGCATTCTCAGCCAGAGAGCTCTTTGGTCTCAGTAAACTACACACCTCAGAATTCCACAGTGGAAAGTGGAATAATACCATTATAACAGTGTAGGGCGGAAAGGCCCTTGGAGCAGATTCACTGACCCACTCACATGGGAGTGACGAGCCACCATTGCTCCCAGGTCTAAGAAAATAGCCCCAAGGCCCTTAAACTGTGAGAGCTGGAGTAGCGTAGTGGTCTGAGCATTGGTCCACAACCCTGGAGTCCTGGGTTCAGTTCCCCCTTTGGCCACGGAAATCCATTGGGTGACCTTGGGCACATCACACACTCTCAGCCCCAGAAAACCCCATGACAGTTTCACCTTACGGTCACCATAAATCAGAAATGACCTGAAGGCACACAAGAACAACCTAAAGCGTACTCACACCTCCTTTATTTTTAAATATGATGTATCCTAATTATCATTGATGTATTTTAATTAAGATACATTTGTATTTTAAATGGGTTTATGTGTCTTTAGTGTATTTTAACCTATGATGCATTTTTAATTCTATTTTAATTTATATCGTACCCGGCCTTGAACCTTGCAGAAAGGCAGGTAAAAAGTAAAATTATTATTGTTGTTGCTGCTATTATTATTATTATTATTATTTGGGAACACCTCTACTGGTTCAGTACCAAGTTCTCTAGCGATGGTTGCGCCATCTGTGCTGCCACACCACTTGGTAATGCTATTTTCCTTCCTTCCTAGCTAGATTATGAGAAGCATCAGTAGAACCAGGTAGGAGCTGTCACTACACACCTTTTCAAATCAGATTCCGGAGTGTAGCTACTTGTCACTGCTTCAGAGACAAAACAGAATGAGAAGGAATCAGGTGAGAGAAAGAAAGAAGCTCAACGGTGTTTATGTTCCTAGTCCCCCGGGAGTCAATACAAGCTCAATTTCCATTTACTCTGGCTGGGGAAACATGAAGAAGCCAGAAGAGAAATATCAGTAAAATGTGAGCTAAGATATTAGCGCTTGAAAAGGATCAAGAGGTGTCTGGAAAAAGAAAATACAGGGGGAAACATTCCCTCTAACCATGAGCTTGAGTGGTGAATGGTGGCAGAGGGCAAATGGGACCCCGGAGAAACAAAATGGCAGAGTTGGGACAGCGAGAAAAGAAAACAAGGAAAATGGAATGGAACGGAATGGAGTAGAGTAGAGTATCCCAGAGGAAACAACTGACTGGTTGAAACTTGAAACTCTGAACATCACTGCTTTTGTTAGGAATTGAAGGACGGGAGACATCAAGGAAATGTTTTAGCCTCAATTCTACATTCACTCCATTGAACCAATGCAATTTACCTATCTCACCATTCAACGAAGTTTTTCTAGTTGTTATAACAATATGAAAAGGCTATGCAGCAAGATATATGCAGGTAAGTTCTCGATGCAAAGAAAAGAAGGAAGAGAAAGAGTAAGAGAGAGAGTAAATTAACAGTTTCTATTTAAGTGTTGGTCTTTTTTGTTTTGTTTTTAACCATGTTGTTTTAGAGAAAGGGCAGGGTACAAATAAAGATCGTCATCATCAACATGTTCTGTTAAGTTGGGCTCTTGAGGAGAGGGTAACTGTGGATCTCCATTTCTTGGCAACCTCCATTCTGACAGCCACCAATAATACTGATATCAGTTTTTCAGGATGCAATGATGTGGTCAGTCTCCAAGAGATGGAAAGGAGCAATAGCTATTCAGTTATTGATTCAATGATTACTTTGATTGAGACCAAGCAAGGAAATCAAAGGAAGACTAGGACTTAAAAGGACGACTGTGCAGGAACTATACAAAATCCTTTTGGACTAGGGTACTGGGAGACCAGTGGTTGGAATCCCTGCTCAGTCATAGAAACCCACTGGGTGACCTTGGACAAAGTCATACGCTCACAGCCTCAGAGGAATGCCAAGAAAACTCCATGACAACGTTGCTTTGGGGTCACCATAACTCAGAAATGACATGAAGGCACACAACAACAAAAATATATCATTGAATACCAAGGTCAGGATTGTCATGCCTTCCTATTTCCAAGCTGGAGAATGAAGATGGTTAATAGGAAGAAAACCGACTCGTCTGAAATGTGGTGCTGGGGGAGAGTTCTATGAAGAACATGGACTGCCAAAAGAAAAAACGAATGGGTCTTAGAGCAAATCAAACCTGTGCTTAGGACCTATCATGAAAAGACAGGACTCATTAGAAAAGACAATGATGATCGGTAAGGGGGAAGACAGTGGGAAAAGAGGAAAACCGTATTACAGGTGAATAGATCAATTAAGGAAGCCAGGGCCCTGAGTTTGGAAGACTTGAGTAGGGCTGGTAACCAGTGGGTCTTTGTAGGGGGGATCTCTTGTTCATAGGGCTACCATACATTGCAGTTGACTTGTAAGCCATCAACAACAGCAACCTATAGGATTGCACCTTTTGTTTCTGGTCTGACATCCTGGGAAAGAATCTATGAAACCACTGCAACATTTCATATCACGTTTTAGTATCCCTCCAAAGATGCTTGTTAGGTGATGGTTCTTCTAGCCTACCCTTCAAATTTAAAATGAAAACCCTCTGAGATGGCATTACCAAGACAGATAATAGCACAAAGTACCAGCACGTGTGCAGAGACAGAGGGGGAGAAAATATATAAACTGCATATAAATGGCTGTGTTTCAATTCAGCAACTGGATTCCTGGGGTGAATACAAAGTTCTTTGTGTGGTACTGAGCAGACATTGTGCTCCATGTCAAGGGAGCTTCCAGAACCCTAGAGAAGGCCTTGGACTGGGTCACCATAGGCCCCCTAAATAGAACAGAAATGGTCAGCCACATTCTTGGGGGGACACAGAGGTTCCTGTAACATCCTGATACAACATACAGATGTAGATCTGGATCTTATTGTTGCTCCGTATTTTAAGGAGACTGGGGTATGACATTGATCCAAGTCCATCCACTGACACTGGTGGCTGGTCAGTCTCATGTCACAGGGACAGCAACTCCATTTCGGGTTTTGAATATCTTCAAAGGATCTGTCCAAGATGCTGAACCTATCTGGGGGCCCATGATTCAATATCTTGGTTGATTCTTTGGGTGTGCATTAAAACATGAACTGGACTCACCACCACCCCTGACATGGGTGCCACCAACCACCACTGCCCACTGAGTTTATGCATATGCAGGAATCCTGATGTGGCAATCCCCAGTGCCAGTCCAACATATTGCCTGGTGATTTTCCACTATGATTTTCCACAATGAATAAAAAACGGCCAGGAAAATGCATTCTATTTTTTCTACAAAGAGCTGAATTTGTAGAACATCCCAGCCAACAGAGGCTGGTGGTTCCAATGTCATTGGAATTCTGATCCTCTCTATGTTTTAGTCTGAAGGTTAAAAGAAGGCATCTAAGGCACTGAATGAATTCTGAAGATCCAAGTTTCTGCACTTTGTATAGTTCATGGAAAATTCAGACTAAAATACTGATTACATTCACCGTTCAACTGTCAAGAAAGCCACTGGGCAACTTTGGCCTCGATGATGAAATCATCACTGAAAAGCGGGGTGTGTGTGTGTGTGTGTGTGTGTGTGTGTGTGATTGCCAAAACAATGGATGCCCAAGGACTCTGATTACGTCCCCGCCCTTCTGGAGAACACAGTTTTGCTTTCAAACATGGAAAGAAATAACAAACATGGAAAGACCCCGTGTAGACATTAACGTTTATGATCTGTTTGCCCTCTTCCGATGCCTCGTTATTGGCTTCGTTATTTCTTTATGTATCTCCTTTTGCTGTTTGCGCCTCTTTTGTTCTCTCCCCTGCCCTTTCTTCTCTCGCTCTGATGTGCTGCGGTGCCGCGCAGCACAATTAAGGCCGCTAAATCAGCATCGGCAGGCCGCGCAAGACCCCTTGGCTCCTTAATTCTCTTTTAAGATTTGAATTTCGTATGCAGCACCGGCCTTTTGTTCTCTAAGGTCTTGGAATTACTCAGGAACCGCGAAGGCTGCATTTGCTGTTCTCCTGGGTTCCTTGCGGATGTCACTTTAAAAATTAAGAGGTAAATCTCACCAGTCATCGCCTCCCGCTCCAAAGAAAGAAGCTTAAAGGCAGCCCAGTTTTGAAAAAAAAGTTAGCATGTGCTAAAAGAAGTTCTTCCAACAGGAGAAGAACTTCGAAGCTGACATTCAAGCAAGACTTGTTGCATTTGGTTTGTGTGTGTGTGAAATCTTGTCTTGCTTGCAGAGTGGTTTTTGTGGATGTAATTCTTCATTAAATTAATTCTCAAAAGAAGCAATGACAAAATTTAGTTATTTTCTTCCCCTGCCTTGTGAGAAAGTTTTTGAAAACTGCAATTTTTGAAGGCTGTTTCCAGTTATTCTGCACCAAATTTGCACAGTTTTTCTTTTTGGACAAAAAAACCCCCAACATTTTCTCCAGCAGAAATATTACTTTCTTTGCAGAAAGTGATGTTTCTGTGGGGAAAAAAGTATGATTTTTGCATGGGATAAGTCTCAAAGTATAGCATATTCTGTGCCAGAAACAGCATTTTCTGCGCAGAAAATATTATTTTCAGCTTGGGATTGATTGGTTAATGATACTGTTAGCTGTTTGGGATAACATATTGAGAGACAGACAAAATACAAATTAAACAATAAATGCTAAAAAAAAATTGTTGAGGGATCACTACCTTGGAAGGCTCAGTTCGCCCCACACTTGCTATCTTGATGCCTGGAGGTAGACTCTTTAATTTAGGCAGATTTTTAGCATTTAAGTTATTGTGGCTGAAGGTTCTTTTAAAGGGCTGTGTTATTTTTTTTTTAGAGAGTCAGTATGTTGTTGTGTTTTCAGGACTGGACTCGAACTCTGGGAGTTCAAATCCCCATTCAGCCATGGAAATTTAGTGGGTGACCTTGGCAAGTCACACTGTCTCAGCCCCACAGGAAAAGTATGGTGGCAAATCTCTTCTGGAGAAACCCTGCCAAGAAAACCCAGTGATACCTTAGGGGTTGCCATAAGTCAAAAATGACTCGAAGGCACAAAATAACTATATTTTTACCCTTTTAGAACAGCTGGCATCCACTCCGTTTTTTACAAATGTGCAAGCCAGATTTAGGCATTTTTAACAGTCTTGTGCTCATGCTTACAACTGTGGTGCTATTGCCACAATTACAAATGCCCCCAACCTACCTTAACAGCCAGGGACTGCTCTGAGTGATGGAAGCCCGTTCTGCTGGCGACCGGCATACTGCAGGGTGAAGAAAGACCACTGCCACCATTCCTCGTTGCACCACAGTTCACTGGTGGGATGGGGCTGGAATCATCTTCTTGCAGCAGCTTTCCAGCCACCAGCAGAATAGACCTGCATAGCTCAATTCAGCTGCTGGTTTTTAAGGTCGATTTAGGGACTCATGACTGGGGTTACTCACAGTACCTCAGTCTGAAGCTTAGGAGTCTGAGTCCCAGTTTTTGGCCCACCAGAGGGCTTGGACTGCAACTCCCCAAATCCCTGACCATTGCCTATGCTGGCTAGGGCTTCTGGGAGCTGAAGTCTAAGCAGATTTGGAGATCCCAAAATCGAGAGCCATTGTATCCTCCATATGCAAGTCTGGCAATTGGTTGAAAGCAGGTCTCTGGTTTATCCACTTCTCTAAGACTTCCCACATCTTCTAAAGCATCTCCTTTCAGGATCCTACTGACTATATGAAAAACTTCAAGAAAGCAGTCAGCCTACCCTGGAATGTTGCAGACTGAGCAAGCTCCAACAGTTAATTCGAAGAAGGCAAGTGGGAGGAATTTTTGCACACCGTGGTTGATCATGGCAGACCTGCTGTTCCTCTTTTGTAATATCAACTGGTGAAAGCAGTATGACGTACTTTGCACGCTGGGAAGACTTTGTTGCTTAGTATGCAACGCATACCGCTTACCAAATGGTGCCATTCTGTCGGGAAATGGCGCCCTGTGTGGTGAATCGCTGAACTGCAGGCGGGGGCCTTCTTGGAATACCATCTCTCAGTACCGGATTGACTTCGCCCATCCAAATGGGACATTGGCTACTCTTGGGCAAGAATCGTAGAATCATAGGGCTGGAAGAGACCGCAAGGGCCATCGGTGGTTAGAGATACGTGAGATTTTGGCAGCAGAAATCAATCCCTTTAGTGCTAGAGAAGTTGATGGAACTGGCTATTTAAGAAAGATAAATCATCAGGTTGGTTGAAAGGGAACTCCTTACAATCATATCTATAAATTTGGAGACCATATATACTTTACATGAAGGGTAGATTTGGAGATAAAACTCAATCAGGCTTCGAGATATGTGAGTTTCAGAGATAGGAGTATATATAAAATGAAATTCTGGTAGCATTCCCCTAAAACTTAGGTGTGAACTTCATGAGTTTATCTTTTCTGGGGCCACTAAAACATCACAAACAAGATGTGTTTTCTTAGTAAAAATCCAAAAATCTATCTAAGATAGTACCCATTGTGTCTGTAGAAAGTGGTCTGCTACTTGTAAGCCCAGTGGCACATGGGGGACTCTCATTTCAGTAGACACAGTGAATCTGTTCTTGGCTTTAGCTTGAACCCTGAAGGAGCTTTCAAAGATGCTGAACTTTGACAAGATGCTGAACATTAACATTAACCCACTAAATATGCTCAGATTAAAACCAAGAGTGGATTGAGCACATCCACTGAGGTGGGAACCCTCAGCTGAAACCAGGTTAAAGCGCACCTCAACAGGCCATGTCCTAACCCTTGGGTTAGGCCTCTTTCGAGAGCCTTTTCCTCTCTGGTCCAAGTTTTCCAGCATTTCCTTCTGCAAAGTTCAGACCGTGCCCTGGGAGTCCAATTCAATCCATTTTCAAAAGCAGAGAGAGCAGAGTCCAGGCAGCAGAGAGTTAAACCTATCACTGGATTGTTTGAAATCTACTTTTACGCCACCTCATTTGAATGACTGCGCTCAGATCAGTCATGAAGATGGCATTTTTAAAACCCCAAAGCACCAAGACAACAACAACACACTGCCTTTCCCCATTTTTTATTTTTTTATTTTTTTATTTTGGAAATATTTTTTATCACCCGTGCATTTTGTGAATGCTGTTTCAGGTGAACATTTATTATGAATCTCTGATCTGGGGCTACTTTGCAGGGTGGTATTTTTAAGCCTGTAAACACAGGCTGTCATAAATCCTGCGTGCTCACCTTGATGTGGAGTTTGATTGTAGCATTCCCACCGTCCCCGGGGGAACAAAAGGGACTCTTGCCCCACGCGTCATACGGAGAAAACACAATTTGTATTTCCCCATCCCATTATAAATAGCGCTTTCCCCTTCAGATCTTGTAATATTCAAAAGTCTCGACCATCTTCCGAGATTGCTACCGTGTTTGCATGATTGGAAATGTCAAGGGGAACATTTATAAACGAACGCACAGTCTCTGGAAATGGATTGGCTCCTTTCCTATCAAAACGGGAAATCTATCCAGAAACACAGGCCTGCCTGAAGGTAGCATCCATCCTCCCAACCCCCCTTCCACCCCATCAATAAACTTTTACAGCAAATATCCCCATATTTTATTTTTATGGCTGCATCGGCTGGAGAGAGATATCGGATTAATATGAGAATAAAACGGGGCAGGGAAACGGGCCCTAAATACAGAAGGGAGATCTGTCACAGCATCATACAAAATTTGCCGCTTGATTCGACATTTACTGGGTCACCGTACTGTAATTTATGGGTAGCTTAATAGCTCCCCTGGGCTTCCGTGCTCTGGCTGAAAGGAACAGCAACTGGGCTTTTGTTGTCAACACAGGTTCTCTGTGCAGTTGCCACTGAAAACTGCCTAAAGCAGAGAGGGCCGCCAGTGTCCTATGTCTTTGGGCAGCAAGTGTCCAAAGGGAGAGATTCGCTTAATGGAAAAAGTTACAGGGAAGCCAAACCCAGGGCCTTTCCACACTACATTGTTATAGCGCTATTATTCCACTTTCAACCCCCTGTGGAATTCTGGGGCTTGTAGTTTACTGAGGCCAAAGAGCTCTCTGGCTGAGGATTCGAAAGGCCCCTCCCTAACCCCAGGATTCCATAGGATGCTGAAAGTGGAATAGTAGCACAATAACAGTGTAATGCGGAAAGGCCCCAAGTCCAGCTCATGCAAGGGGGAACCAAGAAGACGAAAGGAGGTACAATGGGAAGGGCTTAGCCATCCAGAAACTGTTGTACAAGCTTGTCATCCAGATATTCAAAGTCAAAAAGAGGTGAGTCATTAAACATAGGCAATCCAGGGGTCAAGAAATTCAGGGAATGCCAAGAGTACAGCCAGTTGAAAACACTGAAGGATGTAAAACAGGATTTGCCGAAGCTGCTGGGAGATTTATAGATGGCTGTCTCTGTATACCTGATTAGTCAGTGTCTTCTATTTAATTGACAATTCCTATGCAGTTTTTCTTTTTCTCTTCACCAGACTTCTGGAGCAAGGTATCTTTTCAGTTCATAGTTGTGTAAGCAGAGTTTCACAAGTGTCACCATTTCACAAGTGTGACCATTTCACATGCAGTTGCAGATTCTTGGATGGTGCATAACTATTCCTCAGTGCCTTCAACATACCACTGGATTCATTGGGATTACTAAAGCACATTGGCTGATTCCACAATGTTAGGGTTAACAAAGAGGTGAGGTTGCCAAACCACCATGTGGTTGCATGGGTGTAGAGTTACACTCTGCAAGTGCAATGTAGGGTCTTGGCCCCTCCTTGCTTCCTTTTCCATAAGTCTACCTTTGATAGGACTCGAAGGCATCTGTTCAGCATTTCTTGATTAGAATAATTCATGCTCAAAATAGTCCTCTTTCTGTAGTTGGCGGGGGGGTGGGGAAAAACAGGAGGAGATGATATGCCAAGCGATCTAATCCGGAAATTGCAGCGGACTGAGCCATCAGCCGTAGCGTGCAATGCTGCAAGTGGGTGAGCTTGTCATAACAGCTTGATTTCCATCTCCAATAATTATGACAAACCCAACAGTGCCTGCTGTGTATAAACATGAAGGAAGAGCTGGTTCGATGTCCCTCCTCCCTTTCCTCTCACTTCATTGCAGAGCCAGGTGAGGAGAGGGTGAACCAATTTCCAGGAAACAGGAAGCACAAGAGGAGACGGTCTTGTAAGGGCTATCTATGCAAAGGGGTAACACAGGGAAATTTGTTGCCTATTTTGCAAGGTTAAGAAAGAATTCTTTCCTTCCACCACCCTTTGCAGTCCTTCTTGTATCTCTGCATCTCTCTGTTTCAAAAAGAAGGACCGTACAAACATTTTCTTTCTGACCTCTGAAAAATAGGGCATTGGAAATTGTCTGGGGGACACCAGCCTACATAAAAGTGAAAAACATCCCCAGGGAATTGCAGAAGGCTTAAAACAATGCAATTGTTTTTCTGTTCTAATTTGCTGGAGATGTTTGACCAGCTTTCCTGCAAATTCCTTTTATGTGGAGCGGGGAGAGTTGACAGTTTAATAGAGGTGGTATTCTAGGAGTCAAGTGGGGATAGACAGCCCAGAGTAGGAAGGAATATCCACAATGATCCATTTCCAGGTTGAGAAATGGGTTTTCTAAGAGTTGAGAAACCCTGTTGGAAAGATTAATAGATCAGCAAGAATTTGTGAAGTTTCTGCAGTTTCTCCCAGTATTCAAACATCCTGAAGCATGGAGGAAATATTCTCTCGAGAAATGCACATATACTTTTTTGGTGCTAAAAGTGCTTTTCTGCACACACAAAAAATGGTTTTCCTGCACAGAAAACATGTGCAGGAAACATTGTGCAACCCATGGTATATCTGCCAATGGTGATTGTTCCATATCTGAAAGGAGAATGCACAGTGATTGTTTATGCAATCCAGGTGGATAAAATGATACCCCAAGAGCACTGACGATGTACACCATCCACAAATGCACAACTGCACACCTGGAATCTGTTGGCTAGTCCCTACTAGGTCAGACTCATCCAGCCAAAGGTTGAACGGTGGATCACCACGTAGACAAATCCAATGGATCCATCAGCTCTACTCTATCACTAGATTTAGCTCCATGTGAAATGATGACACTCATAAACCTCTGCTTGCACAAGCATGAACAGAATATCTCCATTGTATAACTGCTATCTAGTGGAATTCATATGGTTGTAGGAGACCAATACGATTCTAGGCAGCGATTTTTTGGCCAACATCCTGCAAGGAGATTTTGGCCAAGATAGGCAAACTTAAGGCCATTTCGGCACTGAACTGTTATAACGCTATTATTCCACTTTCAACATCCTATGGAATCCTGGGGTTTGCAACTCAGGGAGGGGCCCAAGGCCCCTCCCTAAACTGCAAACCCCAGCATTCCATAGGATGTTGAAAGTGGAATAATAGCGTTATAACAGTCCAGTGAGGAAATGGCCTAAGTCCAACACAGTCCAATGTATGTGTTTTTGGTTTCTTTTGTAGAGGTTGATATTCTCTTCCTTCTCCACAATGACCAAAGGTGCCCAGGACTCAATGGCTCACTGGGCTGTCCCCTAACTCCATGACTATTCAGTGGTTGGTGGAAGCGGAGGGGGGTCAACTGGTCCTGGTTCCATTGGTTCTGCCACCCTAGACAGACACAGAATGGACGCCTCATTCGCTAAGACCTCCAGAGAATCCTGGGACATTTTGGTGGGCAATGTCCTCGTTCTGTATCTGGGTAGGGGAACATGGCCAGATGCTTCTCCAATCCCCCCTGCCACTGGAAGGCCATAGAGGTGAGGGTTATCACAGTGTAACACTAAGCCCTGGTGTGGTGAGGAGGGAGCCATAACACAATTCCAGCTGCACATCTTGTACTCAGTGATGGAGGATGTCAGCTAGCCCCTGCTCAAACCAGTATGGCCTCCCACTGCATCCTCCCACCCTCATTCTGGTAAGGTGTGCAGTTAATTGAATAACAACCCAATGCAGCCCCATCATGATTAAAACACAATTACACAGGCAAATTGGCACTTAATTTAGGTGCAACAAACAAGCCTCTTTTATCATGCCAAAAGATCAAAAAATGACATTTCCTAGTATATCATTTCCAGCCTGTCTGAAAAACTCTTCATCTTCTTTGGGTTATAGTTAACAGGGAACCCCAGGGTAGCTTTGAATATGAAATGTGGAGCTGCATTTTCAATCAGTCCTTTAAAAACATCTAAAAACTCAACAACTCAGACCGGTATTAGTAAACAAGACACTTCAGCAATAATTGCAAACAAGTAATTTGGATACAGATTCTGTGGGGAGAAAGAAGCCGCCGCGACGTGTGATAGATGAAAAATGTGCATGCGTACGTTTCAAAATGTAGAATTTAGAAAGTAGGATGAGTAAAAACAATTTGAACAAGGAAGTACCAAATACCTCAATACTGAAATGATGAACATATTAAAGCATAAATCATATGTAAATGGGAATGAATCTATCCCAATGTGAATGGAATCTAAACTATCAAGCCTGAATGCTGTTACTAGTTCCAACTAGAGAAGACTCCCATTGAATCAATGTGATTTTCATGGCTATTGACTCACCATCAAACAATTGATGTATTAGTCTATTCTAGCTGGAAGCAGGCAATAGGATTCAAGCCTGTGGCCAAGATCCTGGTGTGTGCTGATGTAACAGTGCTGTTAGTAGTAGTACTGGAGCAACAGGTAGAAAAAAACCATGGATGCCATGAAGGAAGGAAGCAAAATTACACCAAAAGAAGGCTATGACTTCAAGCAGCCAATTTGACATGTCCTAGATGGAGTATAACTTGGTGCTCATGGAGTCACATCACATTCATGCATTAGTGATTTACAACACTGTGCAACTGAATGTGCAAACAAATATTGAAACCATGAATGAAAGCTGCAATTTACATCTGCATGTGCAACAAGCAAGACGCAATCCACAACTGTATGTGCAAAGTCAAAGATGCCACATATGCAACAGTACTACATTCACAACTCTGCTTCCACAGTCTTCAACAGAATATAGATCCCCACACTGGACAAAAATGTCCAACATTTTCTGTAGGGGAGTTTACTCAAGCGTATGTCACTAATAGAATGCCAGACAACATTTTCCAAGGTCCAGTTTTGCATTGGATTTGAGTCATCTTTGTGCCATTTGGAGGAAAAAAGGATTCACAAAAAGTCTGTAAGATGTGAGGACATGGGAGATTGGGGGGGCTTTAGGTTGGCTTCAGGGGTTCCAAAGTGTGGCCCCATACACCACAAAAAATCTGCAGACGTACCTTTGCCACTGGTGCTGAAAATACCAGATTTGCAGACCCTTGTGGGAATTGCATCCACTTCCTTAATGGCACTCATGCCAGTGTAACACTATGATGGGATCCCAGCATTTATATTTGATCGTCATTTGCATACAGGTCATTTTTTTAACCCACAGATTAATGAGGAAGTAGCTTGACAGTGAGTTGTGACTGAACGCATGCAAAACTGAAACAAACTGGAAATGCTGTTCTCCATCCATCTCTGTCTATCAAACGTTATCTTTGATCAGTCGCAGCTGATCCATCCCCATCTGCATGCTCTGCTGCCAAGTTAGTATGGGTCACATGGCCCAGACTATCATGACCTTAACATGGAACTGGCTTTGAAAAGAACCCAGAAATTTCAGCCAGCAAGGAATTTCATTGCCCATTTGTTGACAGGTGTGAGTTTGTCAGAACATATTGCACTAATCTTGAAACATATGCATTGGCCACCAGTTTGCTTCCAAGCCTGATTCAAAGGGCTCACTTGAAGTTCTCCAAGACATGAGTTCTGTCTAACCCATTCCCTGCACTTCAGCAGAGATGATTGGTGGCACTCATGTTAGGGCAAAAGTGAGTCTGCTTCAGGTTTTATTTTGAACCTTAAATGAGGTATCCAAGGTACTGAACTTGTTTGAGGGCTGAATTCAGCATCTTGGAGAGCTCCTTTGCACCAAAACCCAAGGCAGATTCACTGACAACACACCCACCAGTTGGATTCTATGGCTAGGATCCTACATAGTGCTTGTGGTGGATATTGGACAGGTGGAATGTATCCAGAGAAGGGCAACCAAGATGACCAAAGGTCTGGAAAGCAAGCCATATGAGGAATGACTTAGGGAGCTGAGAGCGTTTAGCTTGGAGAAGTGAAGATGAAGAGATGACGTGATAGGTACTTTTAAATATATGAAGGGAGGTCTTGGAGAAGATGGAGCAAAATTGTTTTCTGCTGCTCCAAATATTAGAACAATGGATTCAAATTACAAGAATGCAATATTCCTGACATGTTAGGAAGAACTTTCTTTTTACTGAAAGAGTAATTCAGCAGTAGGATACATCATCTCAGAGAATGATGGGCTTTCCAACTTTCAAAGTCTTTAACCAGAGGTTGGAAGGGCACTTTTCAGGAGTGCTTTAGGTGTGTATTCCTTCATGAAGGAGTCAGGGCTAGATGACCTTCCTGGCAACTTTCCAACTCCACAGGTTCTATGATTCTGTGGATAATACGGAGCAAGCTCAATTCCGCACTCACCTGCCTACTTGAAAGATAGCTTCCAGGTTCCAAAGTGCACTGCCATAACTCTTTCATCAGTAGGGGAGTGTGGAAGATCAGCAGGGAGCATCTGGCTGCAGTCCTGCAGGCAAGAAGAGAAAACTGGCATCACCCTCCTGGTTGTCCAGTGAGTACAAGCGGATGCATTGGAAACCTGGGAATGTGAAGATAGCAGTCTCTTCCAGGCTGCAGAATAGCAAACAGACCCTGCTCAGGTGCTTTCCTTCCTCATTTAGCCACAAAATGACCAAGGCATTGTGCTCCAGAGCTTAGAAGCTGCCTTCTGTGGAGGTAAGGAAATGTTGCACGAGGAGATACCGAATGCATTGTTCCATGACACACAGCAACAGACATACACTCATGTAACTTCAGCCTATGAAAATCTATGTCACCAAAAAGATTCCAGATTAAGATCTCTCAACCAGCTTAAAGTAGACAGGGGCAGAGGAGTAACTCCACCTTATTTCCCAGGAAGCTACAGGCCCTCAGGGAGAGCTTCTCCTCTGGAAACTGACTGACAATTGGAGGGTAGGTCTGGAAAGTATTTGGCTGTTCTTGATCATCTAGAAGAGCAGAAAATGGGAGAAGCATTCACTTCCCAGGACAGAAACTGTTTCTTAATTCTATGATGTTCCAGGACATATGGATACCACTTGAGAGCATGCCCATGGCCAAGGGGAGCTATTCCTGGGTGTTATCTGGCTGCCATTCTGGATTTACCTTTGCATTGTTGTGCCAAAAGGTAAAGTATACCTCCTTCTGCAATGACTTTCAAAGTACTTCCACTGAGATAACCAGGGGTTATACCAGCATAAGCAACCTATAGGATTCCGGCCCCAATTTCACCTTGAGAGAAGGAAGATGTTTAAAATAAAATGATTCCATTCATTAACTATTTCCCTGCTATTCCCCTTCCCAAGAGTGTCCTCTGTGCAGATTGCAAAGCATAATGAACAACAGAAAAGAAACTCAGGCAACGTCTGCATACGCAATTTAGAACTCTTCCCAAAAATGTGTTCTGTATGACCACAAACAAATGAAGGAAATTAAACATTGCAAGGATGGCAGAATATGAAATGGAGCATTCAAGCTCTTGACGATGGCAATTAACCAGAAATTAGACTCATGAATTTGCAACAACTCATTCTTTCCAGCTTAGCTGAAGGCCTGGTCTTCAAAGCCACCCTTCCTTCAAAGTCAACACTTCCATGAAAGGCACCTCTGCAATGAATCATTCTTAACTTTTAAAACTTGCTCCCCACCTCCATAGCTACCCTCACCTCTGCCTTGATCTCTATGTGTCTGCAATATTAGTCAAATCAAATAGTTTGGGCACAAAGTTGGTGTCCAAAACTCAAGTTGGCACCCTTCCTGTCTTCGCTGAACTGCATCTGCTGTCCTTGGTGCTGAGCTTGTTTCTGCTGCGTTGGCATCCAAGTGGCAGTTTTATCCAGCTACAAAAAGGCCAATGGGCATCCAAGTCTCTGCCAATCATCCAAACCAGGACAATCCTGGCTACCCTGCTGGTTGGTAGGCCAAGTTCAAGGGGTGGGGGCGCCCTCATTAGACCAGCAGCTATGCAAACAAGCTGGCATCTCTTGGATCCTTCCTGCACAGGCAATATCTGTTCCCTACTCTTGGCACTTCATTCCATTTGTCTGGTTTTCAACATTCAGATGGTGTTTTGTTTCTTGAATGAAAAATTTGACTCAGGGGTTCCTGGGGTGGGCATGGGGTAGAAAAAGTATTTGCATGATTGATTGTTTATTTTTGGAACCAAAATGCTAAAGAATGACTCTCTTGTTCAAGTTGATAGAGCATCTAAAGTTCAATAGTACTTCAATAGGGCTTCAAATCAAATAAGAAATAAGTTACAATTCCACTCAGCAAGAGTGAAGGGAAAGGAAGAGAAAATCATAGCATTCGACTGAGAGAATGTGACTTGCCCAAGATCACTCAGGGGTTTTCAGGGATAATGGAATTCAAATCCTGGCCTTTCAGAGTCCCAGTCCAAGCCACTACACTGACCACTGGCTCTTGTTTTCTGAGAGTTCAGCCCTCAGTTCTGAGCCTGATTTTTTTTCCCCAAATACAAAGAGATCAGGGGACACAGTGAGGGGCACACTGGCCATTTTCTCGGAGGCATGGGGTGCTCATTTCTCATCCCTGCAGTACCACAAGGTACAGAGACACAAGCCAGTGTCTGAAATACGGGCTCTTTCTCCTTCCCTATTTAGTACTACCTTCAAAACAGGAAATGCTACAGCAAAACATTATATTTCCACCACAAAAATGAGGTGATCCTTCATTCATTTGCATTCATAATATGACTTGTTTCTGGGAGAGCAGTTAATTATGAACAACTCATTATTTTAACTAGTTATTTCAAGGTCCATTTTTGACTTACCTGATCCAGCCCTTGAAACAGGGTGGTTTGTTTTCTTCAACGAATTAAAAAAAATATAAATCCCAACTTCTCACTCATAATCCAATTTTCCTTAATTCATTTCATCTGTTCGCAGCTTGAGTTTATGAAATTTGCTATCTATTGAGTAATTTGCCTTCATTTGTGTGACTCGATTAATTCATTTAACATGTCTTTGAGGAAATGAAAGTTGAAAGCATTGCAGTCTGATTCACAGCTTGCTCCCATGTTGCAACTAGGATAGGAAACCACCATGATGTTCTCTGGAGGGAGGGGAAAAAAATCTTTGCATTTCCTGCAGTCTTCCAAGCAACAGCAGCTGGTGGCTTCCATATCACTGTGGGTGGCAAATCCACTCCAGGTTTTAGTCTAAGGGAGCTACGCAAGGAATCTGGCCTCAGAATCCACCTGGCGGCTTATTGTCAGAATCTCCCCAGGTGTTAGTCCAAAGGAGCTCTCCAAGGTGCTGAAACTTATGCCCTAAACAGATTCAGCACCTTGGACATCTCCTTTAAGATACTAATTAAATGGGTGACACCATTGTAGCTATTGCTGTTATTGCTGCTGTTGTCATCATCATCACCACTATCAGCAGTATTTATACCCTGCCTTTCCCCCATTAGTGAAACCCAAGATGATGTTAGGCTTGAAATTTGGTACTCAGTAACTTGCTATAGAATCACAGAATCATAGAAATGTAGAGTTGGAAGAGACCACAAGAGCCATCCAGTCCAACCCCCTGCCATGCTGGAAAACCCTCAAAGCACTCCCGACAAGTGCCCATCCACCCTCCGCTTAAAAACCTCCAAAGAAGGAGACTCCACCACACTCCGAGGCAGCACATTCCACTGCCGGACAGCCCTGACCATCAGGAAATTCTTCCTGAGGTTCAGGTGGAATCTCCCCTCCTGCAGCTTGTATCCATTGCTCCTTGTCCTGGTCTCAAGAGCAGGAGAAAACAATAGAATTAACACTTGCTATTGATTAGTATTTGGACATCCAGGGCTCATCAAACAACCTTGCTTTAAGTAGTGCTTGTTCTGCTTAGTACATGTTGCTGGGCAGTATGTGCAGAAGGGAAGGACGCTGCCACTGTCAAAGATGTCTTTAGGAACAACCCAAGATGTTGATTGGAATTCACAGGTTTGGGAATGTTAAGGGTCACACAAAATGCAGCATGTGTACAAGCTGTGACTCTGCTAATGCTGCTGCATGAATCAGATACGCACCTGGCTATGTTCCTGTAGCCAGACACAGAGTGGTGGCATCATGCTCTGAGACCTTCAGATGCCCCCAGCCAATCTCAGTGGATGGTGTAAAGATTCCACGCCTGGTTATGTGGTCATAGCCAGATACATCTCCAATACTGTCTACTCTCTATCAGGCATGGGGTGGCTGGGGAGGGCGGCTGAAGCAGCTCCACATTAAGTCTGGGCTATCTTGAATGTTCAAAAGCAGACTTGCCTAAGGAAATATGTTTCTCACATGTGCCTATGGCTAAGAATAGAAACAGAATGAAACGAAAATAGACGTGACAACAGAAATGGAATAGAAATAGAAACAATTTTGAAATGGAATGTAGTTAAGTTGCTTCTAAGCAAAACCACAAACATAATGTAGAGCCAGCTGTGTTTTCAGTGACATTGGACAACAAGATTTCTCTCAGCACCATACATACACATCACGGCACATGCCACACATACAAAACACAAGACACACATCCTAGTTCCTGCAGCTTAGCTCCCCTCCATTTCCCTGAGGTGTGGGTTGCATTGATGCAAGCATCGTGGGGATCTTAGAAAATGTTGGTTGGCCTCATCTTAGTGACTTCCTCACGCACATAAGTTTCTTTACAGAAGCAGCTGGGCATTTTTGTCTGATACGGAGATGAGTATTCAGATGAAGGTTGTGGAAGAAGAGTTGCGACCATGGTGCTAGAGGAAATTCTGGCTTATTCGTGTAAGCAATCAAGGGGGAGAACAGGGGGGAGTATCATCATTCTTCCTCTCTCTCTTGGGAGAATTGCAGTGGGGACAGGGGGCAGTCCCTACAACTCAATCAACTCCCTCTCTCCCCCACAAACCATTGAATGGCCATAGCAGACACACACTGGGCTTGGTAATTGCCAGTTGGAGCCTTTGGGATGGCACAAGGGGCCAGAAACAGCCCCTTGCACTCCATCAAATATAAGACATATGTGCACCTAACACCTTAGCATTTGCAGCTCAGTGTCACTCATTGGGTTCTAGCCTACATCTCAGTTAAAGATTAATTCAGAAAAGAACTATTGAACGACACTGCTTAGTTCAGACAGAGTAGAGACATGTATTAGATGTGCACTGAAATCTTCCTCTGAATGTAGTTATTTCAAGCTGTGATGTCACTCTAATGAAGCAGGGAACATGCCACCACACCATTTCCCCAGAGGCTGTGACAAAGAACCTTTGCTCATGTCTGTTTCCTGCAAAGAAGCTGCAGAAATACAATGAGAGTCAGGTGTAACTTAATCATTCAACTTATTAGGATCACGGATCAGTCATATAAAGGGCAAAAGCAGAATGTAGCAAGGAAACCAAAGTAGGAAGTGGCTCCCAGGTACAAAAATTCTTGCACAGATATGCTTAAAAAGTAAATCAATTCATGCGAAATATGAAGCTGAAGGAGACTTCTACAGATATCATGGGCTGCCAAAAATAAAATCACTAGACCCAAGAATATTTCAAGCCTAAATTCTCACTAGAAACAAAGATGACTAAATTGAGGCTGTTGTATGTTGGACATAACATGAGACAATGTGACTCATTGGAAAGTGCAACCATGCTTGGTAAAGTGGAAGGTGGTATGAAAAGAGGAAGACTGTTGCAGAGAGATTGATTAAATCAAAGAAGCCGTGGCCCTGATTTAGCAAGACCTGAGCAAGGCAGTTGGTGACTGAGGATCTTGCTGATCAGTCAGCTGGACTGCAAGTAATGACAGCTCAGTACATCAGCCAGTTTCTAAATCGATACCAAATAGCAATCACGAGGATTACGGTGAGCCAAGATGAGATTTGACCAACTTGCTCCTAGTGGAACATGCTAATACATGCAACTTTGCAACTTTCTAAACAGATTCCTTAGAAGAATCCAATAGAAGAGAGGAGTATGAGAGCTGTCAGATCTGCCCAGGAACTTTTCCAAAATCGGATCCACAAATTGGTAATGAATGTCTTCACCCTACAGGCAGTGCAGTAGGACATGATGAGACTTAGATTTATAGGGCCAATATCTCTCTTCCAGTAGGGTCAGTGACAAAATGCTGTGAAGGGCCAAAGTCCGAACTCTGGGATATTTGGGAATTTCCAGAACGTAAAGAATAACCAACCAGCACTTTTGATACTACATAGCACCCATTCATGGCACCCATGAAACTACATAGCACCAATTACAGGCAACTCTGGAAAAGACTCACCATTAAACCAAATGAAGATGCCATGATGAACACTTTTTGGATTTCAATTATGGTCTATTGATGTCTCCTTTGTTCTTGATAGAAACATTCTGATTACATTTTGAATCATGTATGTTGTCTGTGGTAGGGGAGAGTGGAGAGGGGATCATTTATTACTGTACTTTATAAATTGCTAACAAAATTATGAAGGAAAAAGGGGGAGAAAAGCTAAAAGCAAAGCAATAGCAAAATTTATGCAATGGTTGCTGGCTGCAGGTTCGCTTTGGATTCTTGTTCTGGGCCTTTCCACACTAAACTGTTTTAGTGCTATTATTCCATTTTCAACCTCCTGTGGAATTTTGGGGTTTGTAGTTTACTAGGGCCAAAGGGCTCTCTGGCTGAGAAGTCTAAAGGCCCCTCCCTAAACTGCAAACCCCAGGATCCATAGGAGGTTGAAAGTGGAATAATCACTCCCATAAAAGTGTAGTGCAGAAACGCTTTCTGTCTTTGTGCAAGACTATATTCCAGGTCCCTTGGAGATTTGGTTTCCTCTCACCCTCCTGCTCTTTTTATTCCCCTTCTCTCTTTCTGCCTTCTTGCTTGTTACTCATGCTAAAGACAACAAAGCCAGTTTATTTTTCCCTCCTTTTTAATTTCTGCACTCCTAATGACTGTGTTATTAAGCTGGTGATCACCAGTTCAATTGTGCATGTCTCTCTTTCTTTGGACTGGAATCTTTCCCAAACAGCGTTGCATTCCCTTTGGCAGGGATGCAACGAGACAGAGCAGAGACACCTCACATCTCACACCAGGATGCCTTAGCCTTGTAATTAAAAGGGCTCGTCGGCTCTGACAGAAACAATGGGATATGTGAGGGAAAAAAGATTCATGGATGGGAGCCATGCAGGGGGAGGTCACAAGTGAGACGACTTTTTGCAGTGCATAATTGGCTCGGAAAAAATCATATCCTTAAGAACGTAGTGGCGGCTGGCAGTCAGGCAAACATGAGAAGAGCCTTGCTGGATCTGAGTGAAGAGTTTCTGGGCGCAGCATCCTGTTCAGATGGGAGCCAACCAGCTGCTTATGGGCCTCGGACACTGGTGGCTCCAGTCTCAGTGGGGCATAGATTCGCTGGCCCTTTCTGCTCTACACTGTTATAGTGCTATTATCCCACTTTCAACCTCCTACAGAGCCCTCAGGTTTGCAGTTTAGGGAGGGGCATTTAGAATCCTCAGCCAGAGAGCCCTTTGGCCCTAGTAAACTACAAACCCCAGAATTCCACAGGAGGTTGAAAGTGGAATAATAGCACTATCACAGTGCAGGGCAGAAAGGCCCACCCAGTTCAATCTAAACTTCAAGGGCCTCTCCAAGGCCCTGAACCCAGCCCTCAAAAGAAGCTAAGCCGCTTGGATAGCATCATCCACAGTCCGGGTGGACACCTCGAGCAGCTTCATTCCCTGCCTCCTATTAAACTTTCATGAGTATATGTCTCATTTTGGATGAGACCTGGGGGTGCCATTTGTTAGGGATGAAAATCATCATAAAAAAATCATTTTCACAGGCAACAATGAATAATTTTACTATTCTTGAAGCTGCTGAAAGTCCTCAAGAAGGTGCCATTTGTGAGGGCTTAGAGAGTTTGGAATTTATTCTGAGAAAAAAACACACCTTCTGATACAAAAATAACATTTTCTGCCATTTTCTGTGCAGAAAATCATGCTTTCCTTTCCTTTCTGTTCAGAAAACTTGCTTTCTGCACAGAGCACACTATTTTTTGCACACAGAAAGACTCACATGCATTTTTTTTTTCAGAATGAATTCCAAACCACAAAGATTCTCACCTGTCCCACATTCAAGAGAATTCAAGCTAAGTACCACAACAAACTGAATGTCCAATAGGATGGAGTCAGGGCACTTAAAGTGGTACCAAAGTGCTATATACTGTGATATGTGGATACATGCCAGGGGTTATGTTGGCATAATGCCCCAAGAGGATTCCAGTCTTGGTCCGCTGGGGTCTTGTGAACAACCAAAGAAGCAGAATTCTTGCACCGCTACACAGCTTTGCACCCAGCTGGCTGCTGAGCTAAGAAGGTCACTATTACCAAGGCATATCCAACCTCTGTTTCCCCCATGCTCCATAGCAGTTAATGGGCATCTGTCTCATGCCTTGGCAGAGATGCGGGGAGCAATTATCCTCTTTATAAATCTACTGACTCCTCGGATGTGTCATTCTTCCTTAACAACGTGTTGTCATCATTACAGAGTGAAATATTTTGCTCTCGTGCTGGGAGACGGGACGCTGTATTTCAATCGCTTGCTCATACATATAAAGCGTTTCGGGTTCACTGAGCTGTCAGCGCTTGTCAATGGGATCACGATTCCGCGGGATTGTTCATGCTTCCATTTGGGGGGTGTGCACAATGCCCTGGTGAGATGCAACCCCCTCGCACACGCACTCACACACAACAGCTGCTGTAGAGCCTGTTTGCTTCTCAAGACCAAACGTTTCCAATCAAAGACAGGATGAGTGGAAGCAAATCAGACAGAACCTGTCCAAGAAGCCTTCGAGAGATGTATTCCTTTTGACAACACCCGTCCAGCTGGAGTAACGAAGAATCCAAGCCTTGGATTGACAGCAGGCTCTAATTGTACTGTTGTTGTTGTTGTTGTTGTTGTTGTCGTTGTTTTGTTAACTGCCGTTAAGTCAACTTGAACTTTATGAGACCCTACAAGTGAGAGACCTCCAGGTTGCCCTGTTACCAACAACATTGTAGGCAGCACAGAGCTAGATAGCCCAGCAGGGCGTCTCTGCATAAAGAGGATATCTGTGTTCTAGCCAGAGCTCCAAAAGTTACTTTTGTATGACAGTTCTCAGAAGCCTACGCTTGCTGTGAGAGTCTGGGAGCTGTCCGAAACAGTAAGTCTTCCAAGCTCAGCTACTCCCTTGCTCTACTATGATCTCACATTCCATCTTTCTGTATTCTGATGCTTTCTACAACAAGGGTGGGAAATTGCCCATGGGCCAGAGACAGAGCGAGAGAGAGAAACCCTAAATGCTTCTATTTTCCTCTCCAGTCCCTCTGGAAATGATGACAGGAAACTAGAGGAAACTAGAGATATGGGGTGCAATATGGGAATCCGGGTTCCTGTGCGGATGTGAGTTACCTTCACAAGTTTTCATGCATTTGGGGGTCTTTTGTGGGGTTCTGGAGTAAAAATTGCACAGAATTTTTTTAAAAAACAGGGGCATTGGGCACTTTGAGGGACTGGTGGGGGGCCAGAAAAGTAGGTCCCAGGGACTGATTGTGTGTGGTCTGTGGACCACATGATGGCCACTCCTGGTCTACAAACCTCCTAGCATGACAATTTCTATTATCCCTCACCATTCAGACTGCCTGTTGCAACTTGTGTTGCACCAACCTGCCCAACTGCCTGCCATATTGCATACCATTGCTGTAGCATCTGCATTGCACCCACCTGAACTGCACTCTCCCAAGTGCCCTGGCTTTGCATTCCATTATTCTGCCTCTCACTGCATTGCTCTGCTGCCTTCCATACTGGGTTCTGCACTGCACTGTACCCCACAGGTTTGTAATGCCCGCTCTGCACTGCCTGGTGTTCTGGCATCCGTTTTCCTTTCTCATCTTTGAAATCCAGCACTGGGCCCCATCCTCTTCTGTCTCATCCCTGCAGATGCCGCTGCATGAAGTGGCTCCCATCCCATTTATTTCCCTCTCCTTTGCAGCGCCTCGCCGTGTGTCAATCTCCTGCCAACGCCAAGCTCTTGTCAAAGTTAGAGATGTGAACTGCAAATGAGCAGAGGTTAAGGAGCGACAGGGGCTGAGCTTCCTCTCCTCTTGTCTTTCAGTGCGCTCCAGAGGCAGAGAAGGACAGGCTGAGAGCGTGGCACTCTCTCTCCCCCGATGTTTGCATTAACCCAGCTGTCACCAGCTGCTGGAAGCCTCTCGCACTCATTAGCCTCCCTGGTTTGGCAAGAGTTCCTCGGTCTTTTGTGTAGAAATAATACAAGCTTGTTAAATTCACAAGGAAGGTTGGTGTATTATTATTATTTATTATTATCTGATTCCAGCCCCCAAGGGATATGAGCTTATCAACAATTGCCCAGCCGCTTCTCCCCAGCCGCTTTTTCTTTTCATCTAAAGCAATGCAGGGCCTCTGCATCCAATTTGCCAGTAACGTCTGTCTCACCGTGCGCTCCGATCGTCCTCCCGGGGCCTTCAGGCAGCACCGCGGCTGGGTTCATGGAGGCTCAGATGGAGTCAATGAGAATCACTTCCTCTGTCCTCTCAGAGGCTCAGTCTCTTAGTGAACACTTTCTGCTAACTAACTAACTAATTAATTAATTAATTGATTGATTGATTATATTTGTATGCCACCTTTCCTCCCAGAATGGGACCCAAAGGGGCTTGCAAAAATAAGTTAAAAGCACTAAAATCATATAAAATTATAAAAACCTATAGCAATGTGCAATTTTAAAATCAGATCAATCAATAAATAAAAAACAGTCCAACTCACATAAAAGCCTGCTTAAAGAGAAATGTTTTTTGTCTGCCAGCAAAGGAGAGCAAGAGTTACTCTGTGTTAAGGCTTTCTTGGCCATATTTGTCCAGAAAAGGTTTTCCACTGCCTTCCTCTGAGGCTGAGATAATTAATGCACCCTGTACAAGATCACCCAATGGATTTCAGTGGCTGAGCAGGGATCCAAATTCTGGTCCAACATACAAACCATTACACTTTGCTGTTTCTCAACAGCAAGATCAGTTCAGCTGGGACCGGTCAGTGCCTTTGTCTTGGGCTGAGATAGTGTGATTTGCCCAAGGTCACCCAGTGGGTTTCTCTGGTTAAACCAGGATTTGAACTCTGGCCTTCTAGTGGCTGAGTCCAACAGTCAAAAACAACTACACAAATATGGTTCTCGCAGATGTTTTACACCTGCTTAAATTCCCCTACAGAAATGGTTGGGTATTATTGTCAGACACAAAGCAACTGTATTCAGTGAGAGACGACTGAAGCAGACTTGGTCTTCTGGTTCATTTGCACACAGTTCTGCAATTCGTGTGCTTGCTTGTGCACATTGTGCAAGCAGATGCATGGTTGCACAACACTGCAATTCACTGACAAAGCAGCATTGTGCAACTCCATGAGTCAGGCTCTGTCTCCTTGGTGCAGGATCCGTGCCCTTGTCTAATCCTGAGATTCCAGGATGGGAGAGAGGGGAGGACAATGGTGGAGTGTTGAAAGATGATAGGGAAAAAGCCACAACCTCTAAAGATGACTGAAACCGACAACAGTTTCCCTGGAGGATTTGAGCTCGCCTCCACCAGCTCACCTCTTCAGCCAAGGAGAGGGGGAAAAGCTGGCACTAAAGGTTTATAATTAAGACTCTCCTGTCAGGGCATTAATACCTAAACATAACTGGTGCATACATTAGCTGAGATCCCGCAGGGATTGTTGTGTTTCTTTTATTTGATAGGTCTAATTAATTTATTTATCACTGCACAACTGCCACAGCTTTTCAGCAACGCATGTCAGCATCTCAGCAGCTATCCGTGGGCTCTGCCTTCTCAACAAAGCAGACCAGTGAGCTAGGTTTGGCTTTGGTCCATTTGCCTGCAGGGCTTGAATCAAACATTTGGATAGTATTCACCAGCAGAGGAGGGTGACAATGGATGGATCTGGAGACCAAGCCTTATGGGGAACAGTTGACAGAGTTCAGTATCTTTAGTCCCAAGAAGAAAAAACTAAGGTCATTTCTACACTCACTGCTATAGTGTTATTATTCCACTTTCAACCTCCTGTGGAATTCTGGGGGGTTTGTAGTTTACTGAGGCTAAAGAGTGCTCCGGCTGAAAATTCTCAAAGGTCTCTCCCTCAACTGCAAACCTCAGGATTCCTCAGGATGCTTAAAGTGGAATAATAGCACTATAACAGTGTAGTACAGAAATGGCCTAAGTGGTATGATGGTAGCAAGCTGAAACAAGGTGCTGAAACAGGCACGTAGAAGATGGAGAGAGCTTGCTTTCTACCTCTCTAGAGGATGGGACCCAGATCTATGGATTCAGGTTTTGAGAGACTCTGCATGAATGCTACCAAGAGTTGATTGAGGATGATGAGCTCTCCATCACTGGATGTTTTTAAGCAGAGGCTGGAGAGACACCTGTCAGCAATGCTGGAAATTTCTGCACAGAAAAAGGGTTGGGCCAAAGGAAACTTGGAGTCCCTTCCCACTAATGCCAGTATAGATCTGGAACAAACTATGGTGTGTCTTTTTAGTTTAATAAAAGTACGGCCACAATCCCAATTTTCTAATACGTGCTTCTCAGTGTACAAGGGTATGTGACTCTAGTTTTAATCCAAGGAGGAGGGAAGACCTGTGTCCCAGAAAGCACAGGTCTGAGAGACAGAGACCACAATTGCACATCATGAAAGTGGAGCATAATGAGGGCTGATGCATAGCCCTTCGACCTCCAGAAGGCAGTATTAAAGAGCGAGGACTGACTATTATTGCCATTTACTGGCTAGAGAGGAGACAAGGCAACAGTGGCTGGATTTGGAGCCGGGGAAAATAAGTCAAAGTAGTCCTCCTGGACCTCCAACAGGTCAATATGCATCTTGGCCTCCTTGGATTTCTAGATTCTCCATGCTCATCTTTTCACCTCAAATCTGGTACCTGAACAGCTCTTCCCTTTTGCCTCGAGTCATCCCCTCTTGCCCTGCTTCTTTCCCGCACGGTAAGCTCTTCATTCAGCTTTCATTTGCCGTGTAAATTGCTCCTGGGCCGTGCCTTGGCTTCAGCTTTATCCCAGACAATAAGTCGAGACGCCATCAATCCTCTCTTATGAACCTCACACAAGTCCCTTTTATTTCCCTCAAGATAAAAACAAGGAGATTGCCTTGCCCCTGAACCACTAGATATTAAAGAGGCCCCCAGCCCAAGCTCTCCAAGAGTTCATTTTGATTTCATTCTCCTTTGCGTGGGGCGACTAAACAAACCCTCCTCTCTCGGCAACACGACAGGAAGCAAAATTATAGGAACTCATCGCAAAGGGAGAAGGAGGAAAGGAGAGGAGAGGAGAGGCCAGGCGCCTGATTTGCTAGTTGTACTAAAAATCACATTCTCCCTGATTAAAGCAGGACCAAAGGGAGGTTGGGAGGTTTTTTACTGCCTGGGAAGAATCACAAACTTCAAGCCAATCCTGCCTTTTAGCAACAGAAGGGGTACTAATAGTATCTTAACGGATGTAGGCCAGGGATGGGCAACTGTGGAAGGCTAGGGGGCAGCATTAGCTCCCTAGGAGAGCTTGGGGGGTTATATCTGCTCTTCAAAGAAAAGAAAAGTAAAAAAATTGCCCCCCCAAAAGCCTCTAGGGGGTATGGGGACATTTTCACCATGTTTTGTGGTTGAAAAAAGGCCTCTCCGGGACCTAAATTGGACCAATGTGCCTTTGAGCCATGGTAGAAATGCACTCCACACACCCCATGGACATTGTGGAGCATTTCAGGGCAAAATATCTTTTTTGAAAAAATTTGCAAACATTGCTTCTGACCTGTGGGAGGCCCAGAAGGCCTCCAAATGTGTTGGAAATGCCCTCCATAAACCCCAGGGTTGCAAAATGACGTTTGACCCCTGGGTGCCCTGGGGACCACAGCAACGGTCCTGTTGGTGCACTTTGTCCGGCCCTGATAGGGAAATCCCTCATAGAATCAGAGAATCCTAGAGTTGGAAGACCCCAAAAGGGCCAGCCAGTCCAGCCCCAAACCAAAGCACTCACAATAGACAGCCATACAGCCCTTTTCCACGCACCAAGGCAGCAGCGTATTCCACTGTCAACCAGCTCTTACCATCAGGAAGTTCTTCCCAGTGGTGGAATCTCTTTTCCTGTAGTTTGAAGACATTGCTCCATGTCCTAGTCTCTGGAGCAGCAGAAAACAAGCTTGCTCCATCTTCAACATGACATCCCTTCAAATATTTAAACAGGGCATTGTGTCACCTCTGAACCTTCTGTTCTAAGATGGCCTGCAGCCAGTGAAAACTTTCCAATTCCATCAGGCTTTCAGAAAGTGTTTGCAATGGGCATCTAATGCTGTGATGTTTTGTTGAATTATTTTTAGTATTCTTTTAACTTTCTTTATGACCTGTGACGCACCACACAGCTTAAATTTGGACTAGTTGACAGACTATATCTCCTTATATGAGCCTATCCAAGTTTTAAGATCTTTTGGGGGGGCTTTCTCTTAGTCCCACCACTATCACAGGTGCATTTAGTAAGGACCTGGGAGAAAGTCTCCTTGATGGCTGCTTCTGGCTTATGGAATTCTCTGCCAACAGAAGCTCGGTTGATCCCCCTCCCAGTTCCCCTTTTCCCAGCAGGTAAAGACCTTCCTATTTAAATTGGACTTCAGCTTTTAACTGGCTGGGGTAATGCAACAAGTGGTTTTTAATGTGCTTTCAAATTAGCTTTTTAAGTGGATTGTCTTTAATGCTCTTTTAAACATTAAACTTTTGCATTGCGGACTGTTACAGCTGTATCATTTTAGCATACGGTGTGAGCCCCTTTGGGTCCCGTATAAGAGATAAGTGGAGTATAAATTAAATAAATAAATGAAATATGAAATATGAATGAATATTAAGTGGTTCTAACCCTGCAGATTGTTTAATGGTTTTCACAGATGTAATTTTACAGATGTTTGTTTTTCTTTTTAATCTTTATTGGTTTTAAAAATTTATAAGCTGCCTTCAGTCCCACTATTGTGGAAAAGGGAGGAGAAAATGAAGAAGAGGAGGGCCATTTCCACAAGACACTCTTATAGCACGATGCTTCCACTTTCAACCTCCTATGGAATCCTGGGGTTTGCAGTTCCGGGAGGGGCCAAGCGGCCCCTCCCCGAACTGCAAACCCCGGGATTCCATAGGAGGTTGAAAGTGGAAGCATCGTGCTATAAGAGTGTCGTGCGGAAATGTTAGAGGAGGAGGAGCAAAGACAGTAACAATAAACAACAATAACAGATAGGACCTTTTTCTTCTGTTTGCCTGAAAACTTCCCTTTGTCTCAGATGTCCGGTGTTTACAGGGCATTTCCAAGAGAGCTTATATGCACAAAACAGTGTGCGTACATTAGAATGCAGACAGCTCGAGTATATATAATTGGGGAAAATATGCAGAAACACCCTTTATTCAAAGCAGAATGTTACCTAAATTGGGCAAATTATGCAAATAACTGTGTAAATTAAGCAAAAGTGTGCTTAGAATTGCATGAATTTCAGCACGGAAAGAAAACTCAGAAGTCTAGCAACCTGAATGGGGGACAAATTAAGGTGGTTTTCAGCAAAATTGAGAATAGGAGATTTCCTCACCTCTCGTCCACCCCACCACTTTCTGTCCTGTTGGCGTCTCTTTCTCTGCCTCACAATGGAGTTCTCTCTCCCCTCTCTTCGCTCCCCTGCATCTCCCCCAAATGGCATGCTCTCTACTCATCATTTAAACTGCTCTGGTTCCATGGAGCTCCACCAGCCGGTGATGACCTACAAAGCCCTCTATGGCTCAGGTTCAGATTACTTAAAGGACTGTCCTCTCCTTTATGAACTTGCCAGTGTTTTGAGATCTGGTGGAGAGCCCCTTCTCTTTGTCCCACCACCTCCACAGGTACATTTGTTGGGAACATGGAGACAAGTCTTCTCTATGGTGGCCCTCTAGACCTGGAACTCCCTTCCCAGAGCAGTTAGACGGACATCCTCCTTACCATCTTTCTGTACCCAAAGAAAGACCTTTTTATTTCAGCAGGTCTTGGAGAATGTATTTTTTTAGGGGAAACAAGCCTGAATAATGTGCTGGATTTTTATTAATTTTTTTTTTGGTAAGGTTTATGTTCTGGTTCTAACTGGTTCTAATTTTTTTTTTCAGTAACTGAATTGCCTTTTAGCTTTTGTATGATATGAATCTATAATTAGATTCTGTAAGGAGGCTTAAGTCCCACACCAGGAAAAAGGCAGAATATAAATAAACATAAAAATAAGAATCGTAACAACAACAGCAAAGAGTGAAGCAGCCGCCTCAGGTGGCAAATGCTAGTGTGGGTGGGAAGCAACAGCAACACGTTGTGGGATGGATCTGTGTTTGCCAAACAGCCACTGCATCTCTTAAGTTATCCTTTTGCCCCAGGTATGATGGGAAACCTTATCTTGTTCCCAGGGTTGTTATAACATTTTGCAATTCAGCTTCTGGACATGGGTGGGAGAATGTGATTGAGGTCTCCATCTTGTTTTTTGCCTCCAGTAGCAAAAAGCCCTGAGCCAACCCTGTCTTAGGCCATTTCTGCACTAGAGTGTTATAGTGCTATTATTCCACTTTCAACCTCCTTTGGAATCCTGGGCTTTGCAGTTTAGGGAGGGGCCTTTGAGGTGCTCATAGTGCTGCAGGAAGGGAGCTGGATGCTTCTTGAGGCCCCTCCCTAAACTGCCAACCCCAGGATTCCATAGGATGTTGAAAGTGAAGTAATAGCACTATAACAGTCCACTGCGGAAATGGCCTTCCTAGAACGTAGAGTTGGAAGAGACCACAGGAGCCATCCAGTCCAACCCCCTCATTTGGCTCAGATCCTGTTGTCTTACGCTTGCCTAAGTTACCCCTACCAGGGTTGCCAAGCACAGGAGAGAGCCAGTGTTGATTTAATTGTGAGCTGTCCCTGGATCAGGAAGATGTACCACAAAGTTCCTTCAGGGAGAACTATGGCGCATCTCCTCCCTCACTTCCCCAAACCCACCTCCTGCAACCTCCTCCTGTGACTATTTTCTGGCCAGGGGAAACTGGGAGGGCATCCAGCTCCATCCCTGTAGCTAGATATCCAGCACCTTGAGTCTCATAGTGCTGCAGGAAGGCAGCTGGATGCTTCTCCAGCATCCTCTGCTTTCTACCAAGAATTTCCCTGCATCACCCTAACCGGGAGCCATTTTCTTCTTCTTTTCTTCAATGGGACGCAACCAAATGTCCATGCGCAATGTCACCGCATGTACAGTCCCTCTCTTCTGCAGCCCTGAACAGAACAAAGAGGTTTGGCATCAGATGACAACGTCCAACCCCTTCCATAGGGAAACTGGGCACGCATAAGGCACCGGTGAGTTTCTGGCCTTTGACTGTTGCACTTGTGGGTTCGACTGAGTGATGCTTACCTTTCCTCTTCCCACCCAGCCCCATTTTCCCTGCTGGTGTGTCTTGCAAATCCCCCACTCTCTCCCTTCAGTGCTTAAGAGGCTGAGGATATTCCTGGGTAAATTAGCATGAGCCCTCTTGTCTCGCTTGAGTTAGCGTTTGCCTTTTGTTTTAGCACCAGCTTTCTGGCTATAAATATGCATTAGTCTTAAGCAAGGGAGACCCTTCTTTTCCCTCAACTCCCTCCTCAGGGGAGCGAGCTGCCACGGCTTTGATAGAGAGCAGCCTGCCAGAGATACTCGCTCGGAATAGGGAGAAACGTTTGATTTCCGTGTCCTTGGCAAAGGTAAAGCGGAGATGGCCTCCAATCAACATGCTGTTGGCGTGCAACACTCTCAAAGGAGGACAGAGACGGGCAGGTGGGGGAAGAGAAAAGGAGAGGGGGAGAGGGAGAGGGAGAGAGGCCAGATGGAGGTTCTGATCAGCACTGAAAATCTTGGTTGCGACTCCCTTTCTTTCCTTCTTGACATTCCTCCATCAAAGCCACCCCATACTGCAATGGTGACCTCTGGTGGTAATCAGACAAATGAATCCTCCAGGCACTTCAGTGCATTTTGATGTCGTACAGTTTCCTCTAAGGATGTCATTGCCAGCACTAATCACTCTGTTGCAGAATAATGTAAATGAGGCTGCATTTCTTATCTGGAAGTCTCAATGTATTTACTGAGACTAAGGCCCTATCCGCACTACACTGTTGTAGAACTATGATTCCACTTTTGGCATCCTATGGAACCCTGGGGTTTGCAGTTTAGGAAGGGGCATTTGGAACTCTCAGCCAGAGAGCCCTTGGGCATCAGTAAACTTCAAACCCCAGAATGCCACAGGAGATTGAAAGTGGGATAAGAGCACTATTACAGTGTAGTGTGGAAAGGCTCTTAGATGTTGGATCCTGCATGCTTTTACTGTTGCAGGGCTGGACAAATAGACATTCACAGTCTATTGCTCAGTGGCCAGTTGGCCATGCGTGAACACAGATACCAAGTTCAAGAAAAGGTATTTTTGGAAATACAATCAATTTTTATCAGTGCATATGTCTAGCACATGTTCACATGCGTTCTACTTCCATTTGCTTTGTTTTCCTGCCTTTCCTTTCTGTTTCTTTTCTTTGTAGTCATACTCTAAAATTCCATATACTAACTTCTGGGTAGACAGGTTTAAGCACAAAAAGGAAAATGTCCTGCCACTGCCTTTGGAGGATATTTATATTTTACCAGATGTGGTATCAGCTCTTAATTTGGATCAGTGGAGTTACAAAGCCTGAGCTTACAACGTATTTTGATCTCTCATCCTGGAAAATACAAAGGGGTTGTTAAAAAGACCATGCCTCTGAGCATGTCCAGAGTCCTCTGAGCGGTCACAAGCTGTCCCCAAACACCCGAGGCAAGGCTTTCAAGCTGGCAGATCAGGTTTGAACTTCATCCTCTCTCCTTACATGTGTGCTGACACATGGTTATTGCAGATAAATTAGTGCCAAAACCCCCTCTGGTCTTAGCTAAGTGATGTGGAGTTCCAGACCTAGTCGCACCACTCGTTTAACACAGCTGATGAATGTTATGATTTTCCTTCCTTGACATCGACATTGCCATAATGTCAAGTTCCAGCTTCTATTGTTTGTGTTACCTCGGTATAGAAGGAAAGGTGAATATAAAAAGCGTGCTTACAATGGGGTGTTTCATACATATGATTTGTTTTGGGGAAAAGCAGGGAGAGAAAAACCCAGATGGAAGGAGGGAGGGAGATCGCATGGGCCAAGAGAGATTGAAAGGGAGAGAATGAGACACATGCAGATTTATTTTTATGCTGTACCAGCAGAGAAATAAAAGGCATCAATAAATTATTTTATTTCTCCAGCCCTCTCCAGAAACATGAGCAAGATGTCTGAGGGTTGACAGCAGGAGGCTCCAAAATGCCAAACTGAATGACAAACTTCATTTCCAGGTGCATTTCACAGAGTCCCCCCCCCCCAAAGAAAAGAGGAACATGGCAGGGAGGGTGGAAGCACACAGAGGATGAACGCAGGGGGAAGCATTTGGATGTCACCAAGCCTTCCATTTCCTCTCCAAGCCAGATGCACGCTCCATTTTTCATTCCACAGTGTCATAGTGGGTTGACAACTAATTCTTCGATTAATCAACTGGTTTGGTCTGAATTTACCATATCCCACCTTTCTCTCATTCCTGGGTTGCAAGGTGGCTTCCAGTGGAGCTGGAATTCTGTTGGTGGCCTACACCCAGGTAAGCGCCTCTACATGTACAGTTACACAATGCAAAATTCTACCTGCACTGGAAACAACCCTATTATCCAAGTGTGGGAGAAAGGTCGAGTCAAACCAACCTGGTTGATCAACCAATGAATCAGTTGGTAGGGGATAGATTCAATACATCGACCATATTTCAACCCAAGCCTTGTGTGTGGTCTTGCTATTTCATAGGTTGGTCACCAAAAGACCCCTAAAGATGGGGATTGCATCAGCCTTTGATTCAATCTTTTCCACTGTTGAAGAACTCTTACAGTCAATAATTTCTTCCTAATATTTTGGTAAAATTTCTTATAATTCGAAAACAATCAGTTCCTTTTCTAGTCTCCAGAGCAGTAGAAAACAAGCTTACTCCATCTTCTGCATGACATCCCTTCAAGTGTTTAAAGGTGACCATCATATCACCTCTCAGTCTTTCTTAGGGTGATCCATGTACCCAAATGGTAAAGTGTTCTTTTTTCTTCCTGTGGTGGATTTCAGTGGCATCAAATCTATCCTATGACTGGTTTATGTGTTACAAATATCTGGCTGGCTTCATAGCATTGTGATGGGACAGTTGGTGACTTCCATGTCAGTAAGGTGGTAAATTCAGCCCAGGTTTTAATCTTAACTTTAAATATTCAAAGATCTTAACCATATCCCCCAAGCACTTTCAGCATCTTGAAAGTTTTGAAATAAACCCAGAGGACTTTCACCATTCAACTAAAATAGAATCAACCACCACCAAAGTCATGTGATCCCTAATGAGCGATGACATGGCATCAAGTACAGAAGAATAAAAAAGAAAAGTTTGATGCAGAACCTCAGCAGCGGAAGAGAGGACCACTCTATTCTACTTTGGTCAGACCTCATCTGGAATCCTGTGTCCAGTTCTGGGCACCACATTTCAAGAAGGATATTGACAAGATGGACCGTGTCCAGAGGAGGGCGATCAAAATGATGAAGGGCCTGAAAGCCATGCCCTACAAGGAGCAGCTTAGGAAGCTGGGTATGTTTAGTCTGCAGAAGAGAAGGTTAAGAGGGGACATGATAGCCATGTTTAAATATTTGAAGGGATGTCATGTCGAGGAGGAAGCGGGCTTGTTTTCCACTGCTCCAGAGACCAGGATGAGAAGCAATGGATTCAAGCTGCAGGAAAGGAGATTCCACCTGAACGTCAAGAAGAACTTCCTGATGGTCAGAGCTGTCCAACAGTGGAATACATTGCCTCAATGGAGTGTGGTGGAGTCTCCTCCTTCTTTGGAGGTTTTTAAGCAGAGGCTGGATGGCCATCTGTCAAGAGTGCTTTGATGTGTGTTCCTGCATGGCAGGGGTTGGACTGGATGGTCCCTGGGGTCTCTTCCAACTCTATAATTCTATGACTGTGGCCATGAAGTGTTCATTCATACCCCCAAAAGAGGTAGGACTGGGGACTTGGGAAGAGGACATCTCTCTCTGGAATAAATCTTTTGGAAATGACAATTTAAAGCCAGGAGAACGTTTGGAATAGCATGACCCCAGGGGCCTCTCAAAAGTGCTCAAGGAATGCAATGTGCCTCACAGATGTTCTCCAAGTTAATTACTCATGACCAGGTGAACGCTCCCAAATGTTACAGGCCAGTGGAGATGAATCTAGCGAGCTTTGTTTGTCATGCATGAGTACACCTGGCAGTGAGAATTTCAGTGCAAGGGAACGAAATAGAAATCAACATCCCACCTTGGACACGGGGAACATATGGTGCAATTAGAAGAGAGTTAGTGACTCGCCTGTTTCACTGAGCAAGGAAAGAGAGAATCTTCACTGGGTCCAGACTTCTGAAGTGAATGGATAATTAGACGCTGTAACCCTTGGCCTCAAGCTTCTTCCGACACCGAATGAAAGCCAATCAGGGAGGCAAGTTGAGGTGGAATGGCAGCTATTACTGTAAAAGAAACTCTTCCAGTAGTGTTCCATCTCCCTCTCCCCTCTCTCTTTCTACATATATATAGAGAGAGAGAGATGAGGCACCGAGGGACTTGCTAGCAGAAGACAGAAATGTACCCAATCAGTTGGGAACATGGAAATGTGCTTAACATTTTCATGTCACAGGAGCGCAGTTTCCTGATTACACAGGACCCAAGTTGCATTTTCGTACCCATGGCAAGATCACTTGGTTGTAAAATCGGGCCAGATTAGCAAAGGAAATCCAAACACAAGTAGACATTTCTCATAAACCAGAAAAGGGCTCAGCATTCAAGGGAGACCAAACTTAGAAGCCTTAGATTTCTGTGCCACAACCCGTGAATTAAAGCACACATACAGAGAGATGTGCACTCACAATCCATTGTTCAGAAGGAATTCTGTTCCATTTTAATGCACTGTACTGCTTTATTCTTTGCTTGAAATCAGTGTTTCAGATGGCTTTTGATCGTGTTGTTGGTTTATAATACTGGTCTAATCACAACTTTTGAAATTTTGTGCTTTTATTTCCAATTCACTTGTATTTATAAACCACCTTGAGTCTCAGTTTGGGGAAAAGGTGGGATATAAATAAATAAAGGGACAGAGGCAGGGATATTGCTGATAATGACATGCTAAGTCTTAAATGGCTTGGGAGCAGGCAAGTTTGGTGAGGACATGAGGGAGAGATGAAGAAAGAACTAAAATGGTTTCACATGTGCAACTCCCCAAAATGCTTGCCTTTCTGCTATTTGTATATCTTGGTGCTAGGGAAATTCTTCTGAAAGAACAAGATGATACTCTGAATGCCACACAGCAGAGACTAGGAAATGCGTTGCGTAGCAAGGACTGGAGAATGAGTGTTTACCTTAGAAGAGGTTACATGACCAGCTGACAGCTGGGAGTTTGGGTTTCGATTGAAGCTTTATGGCATTTTTCCAGCACATGAGCTTTGCAGCAACCTTGGAAGACTATGGCCATTTCCACATTAGATTGTTGTAATGTTATTATTCCACTTCCAACATCCTATGGAATCCTGGCCCCCTTTGAGGCCCCTTTTTAAACTGCAAATCCCAGGATTCTATAGGATATTGAAAATGGAATAGCACTATAACAGTCGAGTGCAGAAATGGTCTATGTCAGAATGTAAGAGCTCATGATGGAGTTTGTGTGTGTGTAGAAAACAGCATTTTCCAAGCCCCTTTCCAAAAAAAAAAGTGTGAACTTTGTACATAATAACTCCTAAACAGTGAAGATTCATGTCAGTTCAGAATTCTCCTTGTCAGGGGTTCCTGACACTCAAGAAATATTTCACATAATCTGTCCACCCCTAGCTGGGGGTAGGGTTCCCAGGTCTCAGGGCCTGGCCTGTCTTCTCTGGTCATCCTTCTTTTTATCCTCTCTTCACTGAATTCCATTCCCGTGGTCAGTTTAATCCTGGTTCATCTGGTCTTTTCCCCTGTTCGTGCACACATGCCTCCTAAAGACAGGACAGGGAGCCAAGAGGCTGTTCCTCGCCTTCCATCTCCTTCATGTTCGATTGTCATTTTCAGATGGTGGTGATTTATGGAGCTATTAAACCTGCCCGGACAGTGTGTGCCCTTAGGAAGCAACTCACAGCGTATAAAGAATGGTGGCCATAAATATAATCCATGGAGTCTGGGCCGTACTGGAAACTGGTGACACGAGGACCTTTGTCTTTATTCTCTGCATCGCTCACTTGACCCTCGGAGGCGGCCTTGCCTCTTCTTCACACCAAGATGTCATTGGACTCCACAGTCTTCTTGTCTTGTTAATATTTCTGCCTCTGCAAGCAGCTGATCCACTCCCTTCCAAGTAGCATACAGCCATTTTTGAAATGGAGGAACAGGAAAACAGAAAAAGGGGATGCTAGGCTGTGCCTTGGTTGTCACAGGGGGAACAGGCAGGATGAGATAGATTGGTATAACAAAACACCAGGCCCTACTAAGAGCTTGGGAAAACTCCTTTTGAGGAATACACCTTACGCATGGAGGGTTTGGTTACAGCAGACACTGTTATTCTCTTCCTCCTTCTGCAACATCCAAAGCCCTCCCCCACGAGTCACCATTTCACTGCAATATCCTCCACCATGTCCGTTCCATTTTTTGGAGAGCAGAAGGGATTGGAGAAGCACCTGGCCCTCAGGTCCCCTGAAACTTCCAGGGGATCCCGGTGGAGCTCAGTTGAAAGTGTCTTCAGCCTGTGTCTGGCAAGAGGGACATAGCTAAGTACTTCTCCAGTCCCCTCCACTATCCACCAGCCATAGAATGGCCATGGTGGGGAAATATCACAATGCAACAGTGAATTCTAGAGGTGGTGCCAAGAGATCCATATTGGAGCTCTTCATGAAGAACTCTTATGCTCTACTCAATGATGTCAGTCCCTGAATCCATGCCGGTCATGCTGGCTGAGATCTCCCTGCCATGTTTTAGGTAGAGGACTTTGTTTTAGTTCTCGCTTGCTTTGCTATGTAGGTGGGGATGAGGAGATCCATTGATGGCTGGGTGAACTGGGAACACAGAAATGTTGTTGTAATGATGGTAAGAGAGTAAGCAGGAACACCTACAAGGCTGAACAGTTGGCAAGCTGACTGGGGAAATGAGAAGGGGACCAGAAGTCTGGGAAACGTGTTGCTTAGGTAAACTATCAGATGGGATGTCAGTACATTTTGAAATTGCAATGGTTTATATAGCACTGTCTTTAGTCTTGGAAACACCAAGGTGTGCTGTTGTTTCTCTGAAGTTCCTGAATAAACCTTCTGAAACCTTTAAGCTCAATTCCATGAACTCAGAGCTATTATGGGAACTGTAGTATAAAAAAAGTAAAATCCCCCAAGCTCCACTCAAAGTGAGCACAATACAGAAATAAAAGTTGTGTAGAACAAATAATAACCTTGCTTTAGAGATTGTCACTACACAAGCCCAATGTAGGACCTTGGCTAAAAAGCTTATCCTGAGTCTCCACTCTAATCCATCATTACAGTTTGTAACATCTCCTCCTCAATCTCTTTCTCTCTCTCAATCTCTTTGTCTCTCTCAACCTCTCCCTCTCTCACACACACAGACACAAACACATGCCTGTGTGTCCAGGCTTCTTTCCCTGGTGACATGTAGCCACACGCTAGGAGATTGGTGCTAGCATTCCTTATGTGTATGGGGCTGCTCACACATGCCAGCCACTAGATCTGCTCATCCTCCTGGCTCTGCACCAATTTGCATGTGCAAGTCCTCATCCAGCAGTGTGCTCACGGTGCTCAGAAGCTATTCCCACACATAAAGGCCTTAGCTAAATTGGGGTGAAATTTTGCAACAGAGCCCAATTTCGGTGCCATTTTACTTCCATCTTTTTTAAAAAATGCATTATTCTTTTTCTCTCTTTCTTTCCTTTTTTGTTCTTCCATTACAAAGGGGGAAAAGTAGGCTCCTTTCTCCAGGGAAGAAAATGTCCCCTGTGAGAGAAAGATCCCATAATGTTCCAACGGATTTGTCAGGTAAGCTTCTGCTAGCTCCTAGCAGAGAGTCGCTTGAGACAGTGACCTAGAAGTGTCACATCCTGTATTCAGTCCTGAGATTCATACTGTTTTCCCATTCAACCATTTTCCCCGCTCTCATGAATCTCTGTAAAACCAGGAGCCAATTGAAAACACTAGATCTTTCAGAACAGGCCCTTCGTTTCACTAACCGAGTAGTATGGGCACCAGTGAACAATGTTGTTAGGAAAGAGGATGTAATTTAAAGGAGAAAAAAAAACACGTGGTTGGAATCTTATTGGCATTCTACACCTGTGTCTGTTTTTGCTTTGTTGTGCTGTGTTTCCATTGTGCAATGGATGTAATCATTTCATGGTTGCGTAAGCCAAGTTCTAGTGGTGCAGCCCTTTCACTGGCTGTAAATCTTATTGATAGTCCAAAGTAGAGTAGGTCCATTGAAACAAATGGATTATGTACCTTACCATTCAATACTTAGGTGATCCAATGGATCCATTCTAATCAGACTAAACAACAGGAGTCTAGCCATGCAGTTGCATCCTCCTGGGAACTGTGTAAAAGTGGAGCTATTGAATCTACTGGCTTTACCTACCTGTTGACCTTCCATTCAACCATTGAGTCATTGGGTCTCTTCTAGTTGGGTCCAACCAACAGGAGTTCAGCCACACCGTAGTATGTACTTGGATGGTGCATAACTATTAATCAAAGCCTTCTGTGTAGCACTAGATCCATTGAAGAAACAGCCCCGTACATTTCACATTGCATCATGGCACAAGAAGCAAGCATATTGACAGATACACAGTATTGATATTCAGCACAACCACTGTGTAACTACACACATGTAGATTTCCACCACACAAGCACAAAAGAGAATCTTAGCTGTTGATTTTATAATGATGTTTTCTGCCTCTTCTTTCCCATCTGTTATATCCTACCTCAGATAAGGAAGGGAGAAAGGACAGCCAAGGGAGCAGATGCCTATCAGATCCAGAGGAAGTTGTCATACCCACCCTAGAAGCAGAGTTTGGACCACCCCATATAGACCTTGAAAACAAGGAGGGAGGAGCCTAAAATACTTCATCCTTTGGAGCATCTTAGACTAAACAGCAGCATGCAAAGCACAGGAAAGACCTTGTTTCTGCCTGAAAAGGAGAAAGTTGGGATAATTAGGCCAGTTGTGTTGAATTACAGTTGCCTATAAATTAGAACACCACACGGAAAGAAAAAGAGAGAGATGTCTCCAAATGCTCCATGGATGGCTGTTTGGAAAAAGCCCAGTGCATTTCAGCCCGTACATAATTCAGTGGCCTCCTTCAGGGGCCACTCAAAACATAAAAATAAGTCTAAATATAAATTTAAGTTTTCCAAAATTTTCTTCCTATAAATTAGTACAGCTGAGGTTGTTTCTGTGCTGCAAAACAACATTTCCAATGGCTTCACTTGGCATTGTGATATTCTCTGCTCACTGAATTTTGGCTTGCCCTTTGGGTTCTTTTCTTTGGCACTTGACTTGCATTCGACCTGCTTGGACCCAAAACTACTTCAACTACACTTCTGCTTTTAGGGACCCTCTCTGTATGATCCTGGACTGGCTTGGTTTCTCCACTACTTGTTTTCTTGGGCCATTTCCAACTAGACTGTTATAGTACTATTACTTCACTTTCAACATCCGATGGAATCCTGGGGTTTGCAAGTGCAAACCTCAGGAGTCCATAGGATGTTGAAAGTGGAATAATAGCACTATAACAGTCTAGTGCGGAAATGGCCTCAAAATCTCCGGGAACAGGAGACCTCCCTTTCAGAAATCCTTGCAAAGCTTTAGATTTTTATTCTTCTTTGGAGGTGAAATCCTTCAGAGGACTGGGTTTCTCACCATATTCCTTTTAGCCTCTCTTCCCTTTTAACCTTTTAAAAATAGTCTTTAAATGGGTTTTTCAAAATGTGTTTTTGTTGTCATGCTGTGTTATAAAGCACACTGCCAACCGAGAGAGGAGTTCTATAATATAATTACTGTAATAGAAATACAATTATTAACCCTCTTCAAGGCTGATGGGACATTCAAAGCCCCTAGAGTCACGTTTTATTGAAAAATTCAAAGAGAAAGGGACCTAAAAGGCAGACCTTTTACAACATCATCCAAAGAATTTAAGCAACGCCCTTGAGTTTCAATCACTTACCATGTACACCTGGGGGTTTTTGTACAAACAAACAAAAAAAGTGGGTGAAACAACAATTGTCCCTAGAGAGCTATTGCTTTTTCTCCTATTGACTTGCTTCTTTGTTCCAGACAGTGCTGACTAAAGGCTCTGATGTTAATGGAGTGGTGAACTTGCACTGGGTCTTAGTGTGAACTTTAAATGAGATGTCCAATGTAGTGAAACCTAACTACAAAACTCTAGCTTAAAAATCCTTTAAAGCTCAGACTAAAACCTGGACTGGATTCATTGCCTCCTTGACCCAGACGCCACCAGCCAACATGGGTTCCATGCAATGATGCAAAATATCCCACTTTTTGACAAGCTGTACTGCCTGATGTCAGAAAATCAGGTCCATGACAAAGATGCAAGAGGTGCTGGAATTCTCATTGGTTTCAAGATGGGTGATACTCCTTCTTCTCCTGACTCAGACACTCAAAATTTAAAAATTCCCAGGGGGTCAGAAAATACCTGAGGATGCATGCAATACAAGCTAATGGCTAGAATCCAATTGCCATTTTATGTATGCATCCACTTCCCTAGAGAAGGAGTCAGACATCTCAGATGCAACATCTGCATTCAAGTATGAGGTTGTCGAAGTAGAGCCAAGCATGCGTGTATATGCGGTTCTGCATGACTATGTGTATTTGGTTACAAATTCAATTGCACATTTGGGTGTGAATTCAGCTGACAAATTTTGCCATTTATCATTAGGGTGGAATAGCGGAATCAGCGTGTAACGTACACATCGTTGTTTTGCGTCTGACTACAGGGACATAACTTGATGGTTCTCCATTGCCCCCCACACATCTCCACCATCCACTAAATGGTCCTAGGAGCCCCTGATAGGAAGAACAGGAGTGCCAAAGATGTGGAAATCATCATCCTACTCTTGAGGAACTTTATGACGGAATCAAAGAAAGTTGGAAGGGGGCACAAAGACCATCTAGCCCAGCCTTCTGCTATGAAGGAATACGCAACTCAAGCACTCCTGAAAGATGCCCAGGCAATCTCTTTTTAAAGACCTCCAAAGATGGAGAGCCCACCCTTTGAGGTATATTCAGCTTCTTCAGTTGTTCCTCATAAAGCTTGGTTTCCAGACCTTTCATACATCTCCCTGTGCAGGATCTTGGGCATCATTAGTTTCACTTCACTCAATACCTCTTGAATGAAATTTATCAGAAAGCTGACCTTCTGTAATTCCAGGTCCTCTGCTGCCCATGGCTTTCTAGCAAACCCCAGAAGACAAGGTGGAGACGCAACTTTCCTTCTGTACCTGGAAGCCAGCTAGGTTTCTCTGATCAAGAGGCAGATGTCATCTGAGGTGATTCCTCCCCTACCCCATCCCTCTTTTAACTGTGGCAGTTCTGGAGTCAAGTAGCTCAATTGAACGGTAATTGCCTCTGTACCGCCACCCACACAGAGCCGTGGTAAATAATTAAACTTGGAAATAATACAGCAGATGGAAAACAATGTGGAGAGAAGCAAGAGAAATCAAAATTAATCCAGCTCAGGCAGCTCCAAGCAGCTGCATTCAGCCGTAGAACTCTGGCAGGAAGGACACCCAGAGGAAACGGTCTCACATCTGAACTTCACTCGCCTGGATGGAGAAAGCTCTTGTGGACCTCTCCCCATCTGGCAGAAGACATGGGACTGAGGACAAAGTGTCTGCCGGAAGCTTGCGCAGTATAGTTGAGGGGCATTTGGATGCTGTAGCCACCTTGCAGAAGGCTGGAGGGACAGAGATAAAGGGAACAGAAAAGGACTGAGGCTGACACAAAGAAATGGAGAGGCACCATTCCAGGGCTCCCTTGCTGCCAACTGAATTGGAACAAGGAGAAGGAAGGTACCGATACAGGAAAGAGTACAAAATAAGATAAAACTCATCTTGTGAGCAGAAGGGCCAAAGTCCTATTGGTGTCACATACATGAGTGTGGTTCCTCACGCATGCATTTGTAGTCTTTTGGCCATTGTGCCACGTGCATACTCAGTTCATGGCTGGTTCTGTGAAGTTCCACAAATGTAAGCATTTCACATGGGCCTCAATCCTGTTGATAGTCCAAGCTGTTGTAGAGCCATCATTTGATTTATTTATATGTTGTCTCATGATTCAAAAATTGGTTCAATGGGACAAACGAACAGGATTCCGCTGTACAGTCACATTTTCTTAGTTAGTGTGTAGTTGCTTGTCAGTGCCTTCAACATCCCACTTGAGTCCTTGGAACTGCAGAAACAGCCCCTGGGCAGTCCACAGGACATAATGCTACAAGAAGCAGGCACCATGACAGACAAACCATTGTTTGCATACTGGTGATATTTAGTAGAAGAGTGGTACAATGCAACCATCATGAGTCCAGATGTAACTGTGCGATCATGATCTATGATCTCAGTCCAGACACATTCAGCTGGTTCAGAGCAAAGGCTTCTCTAGTTCAGCATTCTTTCCCCATAGTGACCATAGCATAAATGGGAAGCCCACCAACAGCAGAGGAATGCAACGGGATCCTTCAGCACACATTCCAGAGCAACTGATAGACAGAGGCATTTTTCTCTCTGATACTGGGAATAGTACATAAGCCCACTGACCATGTATCATTGAAGCATCTAACCTCTCTGAATTTATTCAATCCCCCTTTAAAGCTAAATTGGCTCCCATGCTGTAAACTGTATGTGGTGTGATGAACAGTTCATTTATGTTCTGCATGAAGAAAGACATTGTAAATCAGATTTTGAAGCACCTTGTACAAATGTGTCCAATTTTACTTGACCGCTGAGCTATACCCTTCCATCCCCTCCTTATCTCCTTGACCTCTTCTGTCCTGCTACTTCCATCTACTTCTACATCTTTTGAGTGTTTTCCAGGTTAGTCCTAGAACAGGACTCAGACACTCCGCCATCAGTGAAGCAAACTGACAAGGAGTAGTGTAGAAACATCTGAACCTCAAAGAGAAAGTCCAGGTTGCCACGACCCAGAGTGACCTGGAATGACAACTAAGAGTGGAAGGTAATGGAAGCAGTAGCAAATCACAGTCATCACCACTAGGACCGGCATGGTCAAGCTAGAGGTACTAGAGATGGGAAGAAATCCCTCCATTTTCAAGACAATCTATTCCACCATCAAAGAGTTCTTACAGTAGAGAAATTCTTCCCAATGATTAGCTGGAATCTCTTCTTGCAATATGAAATCCATTAGTTTGTGTCTAAGTCTCTGGGGAAGCACAAAGCAAGCTTACTTCATCTGCAACATGACATCCTTTCAGATATTTAGAGTTAGCTATCCTGTCACCTCTCAGTCTTCACTTCTCCAGGCTAGATTACCCAACTTCCTCTGAATAAACCTTGGCAAGAAAAACCCAGGAAAGGATCACCATAAATCAGAGTTAGCTTGAATGTATTGGGGAAAAAAATGAGTAGCCATCCATCCCTTTATAGGAAAATTCCACCCAAATGTAATCTGGTGTACAGGTGAAGAAGAAATATGTGAGATAAGAAAAGACTAAACAGAAAAAGCTCTGGGCTGGTGTGTCTATTTTAAAACCCTCTTTTGCAGAATAAAATCTTTTTTCTTTTCTTTTCTTTTCTTTTCTTTTCTTTTCTTTTCTTTTCTTTTCTTCCATTGGCAGGGTACACCATTATCCTTTGCAGACTCCACCTTGGAAGGAAACCCACAGGGGCAGAGAGGCAGCAAGGAAGAGGCTTTTGTTTGACCTTTGGAATGAGTGACAGAAGGGATTTGAAAAGTTTATGGGGAAACCTGTCCCACTGAAAAATGAAAAGGTGGGGGGGCAGTTGAGGACACTTTGAGCAAGCTATTGATTTCAAGAGCAAAGCACATCTTGCCGGAACCCTGCTGCAAAAATCCGAGGCTTACAGACTCAGCCTGATTGTCTACATTAATCTACTTCAAGCCATGGCAGAAACATCATTCCAAGGCCTAATTGTAATCCAGAGATAGAGAAATGTTAACACTGAAACCCAAAAAAATGCTTGATGCTTAAGGGAGCTGTGAGGAGAAGCTTGAGAAGGATTACCCCAAGGTGTCAAGCAAGAGAAGTGGGTGGATTCCATGTTAGTGGAGTGGTGAGATGACCCTGGGGTTTGCTCCAAACTTTAAAAGAGCTATGCAAGGGTCTGTTGAAGGTGCTGAACCTTACCCCCAAAAGGAGTCCAGCACCAGCCATAAATCCTGAGCCAATTCACTGCCCCACTGCTATGGAGGCCACCAACAGGCATTCCAACTAGTCGAATTTAACTAGTTGTTTCCAAATTCTGACATGAGGACCATTAACCAGCAAATAAACTCATTAAACCTGACTAAGGAGAGGGTGTGGATCAGAAGAATGTAAGTAGCTAAATCTGAATAGTTATTTCCAGCTTTGGAAGGTTCAGCACCTTGAACAGTTCCTTAAGGCCATTTCTGTTCTACGCTGTTATCATGCTATTGTTTCATTTTCAGCCTCCTCTGGAATTCTGGGGTTTGTAGTTTCCTGAGGCCAGAGAGCTCTCTGGCTGAGAATTCTAAAGGCCCCTCCCTAAACTGCAAATCCCAGGATTCTATAGGATGTTGAAAGCACTATAACAGTGTAATGCAGAAATGGCCTTAAAGTCTGAACTAAAACCTAGAGCGGAACCACTACTCAACTGAAAACTACTGGCCACCCACTAAAAATGATCTGATTCGGGCAGGCATCTTAATCCAGTCCATGACATCTCATTTGAGGGATAGTGGGAAGCAGCTTAAATAGCTTCTTTAACGCACACAGTAAAACCCAGAATGGATTCACTATCCCACTTCTGTTGGAACAATCAGCTCTCATAGACGAGGACAGAAGGGCAAGAGAATTTGTCCTCGGCTAATCTTCTGGATACAAAAGGGGGCTGGTTGTAGAATTCAGTCCACACTAGTAATACAGTTTTGCTGATACTTTCAGCAAGTCCAAGAAACATCAGCAAAATATGGCTCTTCACCAAGCTTCTTGGAGTCTAAGGATCTTGGCTTGACTAGACTGTAAAGTCCTGTATGAGTACATTGTTGTAAAACCAGAATGTTTTATATATTTTAAAACTGCCTCAGATGGTTTAAAATTTTATGAGCCATTTTATCCTCTTTTAAATCATTTTAAAAAAAATTTCTCAGTATCCCACCCCACGAATTTGGCCCAAAGTGAATAGTGAGTCCTGACCACAGTTGATCAATCAAATCCCTCCTCGAATAGTGAGTCAACATGTTGGCAGATTTCCCTGATTCATTGTGTCTACACTGGTTGAAACCACCCCGGTACATGCAAGACTTTAGCCATTTCCGCACTAGACTTTTATAGCGCTATGATTCCACTTTCAACATCCTATGGAATCCTGGGGTTTGCAGTTTCGGGAAGGGTCGGCCGGCCCCTCCCGAAACTGCAAACCCCAGGATTCCATAGGATGTTGAAAGTGGAATCATCGCACTATAAGAGTCTAGTGCGGAAATGGCCTCTGTGGTATAGGGCAGAACTATTAAAGACATATGCATAAACACACCCACTTTTAAAATGTTTTGTCAGCATGTTTTGCCTTATTCCCTTATATTGCCCCCCGTTGTTGTGATCACTTTCATCTGCTTTCAGAGACATGACGCCATACTCACATGTCAACCAGATGTCAATGGAGAGACTTATCTATCTCTATATGGAATCAAGAAAGACAGATTTGGCTTGGTGCATTGGAGCTGAATTAAAGTCTGATCGCACCATTCTATTGCATTGCGTAACTTAGCTCCTTTCCTAATATCATCTGGGAGTTGTTTGCTGTTCCAGAGCGTTTTTTGAAGTACACTGATGGTGCTGTTCTATGGCCGTTTCCTCACTACACTGTTATACTGCTCTTATTCTGCTTTCAACATCATGTGGAATTCTGGGATTTGTAGTTTCCTGAGGCCAAAGAGCTCTCTGGTTGAGATTTCTAAATGCTCCCTCACTAGCCTGCAAACCCCAGGATTGCATAGGATGTTGCAAGTGGAATAATAGCACTGTAACAGTGTAGTGCAGAAATGGGCTGTCATCTAAGTTACTTTTTTGAACTACAGCTCCCAGAAGCCTTCAGCTTGCATGGCCATTGGTATTCCATAGGTGTGCCACTAGCCACGCTGGCTCTGGGAATCTGGGAGTTGTAGTCCAAAATAATAACATTGTCAAGCCCCTGTGCTGGATTGAATTGGTCAGATAGGTAGTTCAGCTATGAATGTGTTCAGATCCACCGTTTCTTTTCTTTCATTTCCCACCAACAGAAAAGTGGACATATGTCAAAAAAACAAAAAACAAAAAAACCCTACCTCCATCGCTTCCTAAACATTCACTAATTCTGTTATCTTGGAATAATCCATCTTGGCCTTGCTTCTCTGACAGATGATCTATTAATAATTTCAGTTTTTAAACACAGACAGAAAGGGAGAGAGGCTAATCAACCAGTGAATAGGTCAAGGGAAATTCTTACCTCTCCTCTAATATTTTTAAAAATGATTTCTCAAGAATGATAAATGGTCACAGTGCTGAGGCAACTCCTCCAGGACACACTGCTTGGTCTTCACAACCTTTCCAGTAAAAACTAAAGATGAAAAAATGAAGTTGGGAATAGATAGATATGAGAGCAAGAAAGAGAGAGGGAGCTTCATTGTTAGTTATTCTCAACTAGAGGAGTGAGTTTTTTGTTTGTTGTTGTCTGGCCCCAAGTTATTTCTGATCTACACCAATCCTAAAGTGGACCTATAACAGGGTTTTCTTGGCAAGATTTGCTTAGAGGGGGTTGGCATTTGCCTTCCTCTGAGGTTGAGAGAATGGGAGCTGGCCAAAGTAACCCAGTGGGTTTCCATGGCTGAGTGGGATTCGAACCCGGTCTCTTGGAGTCCAACTACTACATCATGCTGGTTCTCAGCACAAGTCAACAGGTAGGTAAGTCCAATTGATTCAATGGATCTGTTGGAAATAAGAGCAGAGTTAAGGCCATATTGGAGTGCTTTTTCCACCAAAGAAATACTATTCTTCCACCACAGGAAGTACAGAATGCCTTTAAAAAAACGATATCCCAAATCCATACAAGAAATGGCTGGACACCCATTTTTCAATGTTTTGTTGACCAGCACAGAAGGCGGATCTCTTCACATTATATGAAAAAGTACTCACCTTTTGCACAAGTTTCCAAGAAGGACAATTCACACATACTCCTTGTTTTTAACCAGAAGAAAAAAGACAGTTTTTGGAGACCAAAGGGACTGAGGGTGCTGGCATATGTTACCAATAGGACACCTATCTTAATATAGGGCATTTGAAGTAACAGAGAAAAGGAAAACTCTCCCCATCCCAGCCCCACCGACTCCTCTCATGGCCCAGGTTTTGAGATCTCCCTCTCTGTGGCCTTTCTGCAGGATTTCCAGAGCCCATTGAAAGACTGATAAAGAGATGCACCTGCTTTCCTGCACAAGAAGAAAAACAATAAATAAACAGGTGGTGGGTGGGGAGGAAAAGCCAACAGCCCCATGTTTAGGCTGTCAGGAAGCTAATGAACCTTGAAAGCCGTTTGTGCTATCTCTGCAGTTTGGAAAGATGGGGAGGGGGCATTTCTATCGTTTGCCAGATCTGGGTCAGTGGGCAGAGATTGTTATTTTATTACGATCTCAGTTGGCAGCTGAAAGAGAGAAAGAGCTGTGAGCCACCATTTCCATATTCTCATTTCTGCCGTGCCCTCCGACCTTGGCTGCTTTTCCCGATTCTGTCTGCTAAAATGAGATCTATGTGAGGAATCAGCCCTGGAGAACTCCCTCGGCCATCCTTTTTTAAATCTCCTACCACCATCTTTCTGTCTCTCATCGGCATAAAGAACATGTCAAGATAGAAATCATCATCAGTGGTGTCTGGTGGCCTCCCCGGGGATGGGGAGGGATAAAATGGGGGTGTTACTCCCCCAAATAAGAATTCTGTCCCCCAAATGAATCTTCCTTTCAACCCTTAAATCTCAGACAGTGAAAATCATCCATATCTGGAATTCTACATCCCTGAGCTTCTGTGTCAGTAGAACACAGAATATAGTGAAGTGAGTCCAAGTCCAAATTCCAAACATAATGGGAGCTGTGATACAGTGGAAGAGGGCAAGCAAATTGAAACTTCATCCAGACAAGACAGAGGCTCTCCTGGTCAATTGAAAGGCAGATCAGGGAAGAGGGATTCAGCCTCTGTTAGGCAGGGTTACACTCCCCCTGAAAAAGGCAAGTTCACAGTTTGGGGTTACTCCTGGAATCATGGTTGGGGGAAGAGGAATTAAGACAATCAGCAGTTTGGTAGGAATTTCCCAGACACTATTGTCCAAAAGGTAGGGTCATTAGGCTAACTGCAAGCCTACTATCTATGGAGTTTCCTGGTGACTTCCTGACTATGTCCTGGCCATACCTAGAGGTCTTTTCTGACCTAATACATAGGGCACGTGTTCGTCTGTCTTTTCCTCTTGTCCAGCTTGGCCATACAGCCATAACAAGGCACATTTGATATCAAAGCCAATTAATATATTTAGCCAATTAAATCATATTCTACCAGTTAAACCATATCAAAGTGTGGGGGTGTAACATAGGGGCTGTGCAGGAATGCCTAGCTAAAGCCTTCATTCCTGAATGGTGTCTACCCAACCTGTGCCTAAAGATTTCCAAAGGAGGAAAATCCACCACCTTTCAAGCCAGTAAACAGCTCTTACAGTCAAGAATTTATAAGGCACTGCATAAGTCTTTCGTCACTCTGCACGCACACACAGCCCCCATCCTCAGATCAATCTCCGAGCATAAATTCAGCCCAGTCTGATGGACTCTTACCAGACCCTTTCCATTCTGAATTTGAAACTATTATCCAGGAAAAGGACATTTCGAAAGCAATTCTCCCCCTCACCGCCGTCCCATGTTCCCCCTCTGCCTTCCTCACGCAAAACCACAAGAGCCCTTAGAATCAGGGGATGAATGGAGTGCCCAGCTGGACAAAAGCTTCAAAGGAGAGCCAATCTAAAGGCAGTGAAGCAAGGAGGAAACAAGCTCCCCCCAGACAAGTTTCAATTTGACACATGCAGGCTTGATGGAAATTCAAACCCATACTCCAAAGTAAATGTTGGCTGTTCCCTGAGAGAGGCAGCTGTACTTTTGGGGGTCACTTTGCAAGAGGTGTATTCAGTTCGTGGTTGTGAAAGCAGAGATGTACAAGTGTAACCACTTCACCTGAGCCTCAACGCTGATGTTTGTCCAGGTTAGAGGAGAGCCACTGAGTTGGCTGGATGTACTTGTGTGTTGATTCACTATTGAGCAATTGACTCAGCCACGGCTCTGCTCCAGCTGGGACCAATCCATAGCATTGCAACCACATGGTTGCACACTCTGGGATGGTGTGCAATGATTCACTGGTGTCTTCAGTGTACCGTTTCTTTCACTGGAGTTGCACAGATAACCACTATGCATTCCCCATTGAGCCATGGGACAATGAGCAGACACACGGGCAGACATGCAATCGGTTTCAAGGGCCCGTTCTGCACCTAATCTTCTTGTGGTGGCATCCAGGGGGGATCTCAGCAGCAGCTCTGCTGGGAAGGGAGGGTGACAGGAGCGCTCCCTTCTGCACCGGCTGGCTCTGGTCAAACCGCTTCCTTCCACGGTGCAACTGAGTACTTTATCAGGCTGGGCTGGGCCAGGCAGCCCAGCCATCACACTTCTGCAGGTCAGGTAAGTGCGGGATGGTGGTGCGATCACAGGTCATTGATGGGGAAAATCCAATAATGATTCAATCCACAATCATGTCTCCTGGGCACTGGAGAAGAATGGGACTGCGACAACATCATACAGAAGCATCATTGCAGTCCCGTCTTTCTCCCCTTCCTATCGTGGAACGACAACGTCCTGCGGAAAGGGCCATATTGTCATTATTAAGCAGAAAGTTGTGAAGTGCAAGCACTATGTAACTATGTATGAGTGGATTGACACTATGCAACTACCAAGTAGGATCCTGACCCATATCTGGTTTTAGGCTGACATCATTATCTTGCTGCTGTTGTTCTTTTTTACTCTGGGTGAGCTGAATAGCAGTAAATAAATACTTTAAACAAACCCCAAAGTCACAGCTTCTGTGTTGTGTTTGGCAAAGCCAGTCCCCTGACTCACTGTCTCAGGAACAGATATGTAAAGCTTGGCTAATTTTCTTCTCCAAGGAAGCAATGAGTAATTTTAACAATGTTCTTCTCATAACTCTTCACATAGACATCTATGCTACACAACTCCGTTGTAGAGTTTTGGCCAAGGTCATCAGCTCATGCTCTTTATTCATTTCGCAATGTAAACACCCTGGGCAGGTGGCGGTGGAATGGGGAGGGGGGAGAATTGCATGCTGAGCAGCCCTTTAAACTCAAGATGGGCTCCAGCTCTGTGCATATCTTTCCCAATTTTCACAGGCTCAAGAGGCTCTGCAACCTTTGTTTCATCCAGGGCTCGCAGGCCCAAGAAGCACCTGGTCCTCCCAGCTAGAGAATTGCAGCCGCCAGCTTCCCAAGCTTTTGATCACTGGCTTTGATGCCATCCTTTCTTCCCTTAGCTTCACACCAGGTCTGTTGCACCAGATAGCTGGCTCGCGCTCTGAGAGAAAAGCTAGTGGGGCCAGAAGGAGCCTAGCGTCACTACTGGCCTCAGGAATGCCAAACTAAGCTTTACCCAAAAAAATAAATTAAAAAGAAGAATAGTAAACAATCATCAGGATGGAATGCATTGCTATCCGCTTAAAAGTGCCACACATCTGTAGGAGCCAACCATATGGGGTGCTCAGGAAATGAAGAAAGCAGTTTCCTAGGTAACAGGAACCTCACAAAAATGTCTTGGAGCCTTGCCCCTTTGCATCTCATTCTCTTTCACTATCTGTCTTGCAGGAGGATTCCAAGGATCCAAACTCTAGGAGGACAAAGCAAGAGTCAAGACATCCTTCAGCTGCTATTCAGGTATGGTTTGGGGTCAGAGAGGGCTCATCTCTTTGCTACAGTTCCAGTCAAAGATGTTCCAAGGTTCTTTTTTATTCTAAGCCAGGCTTGGGGAAAAAGCCACCTATGAGATGCACAAGCCTTCCAATACCCCTCATGGTTCCATTCCTTAAAACAGGATGGGCAAAGTGGAGTCCATGGGCCTCGTGCAGCCCCAGAGCTCCTCAGGAGTTTTAAAAAAATGAAGTAAACAAAAACATTTTAGCCCCAGTTGCTCTCTACAGGTTTTGGTGGCCTTTTCACCATGGGAGTCTGGGTAGGACTTTTTTTAAAAAAAGAAGTGAACAGGAAGTGATGTCTGGCCACTTCCTGTTGCAAAAATGACCCAAGGGCACACATAGTAGGGATGCTCCCCATAGACACAGTGGAAAAACATCATTTTTGGAGGGGGTGCTGTGAGAGTAGGTCTCCCAAGGTCTCCTGGAGAAGGTTAGGTGCCACCACAAACCCTTCCCTTTTTGCACTAGAGGTCAGCCTTCTTCCTCACTTCAACAGTGCCCAAACCACAAATTTTCTTGGGAAGCCCACAAGCGGGTTATAAGATCAACAGTATTTTCAACCCCAGCACGGTGGTGAGGACTGATGAGGTTGGGGTCATCTCTTATTGAATCCCAAAAAAAGCAAGAAAACTGCCTTTTTCATCACATCATAATTTTATGAACTTCCACCATGCCCTCCCAACTGTTTCTAAACCAGGAAAAGCTCCCCTATACTAGCTAATCCTCATCACTCTGGGTTATCTATTTCTACATTTCTCTCCAACCCCATGAGTCTCCAGTTTCCCACATACCTGTAATTAAGGCTCCAGCCAATTAAAGAATGTTTAACTCATTGAACCTCTCCTTTCTCCAATTAATAATGCATTAAATTTGAATAAATTTCTATATTTCCAAAGCATTAACTTAGAGTGTGGGAGGTGAAGGAGTGAAATGCCATCTCAAGGAGTTTTTAAAAGGAAGGTATTGTGAGCTACAAGAGTCAGCATGTTGCAGTTGTATCCAGAGTTTGACCAGGGTTCAAATCCCTGCTTAGCCATGGAAACCCATTGGATGATCTTGGGCAAGTCCTACTCTCTCAGCCTCAAAAGAAAGCCAAGGCACACTCTTCTGAACAAATCTTGTCAAGAAAACCCCATGGTAGGCTCATCTTAGGGTCATCATAAGTCAGAAATGACTTGAAGGCACGCAAAAACAATAATATTATTAGTTGCAAAGTAACAACAATCAAGTATAGAAAAGCTGAGTGCCATCTTGATCGCACTGTGTCCCAGTTTTCACCTGTGAAAAGTTGAGTAGATATGGAACTGAAAGGCAATGTCGGCTCTTGGTCTCATGCGCTACCAGCTGTGTCTTTCAATCTAGCAAAGTTATAAACTCTCCACTAGTGGTATTATAGCTCAACAGTGGGAGCTGAAACTGGTTTTCAACATTTCCCTTTCCTTCCTCCCTCTGTATCTTTCTCCTCCCCTACCTGGCTTTTTCCTGACAGAGAATCTGATTGAATTTGTAGCTTGGAAATTGTTAGTGTTATTCAAGGCCCTTTTTATTGCACACCTACAGAGCGGCACAGCTGCAAATAACTATAGAAAAGAAACCACTTGTAATAGCAGCATCTCCTTCTGCTTTGCCCACAATTACAGCATTGGTATGGGTACACAGTCCCATTGTGAGCACAGAGGGTCCCGGGCTGTGTTCAGCAAGGTGCACTCCAGAGTCTCGGTTGCATTGTGTGGGGAACGCAAACACAGCAGTGCCCCACACGTGATGCAGGCTTCAGGGTGGGTCCCATCCCTCAGAGAACCAAGGAGCAGAAACTGACAGCAGCACCAGTTCCTATAGGAGCCAGCATTGGACAACAACTCTGGAAACCAGGGCTTGGACCCCCTCTTGGTCATGGAAATCCACTGCGTGATCTTGGACAAGTCACACGTTCTCAGCTTCAGAGGAAGCCGAAAGCAAACCCACTCTGAATAAACCTTGCCAAGAAACCTCATGAACTAGCCATAGGGTCACCATAAATTGGAAAGGACTTGAAGGCATACATCAATAACAACCAATTCCTATAGCACAGCACTGGACAATTATTGGGGTTGGGGGGCCACACAGGTCCCTCAAGGCACCTTAGAGGTCCTCAGCCCTGATAAAGATTTCCAAAAAACAATTGGCCCTAAATTTCTCCTAGCATCATCGAGCTGCCATGGTGGTCAGTTTTTCCACATTTCCTTTCCCAGACAATGTTAGAAAAAACCCTTTTTTAAAACAAGAGGTGATTCAGAAGCAATTCCTGGGCCTAAAATATCTGGGAGTGAAAATGTTGGCAAATTAGCCCCATGTCTTTTGGGGGGCAGTTTGGGTCACTGGGGCCCCCTCGACCCTCCTTTGTGGCCCCTGGAGCTCCCTGACAATCCCCCAAAGATCTACTACACCATTTTCTGTCATGAATTTCAAGTAATTTGTATTCCAGATCACACTAACATCCCAGCTTCTTCCAACCCCTGCACATGTACCCCTACCATTAACCCAACCCTTCCAAGAACCGCTTTCCCATACCTATAGGCCAAAATGGAAACAGAATGACCCTCACGGGAGACAAAACATCACTTCTAATCATCATTTTCACTGGGCCAGGAGGAAAAACCAAAGTATTTTGGGGTGCTGTTAAGGGAACACAGTCCCTTGGAGAGGGAAATTGGTACCCAACTCCCTTTGCATTTGCCCTCCTCTCTTCTAAAGCTATTGAGGGATTCAACAGCCCACTGCCTTGAACCCTGCAGGTTCCACATCACTGATAGCAGCCCGATAGCTCTCTTTCTCTTCCTCCTTGAATTTATTTCTACTTCTTTTAATCTTCTAAGCCAGTGGCTTTCATCACTTCCCATGGCATTGAATTCAAAATATTAGATATGAGACTTGAAGGAATCCTCTTGGTTCAAAAACAAGAAAGAAATAAGGGGTGTCTGTTCCTCCCTACGGGAGCTTTACGCATGTCCATCATGTACACAGTTCTCTCAAATCTTTCCCCCATATGTCCAGCACTGCCTCCTTTCATCATTTTTCCCCAAGGGGGGAAAAGGGGAATGTGCGGCCATGTCCCTTGCAAGACATTTTCTCGGGCGACAGCTGCAGATTTGGTTACTGATAGGATTGTTTCCCTCTAGATGCAAACATATACACACACAAACACACCTGCATTGTTCTACAGACAAAAGGAAATGGCAGAAGAAAAGAAAGGAGAGGGAGATGAAATTGCTTTTGCAGAGCTAATGAGCTTCTGAGTGCCTGCTATGTTCATCTGCCAGCCCCAGGCCATCCAGGGACAAAATAGTGCTTTATGAAATGTCTCTTCTGCTGAGGCGGTAGTGGGAGCATTGATTGTGCTGGAAGTGGCAAGCCACAGCTCAGGTGCACCACGTGGAAGAGGCAAGATATGGGGAAAGAGAGAAACTCTCCCTGGCTTTCCGAAACTTTCCACTGTATGCCCTGACCAATGTTGGCCTTCCCTCCAATCGTAGAGTGGTAAGCTTGCTGGCATCATCTCCCTCTGCCTCTTGAGACTGGAGCCTCTCTCTTGCGACAGCATCTTTGCCTCCTTCCAGAGATGCCAGAGGTAAGCACGGCCCCCTGAGTCTCCACCTGACTTACGGCCTTTCTGCGCTTCATTTTTATAATGCTATTATTCCACTTTCAACATCCTATGAAATTCTGGCATTTGCAGTTTAAGGAGGGGAATTTGGAATTCTCAGCCAAAGAGCTCTTGGGCCTCAGGAAACTACAAACCCCAGAATTCCATGGGATGTTGAAAGTGGAATAATAGCGCTACAACAGTGTAGTGCAGAAATGGCCTAAGACACAACTGAGGTTTCTATATTCCTTCTTATCTGATCAGTTGCTCAACATCCACTACACAAGTGGCATAGCCCACAACTTACCTATGCTGGCATAATTTTACACGATGTAGCTCTGCTGTTTGAGAATTCAGGCAACGTAGATCATAAAAGCCAAATTAAATGGATGCAACTGTTCACACAAACGTTTTAGTGAAGACAGTTTATTTGTGTTCGTAACCGCAGGCTGGGGAATAGGACCTCACGCTGCTCTACCACACCTCAGGTTCCCAAGCTGGTAGGGGAATGGTAGGGGAGCTTGAACCCATAACTATATGCTCTGGCCACAACTTGGACCATCCCCCCTGTACCTCTTAGCTCTGGAGATGGAAATAATTTTCAGAATTATTTGAATAATGCCCCAAAAGCATGTTCATTGAGAGTGAAGAAACTACATTCAGGACAATCTTGGACTGATAAGAATCTTCAGTTTGGGACCGAGTTTGTAGAAATTTTGCAAATTTTTTTGCAAGTAAAACAGAAGTTTCTGTGTAGGAAATGGCTTAGAAAATACAATTTCCTGCACAAAAAAAGTGCAAATTTCATGCAGAATAAGCCCTGAAGCGTGAATAGTCCTTGAAAACTGTAGGGTTTTGTTTTTGTTTTTTTCAAATCCAGGAAATATATTCAGTGGTATCCATTTTGGCCATGCTGCCAAAGGGGCTTGTGGATTCAACAAAGGACAGAAACACCCTGGATCCCAAAAGAGAAGTTACTTTACTGCTGCTAATGGAGTTTAAATTTCACTGTCCTTTTTCTCAGTCCTCATATGGTCAAGAGAGGAGTGTCCTCTGTCCGCACTGAGATCTCTCCAAATAAACTGAACTATAACAAAAACAGCATCCGTCACAAAATACAGGCCTGTGACTTTAACATTGTCACCTTTCTTTTCTTATACGATTTTTTAAAACATCTTTTGTCTGATGAAGAAGCCAGTGGAGCTTCTAAAGTTTGTACAATGTATTTTGTGCATTTTGGTTGACCAACAAAAGTATTGCTCTTTTGTGGATTTTGGAATTTGTTTTATTTAACGCAGTTTTTGAAGGATTTCTTGCTTAAATTGCTTCCTTCGGCAATGAAGAAATTTGCTTAAATTGCTTCCTTCGGCAATGAAATTAGCAAAGAATTACATCCCTGCTTAACCGCATGAGAAGGAAAGGGTTCATTTCTGCCATTGTGTGTCTCGGTAGAAGACAGCTTACTACTCTACATTAAATCCAGTGTAAATCTCTCTGCAGTCTTTGATGTAAAAGGCAGAGGATGAAACTCAGCATAATGTGAGCGCCGTGGGCTGGTGTGGCATCCTAATGAAAGCTTCTCTCCTTTCCCTCTGCAATCTTCTTGTTCTTTGCACCCACTCACAGTCTCCAAGGGCTGCAAAGGGCATTTCAAAATGGCGGAAGGAATTCCCACAGGGATGTGGCAGCCTGACTGCTTTTTCATGCAAAGTGCACGCCGCACACCTTCCAGCATAGCAACTCCAAAATGTTCGATGCATTTAGAGGAAGGAAAGAAGCACACAGTCTCATTGGCAGGGAGCGAATGAGTCACCCTGGATGAGTTCGGCTATACTGTTTCAACCAATCTTGGAAGGTTCTAAGGGGGGAACCCCCTGTGAAGATACAGGCCAAGCGACAACTTTCGGAGAGCTGGGCCTGGTTGGCATGAGCCATATTTTCCTATGCGCTCCTTATAAGGTTCTAATATCCAATGATCACCTAGGTCATGGTGGGTAACTTGCTCTCTTTCATTGTCCGTCCTCCTGGACTATAGGTGCCCTCACCTGGGCCCTTGCCAACCTTAGACAGGGCAATGTCCATCCCTAGTTTGGCCCTACAGATGGTTCTACTACCACACCAAACCTATGGATGGAGCTGATGGAAGAAACAGGCAAAGCATCTGGAGAGACAATTTTCCCTACCCTGGCTCCAAAAGAAGTGCTCTTGCTGATCCAAGGCACTAATTATTATTTTTTTTCTCTCAGTTGTCCAAATAGGTCTTTTGGATGTGAGCAGTGGCTACAATATTGGGTTGCAGAGATTTGGCTGCTACAACCATTGGACATTTTGTAATAAAAGGAGAACTACTAGTGGTGGTGGTGGTGGTGGTGGTGATGGTGATGGTGGTGGTGGTGGTGGTGATGGTGATAGTGGTATAGATATAGTAGTGGCGCTACTAGAAGAAATAGTATTAGTGATAATAATGATAACAGCTAGGATCTTGCTAGTGACATACGCATGACCATTTCCAAGAAGGCGCAAAAGACTATGCTCTACCCATCCAAAATCAGGCCACTTTTTCTGGTACAGAAGGAAGAAGAGAAATGACTGGGTAGTGGACAAGATCTTTTGTTGCATGGTTGCCCTCCTCCTCTCTCTCTTTCTCTCTCTCTTCCTCCCTCCCTGATGTCCTATTTTAAGAGGCTGATCAGGGAAGAACCAGGGAGTCCCAAGGTGATATCAATGCCTTGTCTTCACAATAATCCAAGCAATCCAAGGTTAAAAGAAGCAAAAGCATCTCCCCACCTGCCAAGTAAGACTGGTCCAAATTTTGTTCCCATTTCCCTCACATACACCCAAATCACACACACACCAACAACAACAACACAAAAGAGACAAGAAGCCTTCTGGCTTCCATTGCACATGGTTCCCCTTGCATGTGTTGCAGAAATGGGCCCCATCCCAAAACCTATCTTCTTTGTAATAATAAGATTCCGTAAGTTTTTCTTAGAATAATATTCTAATTTTAGTTTAATAATAGGCTGTGGTTGCAAAGGGAATGCTGTCCTTGCTAAGCCATGTGTCAGCAACACAGCTGTGATGAGAAGAAGCTCCTGGGTCTTTACCACTGACAATCAATAGGAGGTCGAAGCACGCAGCTGTGTTTGATCCTTTCTCTTCATCTCTTGGTACCCTTCCATCTCTCCGTCCCCAGCCGACGTGCATTTTCTAAATTTAGATGGAATTTTATTCAGGGTGGTGCCCTGGGATGGCTTGCTATAAAGGAGAGGGGTATGACATCTTGATCCTGAAAGTTGCATTTAGTATTCAATTGTGGTGAGAATGGTGCCATCATATGACTGTGAATGCATTATCACACTCTGGCCATTTCTACCCTACACAGTGATAGTGTTATTATTCCACTTTCAACCTCCTCTGGAATTCTGGGGTTTGTAGTTTCCTGAGGCCCAAGAGCTCTCTGGCTGAGAATTCTGAATGCCCTTCCCTAAACTGCAAACCCCAGGATACCATAGGAGGTTGAAAGTGGAATAATGGCACTATAACAGGATAGTATGGAAATGGCCTGAATTTCCTCATGACTGTAGATTCACACTACATCAAGCACAATGTAGGAGATCAGGCATTAATAATCATAAAGCTTTTTTAACGTTGATATTGACTTAATTATTGTTAGATACGATGAGTCTATGGAAGAATCGTAATTTGCTTTAACGCGCTTATTACCATTTGTCTTTATTTTATGATTATTACTCCACAGAACTGTAGAAATGCAATATGATCTGGATGTATGTGAATGTTGTGCATTCACTCAAGAAAGTGGTGGGGAGGGAAAATTCAACACTTGGGTATCTAAAATTATTCTTTGACCTTGCTTGCAACGGCAACCAAGTCAACTTACAAACACTATGAAATTAGAAACATATATCATCAATTTATTTATTTGATTGATATCCTAGAAATGGGATTCAGTGCAGCTCATAGCAAGACCAAAAGCAAGTCCAGATTAAAAACACACAAAGGCCTCAGTTGAATTCCTCGTTCCAACTACAGTAGACCATTGAATCAATAGGAGCTTGGCAAGTCAACACTTTGGTAAGTTCCATTATTAAATGGGTCTCTTTTAGTCAAGACTAGCAGTCAGATTTCAGCCTGAAAGTTGGTCTTAAAACACAGGTACAGTTATGGATCTGTAACTCCTCCTCGTTCAGTAATCACAATTGTTGCACTGTTACCACAATCATGAATTCTCCCTTTGCCCACCACAACAGTCAGAAGTGTTCTCAGGCCAAGGAGATCTGTTTGGTTGCTAATTGGGGTGCAAGGAAGCACTGGCATTTCCAGATTGTGAGATTGTGACAACCAGATGCAGGATCACTGTTGCAGCCTCTTATTGCATCCTTATTCGCTGGTGGGAGGGGGCTGGAAATGTCCTTCTCGTTGCACCCCAGTTGGTGGTTGAATCGGAAATCCTTTATTCAGTATGGCTGCTGGCTGTTAAGGTGGGCTCAGGAAGGTCAGATCAGGAGATGTTATAGTGTTATTCTAGTGCTATTATTCCACTTTCAACATCCTATGGAATCTGGAGGTTTGCAGTTTAGGGAGGGGCCTTAGGCTGCAAACCTCAGGATTCTATAGGATGTTGAAAGTGGAATAATAGCACTATAAGTGCAGAAATGGCATGAATCTTTTTATCCATTGGGCATAGCCTTGGGGGCCCTGCTGGCGGGTATATAAATGCCATAAATAAATAAAATGGACAAATAGTCAGGAGTGGACATGCAGCCCACTCACATGGCAGCAACGGGGTGGCTCTGTTGAGTCACCAATCTCAGAATCTCGGGTAGCCAGCGACTGGCGAAGAAGTCATTCTGTGGAGCAGCCCAGTATGGGGTAGGGAAGCCAGCAGCTGAATCAGCATTGAAACTAATGGCTCTTAGGGATTTGTGTTTTGCTCAGCGGGGCCTTCTCTTTCTGGAGTAATTCATTTCGATTGTACAAAACGACCAGACCTCACACAGCTTATTTGCTGGTGTTTTTATAGTGTGGTTTCCTAACCATCCAAGAAATCAATCACTAGTCTCCTCCGAGACAAAGGTGCAAGGGAGGAGACTGTCGCACATGAAAAATAAACATAAGCAATGATGAGAACTGGGGAAAGGAAAGAAAACCCACTCAAGACACCATCCCAAGGTTACCAAAGCAGGAGAGATGGGAAGCATATTTAAGGAACTTCAAAAAATGACCGAAAGATGTGTTTCTCAGGTGCCAAGAATCCTTGATGTGGACAACCCTGGACTCATGAGAATCTTCGCAATTTGGGATTTACTTTACATAAAACTCACATTTACTTGTTTTGCTCAGCATTTTGAAGGGGAGAGGAAACATTATTTTCTGCACACAAAAAATACTACATGATGATACCCAAATATGAATTTTTTTTCAGCTAAGAAAATATTGTTCCCCACAGAAAAATATATGCAAAAATAGCAGGTGCAACTTTTCTGCAGAAAAAGCCCTGAACTGCAAACAGTTTTCAAGAAGTGAACAGTTTTTCAAGACGGCCTTGCAGTGAAAATTGCTGCAATTACAATTGCTTCCTGCATGATTTACATCCCTACAAAGCAGCACAGAAATTGAAGTTAGTTTCTTCCATGATCCCCAGCTCTCACTCTCGCTCTCTTTTCCTCACTCTCATTCCAGCCTCTGTGAGTCTTCTGCTCAGCTGTAAAAGGCATTTATGAAGGAGAATTACCTTCAGTTCTGAGCCTTAAACTTCAGTGAATCTCTCAGGTTCCCAAGGATGCCCTTGGATCCCAAAAGTGGAATGTCAGTCTCTTCACAAAGAGTCTCTCTCTCTCTCTCTCTCTCTCTCTTCCTGGGCCTTATTTCACAACAGCCATCATGTCCAATGCTATCTTGTTCCCATTATTAGAAGGAGCTGGATGATGATCATCATCATCATCATCATAACGATGATTATCATGATTATCAATCATGATAATTCCCACTGTTATAAACTTGGCTGAGCATGAATCCAAGACATGAACCTCTGCGTGGACCGTGAACCTCTTCGTCCATGAACCTCTTCATCCATGAACCTCTTCATCCAAGGCAGGCCCTTCAAAGAGCCAAAGTCCTGAGATCTGAACCAATCAGATTCAAATCACGACAGGGAGATTTGATCAGAAGCCAGTGGGATCCCTTTCTCGTGCAGTTGTGGGGGTTTTTGGGGGGGGGTATTTATTTGTTTGTTTGTTTGTTTGTTTGTTTGTTATGGGCATTGTACAACAAGCGTATTCCATTCGTGGTTGTGTAAGCAGAGTGCCACAAGTGTAACCCCTTCACATTCTTTGGGTAATCCTGGCTAGAGTACAAACATTGAATTTCTTGGATTTACCTGTGTATAGACCCACCGCTCAAGAAATGGGTCTACTCCAGGTGGGACTACACAACAGAATTCCAGCCATGCAATTGTGCTTTCTTGAATGGCATGTAACTCTTTACCTGTGCCTTATATGTCCTACTTCAGTCTCTGGGATTGTGGAAACAGCTGTTGTGCCTTCTGGGTTGGTCAAGAAAGAGACACATTAGCAAACACACCAGCCATTGCCCAATGTTGGCATTCAGCACAAGACGGCATAGCACAATCACTGTGTAACTACATGGGCATTAGATTTATGCTACAGAAGCATGATGTAGCATCTTGGGCCTAAAAAAAATCTTCCTGGTAGTAAGAACCATATGACAGCAGAACAGAGTACCTTGGAGGAGTTGCCACTGGTAGCTCCCATGTCAATCTGGCAGTGAAATCTGCTTTGGGTTTTACTCAGAACTTCCAAAGAGTACCCAATGGGTTGGTGCTCTATAATTGGAGGCTGCAAATGCCACAAAGGGGAGGCTATAGGAGGGGGAAGTGGGGTCTGACCAAAGCAGAATAGAGTGGTATTATCACTTCCCTTGACCTAGACACTATACTCCTGTTGATGCAGCCTAGAATCACATTGGCTTTTTTGGCCGCTGTATCACACTGTTGACTTACGTTCAGCTTGTGGTCTCCTAAGACTCCTACATCCCTTTCACATGTACTACATTCTAACTGGGTTTCACCCATCCTATATCTATGCATTTCAGTTTTTTGATGCCCAAATATAGTACCTTACATTTCTCCATGTTGAAAATTTTGTTAGTTTTGCCCCAGCTTTCTAATCTGTTAAGGTCAGAAACGTGAATCTCAAAGTCCCACACACTTTATAATTGACTGCATGTGCATTTTGTCTGCTGGATAGAAAGAGGAGGAGGCAAGACAATTCTTAATTCTTTTCATTTCAGCCTGAACAGCAAACCTTGTTAGATAGCCTCCTCTTTCCCCCTGCCCAAGTTACTTCTGTTTAAAGGTCCAATTGATTTTCTCGCATTAGAGCATTGTCCCTTCTTCCCTCTCCTCGGCAATGTAAATTATTGTGAATCTGCTTCATGAATGGTAATGAACCACTGCTACCCATCGCCCCACCACTGCCAAGAAGAGGGGGAGGATTTTTTAAAAAGAAAAAAATGAGATGGAGGAGGGTGTCAGACGAAAGCTGAGCTCCTCTTTGTTTCAAAGCATTAAAAGCAGAGAGAGAGGGAGACTTTACATTCTTCATCTATCTATTACAGCCTCATCTTTAAGTTCTATATATAGATCAATGCATCTCCCAGCTAATCTCTTTACAATCATAAAGCTATTAAATTAATTAACGCAAATGAAAGTGGCAATGCGGGTGAGTCCCTGAAGGGTGTGCAATCATTTCACATTTATTTATACTGAAAAGTGGGAAAATGCTGGTGTAAGCAATTTTTAGCTAATTTTTATTCTGAAGGCTGCTACTTTTGACAGGTTCACAGGGTGAACTGTTTCACTCAGGCCTGTGCTGCTTTGTCTTGGCAGAATGGTCAAGAAACAGAACTGGAGACATGGAGATCTTGGAAACGTTTCCGATCCAGGGGCAGCGAATCTGCAGTAGGCTTTAGAGCTGTCCAGGGTTCTAAACTCTAGTCTGAAACTAGTTCAGCACCCTGGATAGCTCTTTTAAAGCTTAGTTTTAACATGGAACAGGTTCATCACCGCTAACATGAGGCCACCATAGATTGAGGAATTTTGTGTCCCAGCTGGAAAGCTTCATTGCTTAGACATTGCTGACAGAAGAACCACAGGGCCTCAGGCTGGGTCATTCCATAATTTGTTAATTACCATCACAGCCTGAGGGGGGGACACCTTTTTTTGGACTACAACACCTAGAATTCCCCAGTCATCTCATGTGTTAGGTGGACTTGCAATTGGTTGAAGGACTGAACCCAAAGAGTACTCATCAATGGTTCCTCTTCCTCCTGGGGAATGGAGATTAGTCACAGGAAAAGAGATTTCACCTAAGCGTCAGGAAGAACTTCCTGATGGCAAGAGCCGTTCAACAGTGGAATGGAGTGTGGTGGAGTCTCCTTCTTTGGAGGTTTTTAAACAGAGGTTGGATGGTAGCTGTTTGCTGGGGATGTTTTGGTGTGTCTTCCTGCGTGAAAGAAGGGGGTTGGACTCAATGGCCACTGTGGTCTCTTCCAACTCTGTGATTCTATGATTCATAACTTTTTGAAGACACACTGGTTTCAATGGCAACAATCCTATATGATGCACACAGAATATAATGCTCAGCAAGCATGCTTCTGGAGGGCTGTTCTTCAATCTCCCTGCTGAAGGAAGATTCTCAGTGCCTGTATATGTCACCATAGCCATGGAGAGGCCAAGAAGAGGGCCAGAGCAGCACAAGCTGCAATTCTGCAGTTGTTGGAAAGGGACAACCATGCCTCCTCCCAGATCTGCAAGTGGTTGCTGCTCTTTTCTCCCAGCTGCACAACTTCAAACATGCTGCTGAAATATCCACTGCCCTCCTTTGCCCTCTAACAGTCCTGTGGGTGCACCCCAGCACTGTGAAGCTGCTTTGTGTTGCCAAGAGCCATTGAACACTTCCTTGAGCAACAATGTTAAATGCACATCTGTCCATAGAAGCAAAGGATATGCATGCATGTGATACCAACAAGATTCCAACCAATGGGTCTACTCTAAGCAGAAGTCTGGATCCAGATGAAGATGATAATGGTGGAGGTGAAGATGACAATGATGATGGCATGGTCACTGAGAAGATGGTGATGGAGGCAATGCCAGGAATGAACAGGTATGGTAGTTCCATTTCTCACATGATTTACAGTCTAAAATAATACCTACCTGGAATTAACTATCTCTGGGAGCTATCTTGGGTCCCACTCTGTGACCAAGGTGACATACAAATGACATAAACAAATAAATAGCAGAATAATAACGGCCAGAATTCTGCTAGTGACATGCGTACTCCTAATGGGAAGTGGGTAACAGGATATCAAGAAGCCCTTTGCTTCATCCAGAACCTCCCCATTGGCAGCTCTCAGCCTCCATGGTATGCTGCTACAGCTGTTAAACGGCTGGGGAAGGAAGAGGGGTCACTGAGCAATGGGAACTGCCTTCCATCCTCCTTGCAGGTCTCTGGAGAGAGACAAGAAGAACAATGACTCCATTCCTTTTTCCTTGTGCCTGGGGAATTTTGCAGACAAGAGCGGATCACAGTCCCTGATGCTCAGTCTCCTTTCTCCACTCCCTTTCATCTCCCCCAGTCCTGGACATTCAGTGGCTCTAGTGGTGCCCCATGGTGCTTGGCAACTGCTTTGGAAGAAGGCACACCACTGCATATACGGACCATTATGCTTCACACATGCGACACAAGATCTTGGCCAATGTGTGATGCGTGTGCTTTGGCTTAGTGCCAACCAGGTCTATGGCCTAAGGCCGTAAAGGAGAGATAGTTTTGTGGAGGCATTCTGGGTGAAAGTTTCAAGAGCAGCTGAGGAAAGCAAATGGAGTTGATTGAAGTAGCTGGAGACCTTTAGATGGCTGAAGGTGGCAGAAAAGCATAAGCAAAGGTCAGGGGGAGGGAGGGAAAGTGAGCAGGGATGTTATATTCTCAGAATGTCTTTTTGTGCAAAACCCTCCAGAGAAACTTTGCCAGTCACTCTTTCATCTTCCTTCAAATATCTTCAGATTTTTTTTTGCCTGCGCAGAGACTTCTAAATTCACCTTGAATTCCACACTCTAGGAAGTATTCAGTGCTGCCCTGCCCCAAAGCCAGTGGGGCTCCTTCATCTCTTACCATCTTCCTCCAGAAACAAATGGCCACAGAAAGAGAGAAAGAGAGAGACCACCATTGGTGTCAATAATGCACAATTTTCTCCATGGTTCTTATAACCTGAGAGATTACTTCCTTGCTGCTAAATGACCCTGTCTGGGGGAGATGCATTTGTTCAAGATTTCTTCGTCTTCCCCCAACTCAGCTCCCACCTTGATGGGATGCAGAAGGTTCATGCTCATAAAAAGAGAAAATGCAGAGGCCTTTAGATGGGATATTGAGTCTAAAGAGCTGATTAAGTGCAATGGAAACTGTGTCAGTTTCCTGTCATCGGACAGAATGTGCCAGGCTCGTGGATTAAGCTTTGACTGACAACCTGGGATTGCCGACTGACAACCAATCAATTAAGAGAAGTGATGGGGGAAAGGAAGTCTTCTTTTATCTCTGCCCAACATTGCACGATTGAGAGAGACCGTATGGACAGGGAGAGGGCAAAGGGAAAAGAACTCTGCCAGATAAAATGGGACATACAGTGCCAAGCAGAGTAGGTGAGCTGAAGAAGGAAGAGACTCTCTCCAGAAATGGAGTTACTCAGCATAAACTGGTTTGCCCAGTGACAACAGGTGCACCTCAGCTATCCCAATTATTCTTGAGTCTTCAAAAATATTCCAAAGATGGCCGAAAAATATGTTTCTTGAGGCCATTTCCACACTGCACTGTTATAATGCTATTATTTCATTTTCAACCTCCCATTCAATCCGGGGGTTTGCAGTTTAGGGAGGGGCCTTGAGAATTGTCAGCCAGAGAGCTCTTTGGCCTCAGGAAACTACAAACCCCAGAATTCCACAGGAGGTTGAAAGTGGAACAATAGCACTATAACAGTGTAGTGGGAAATGGCCTGAGTGTTAAGAAATCCTGATGAGAACCATCCTGGACTGGTAAGAATCTTCACAGTTCAAGACTTATTCTGCAGAAAAACTCACCAAACAAAAGCTGTTTTGCACAGAACGCAGTATTTTCTGAACACAAAACAGCAGAAAAATGCAGAAAACAATACTTCTGTGGGGAGATAGGATTTGTTCCCTGCACAGAGAATGCTGCTTCCTGCACAAAAATGCCACCTCCAAATTTTCCACAGGGCAGATGCAAAGCAGGTGCCTCCCTTTTCCGCTCCCCTCAGTGTATGGCTGTGGGGAATATTATGACAAGAACCTAAATTTCCAAACTGACCACCACAACACTCATCACCACTAAAGCAGCACTGGAATCCCAAAGAAGCAAAGGAGTTGTGTAGGAGACGTTCCTTGACACAAGAAAATTTGTAAAGTCATTTTAACATCTTTCCTCATTCGAGACAGTCTATCTAAAAATCCACGTCAGCCATCCAGTCTCATAAATATCCAGATCTTTCCAACCACTGCTAGCTAGTCCTACACGATATGATTCAAGACCGAGAAAGGCTCAATGGAATATGAAATATGTTTAAGAAGCTTTCAAGAAAGAGTTATTGTTAACTCAAAATCTCTCTGGTTATGTTTTAATGGAATATTGATTGAATCTGAGCTGAAGTCTTTTGGTTATATGCTGGTACTTTGTTCATTTAAAGCAGGGGTGGGAATCTTGCTGCCCTCCAGACGTTGTCAAATGCCAGCTCCCAGAATTCCTCACCATTCTCTTATGCTGCCTAGAGTTATTGAGAGCTGTAGCCCATTTCCGCACTACACGGTTATAGTGCTATTATTCCACTTTCAACATTCTGAGGAATCCTGGGGACTGCAGTTTAAGGAGGGACACTGAGAATTCTCAGCCAGAGAGCTCTTTGGCCTCAGGAAACTACAAATCCCAGAATTCCACAGGATATTGAAAGTGGAATAATAGCACTATAACAGTGTAGTGTGGAAATCAGGGTAGTCCAACACCAGCTGCAGGTTCCCACCTGGTTTAGAGCCACAGTAGTCAGTTCTCCCAACTAGGAAAACTAAACTGTGTCCATTTTTAATGGCCAGGTTTCAAGGCAGAGCTGTGAATGCATCCCAAATCATAAAATTGGAGCTCTGCACCAGGTTTGAACTGCCCAAATGTTCCTCTCTTTCTCACTCATTCACACACAGAGACAAAGACAGGCACAAACTGTACTCCTACTTGTTTACACATGGTATCAGTGGTGGCTTCTCCAAAAAAGCCAATAGCTCTTGTCTACTATACATACACAATTATAGGTCCATAACTATAGATATGACTTAGTTTAGTAACTATATTAAAGCCTGAACCCGACTGTTAGTTCCAACCAGAACAGGCTCATTGCATCCATGAGATTTACCTGCATGTTGATGCATCAGTCAACACTGATTCAGTGGGTCTGCTGTTGTGATTTGCCATCAAAGCCAACTTTGACTTAGGGTGGCCCTATGAATGAGAGATCCCCAAGACGACTGGTCATCAATAACACTGCTGAGGTCTTGTAAGCTCATGGCCATGGCTTCCTTGATTAGGTCAATCCACTTGTAATGTGGTCTCCTCCTCCTGCCTCCCACTTTACCAAGCACAATTGTCTTTTCCAATGGATGATGTCGTCTCATGATATGTCCCAAGTTTGACAGCCTCAGTTTATTCATCTTAGCTTCTAAGGAGAGTTCAGGCTTGATTTGCTCTAAGATTTATTCGTTTGTCTTTTTGGCAGTCCTTGGAATCTGCAGAACTCCAGTTCCATATCTCAAATGATTGATTTTCTTCCTGTCAGCTTTTTTCACTGTCCAGCTTTCACAACCATTCACAGAAATCAGAAATACTATGGTTTGCATGATTCTGCCTTGGTATTTAATTTTATGTCTTTATGTTTGAGAAGCTCATCTCATTCCTTCATGGCTGCCCTTCCAAGTCTTAGTATTCTGATTTCAGGACAAAGTGATCTAGCTATTCCTGCTGTTCCATTAAACTTTTCCTACCAAATGTGGGATAACAGACTTCAACCCCCGAAACAGTTTCACGATGACTCCTGAATGCATCTTAGTCAGGGATGGCTCTCCTGTATGTATGAGACCCTCCATTCATTGCCAGCCTATAAAGTCCCGATGGCCCTATTTGACATAACAAATAATTAGGAATTCTGGGAGCTGCAGTGGAACAACTCTGGGAATTCTTCACCTTTTCTATCCATTTCTGAAGCTTGTGTAATGTGATCTGCACGACCATCTCTTGCATTTCTGTTCCAGTAGAGACAGAAGAAAATTGGTTGAACTCAAGTGTCTCAAAAGAAGTAGCATTTTCATACCTCCTGAGACTTGTTATGAGAAAATGAGCCCTGTAACCTTGAGCCTTCACATATTTGCAAGGTTTACAAGGCATGCATCCCCTGCTAATAAAGTTCACCAAAAACTGTGTGTATATTTTAAAATACACAGCTTAAAATGCAAGATATAGGGGGAAGGTGATGCAGAAACACATTTTTGCTGACCCACCATGAGAATAATGAGACCAGGCACAGATGCTTGGGTTGAATCAGACTACTGCATTAATCTGTTTAAATCTGGAACCTGTTTGAGCCCATGAACTGCAAAAAGGGGCAGCTACCTAGTGTGGGATCACCAAGGCAGACCTTTGGGTTCCACCTCAGCTTCCCTTGAATGAAACACTTGAGTCCCACAAGCAGTGCATTCCCTGGGCTACTCTCCAGCCAGCTCAATGCTGGAAGGCAAATCCAAAGAAACCCTCCCCTGTGTCCTTTGGCTTAAAATGAAGATGACCCCCCCCCCAAAAAAAACAGCCCTAAGGACAAGAATCTTCCCTATCCCCTGGGTCCTATGACCTGAAGGGGCAAGTCCAGAAAACTCCCGAGTAGGAGAGGAGACCCCCAGATTCTATCTAGCTGCCACTACCCACTAATTACCCCAAGTCACTCAGTAATTTGGTGTGAAGTTACTGGGCTGGTTAACCTGCACTTTTTTTCACTTCTGACTTTACAGACACTTTGCCTCCCTCCTCATGAGATATGAGAATTCTGCACACATACACAGGCACACAACAAGCAAAGGCACATGAAGAGAGTGTGCAAAAGAGAAGCTCTTTTAAGGCAAACTTTTATTCTAAGCAAGCAACCTTACCTTAGCAAAAGGGTATCTCATACATGAAGGGTGTCTCCTACATGAAGACACCTTCCTCTTCTGCTCATGAGACAGATGTTGTTCTGGGTCATTGGATGTTCATGGGAAGCTGTGAGTCTGGGCCCCTTTGGCCAGCCTGCAACCAAGCTTCCTTAGAGATGGTGATGGAGGTGGCACCTCTCCTACCATTCCATCAGTCCCAGAACCTCTCAGGGATTCTCAGTCTTCCTTGTGCCTAGAGGCACCGTCTTTTACAACCCCTCATCTTGGAAACATCTCAGAGCTTCCATGAAGCCTCCAGTTGCCTTGCCAATGTAGGAGGAGAGGTACACCCCAGCCAAGGAAACCAGTCATCCAGCCATGGGGATCTAGAACATTGGCCTTGAGACAGTCCGGGTATAGTTTGTTGATTAGGTCCTCAATTCTACCAATTGCTATGAACCCATCAGCTAAAGGACTGTGGTGTTTTTCTCTGTTGCAGACCACCTGCAATCGAACTTATTGTATAGCAAGGCTTTGTGATAGTTTTCTGGTCCAAATGAAGTCTTGAGAAAATTGTGAGAACTATAGCACCTAATATGGTGATTTCTGCTTCTCCCAGTGCAGCCAAGGCCACTTGATGTTCATGTGGTTCCTTTCTTCCTTCCTCTAAACCAACAGCTAGGCCCCATCACCCTTGAACTAATGCTCCCACCGCAGATGCCAAGTGTCGGACTCAGCCAAGAGCACTACCGCAGAACTCGCAGAGGCACAGGTGTATAATGCAAAAAAATGTTATTAAACAGAAATAAAACACACGCTTGAAGATTACTTATTTAAGACATCTAAATCCTAATTGACTCTGGTAATTCTTTCCCCGTCTCCTCATAATCCTAGCTGAACCCAGCTAACTGTCCTGAGTCTAACTAAATCCCTATCTCTCCCTCCTGACTAACTCTAACTAATTCCTAACTTTGATGGACTCATTTCTCTGCCTCTGGCTGCCCTATGGCCCCCGGCTTCTTAACATTCCTTCCAAGCATTCAGCCAATTGCTAGTCACACTCAACATTCCGTGTTCTCACCCAGCCCCAACAGATCACTTATATTACATATAGAATCCATCACACACATAACCATACTTTCCCTTGCTTTCTCTACTAGACACATCCTACTTCACAATCTACATGTTTCAACTTTATAAACCCACAGCTATGTTGTGCAAACACAACAAAAAGTGGTTAGTGAATTGCAAAGAAGTACATCTGGGCTCTGGCAAAAATGCTCTGAAGCACGTCAAGCAATTCTGATGAGCATCGGGTGCTCCGGTTGTGCTCCGGCACTTCCTAGCCTATTGTACTCCGGCATTTCCCAACGTGTATTGGTGCCTGTGACAGGCCCTTACTTCTCCCAAATTGGTGCAGCAATCTCACTGGGAGATGTCATCAGTCAAGGCCATTTCTACGCCACACTGTTATAGTGCTATCATTCCACTTTCAACATCCTGTGGAATTCTGGGGTTTGTAGTTTACTGAGGCCGAAGAGCTCTCTGGTTGAGGATTCTCAAGGCCCCTTCCTAAACTGCAAAGCCCAGGATTCCATAGGAGGTGGAAAGTGGAAGATAGCGCTATAACAGTGTAGTGCAGAAATGGACTAAATCTGGCCATGAGAGTGTAGCCAGGCACTTCTCCGATCCCCTCAGCTTTCCACCAGCAACAGAACAACCAGGCTGGGGGCCTATTGCAGTGCAACAGTGAGTTTGGGGCAGCGGCCTTTGCTTATTGCAGAAGTGGAAAAGCATACCAACCTCCATAAAAACCAAAAAAGAAAAAGCACACACAGACCTGAGGCGGATTATACACCCGAGTATGTCGTGAACAAGATGCCACCCAGCGTTTCCAATCTGCTGAATGCAATGCAACAAAGAAGCAGGTCTTGTAGATGTTGTGCCATCTTGTGCTATTTATGCCATTTCCACAAAAATGCAAGAACTTTTGCCAATACCAGCAAGAAATACTATGCCATCTCAGAGATACTGGGGAGGGCGGAATGCAGCATTTTTTAATTTTAATTTTTATTGTTTTCACACATGACAATGAAACAAACAAAGCTATAAATTCCTGTTTTTGACATGTGTGTCATTTTTCCCCCCAAGGATTGCAAATGACTAGCAATGAGCATTCTCCCAAGACTGAAATGAACCTTGGGCTGTGAAAACTGTGTTTAATTCCCCTCCCCCAAGATGGTTGTGTGACTGATTATTCACCAGCTATCTATGTGTCTGCTTGCTGGCTACCTGCTCAAACCGTGTTATTTTGTTAATCAACGGTGGAAAGTAACCCTATCGGCAGTCCTGAATGGCAAGCTGGACAGTGCAATAAATGTATGCACACATTTGGCGTGCCTGTCTTTTGTATTCTTGAAATAGCATTCTTCAGTAAATAGCATTCTTCACAAGCCAGACGGGGAGGCTTGGCATTTGGCCTGCAAATTTGGCCTTCAGAGTGGAGGTTCAGCTTTCCTGAAGTTAGAAAAACTCTTCTTGTTTATTTGAACTGACCCCAAGACTATTCCCTAAACAGAAGCAAAACGTCTTCATCTGAAAGCAAAAAAGCCAAGGCTGCAACTATACCATTCTAAAGCAAGAAAGTTCAGACCACAGAACAAAGAAACCCCCAATCATATCCAGAACAAAACTCCATCTCTCTAAGGAAACTGCATCCACCCACAAAGAGGAAGGAACTGCTATTGCTGCTTAAGCCTCCCTCTGTCTCTGTCTCTCTCTCTTTCAGAGTTTACAAACCATCATCATCATCATCATCATTATTATTATTCATACATGTTTATGCAAACTACCATCTACTACTACAGTGACCCCTCCACATTCATGAGGGTTCAGAACACAGAATCCTTGTAAAAACCGCAAATAAGTCCCCCCATGATCCCCCATCCATTCCCTTACACCTCCCCACCAGCACTTCTGGGGCTGGGGGAGAAGACAAGGTAAAGGACTTGCCAGTATTTTCCCCTTAGATGGAGAAGAGCAGAGAGCTGACTTCTGGCATTCTAACTACTTCCGGTCACAATCTTGAGAAAGGAAATTCCCCCCAGAGGGGAGGACTGGAGCAAAAAGAGCACCTGACCGATCAGCACGGCAAGGAGGACATGCCTACAGCAGTGGGGGGGGCATTGCTCACCCAAAAGGAAAAAAAATATCCATTTTAAACACAAGCCTTGCAAGCCTGGGGTAAGGAATGCATGAGAATGGGAGGAGAAAAGAGGGAGGAAGGCAAGCACATACCTCACAAATAACCAAATTCATGAAGGTCAAACCCACGAATATGGCAGAGGACTGTATATATCTTTCATCATTAATCATACGATATGTAATACCTTTCTCAGCATTACTACTTACTACATGTAATCATTCCTTCAGAGCAATTATCGAAGTACAATACTCCCTCCACATTTACGGGTTTGACCTTCATGAATTTGATTTTTCATGAGGCACTTGCTTGCCTCCCTGCCTCCCACTATTGTTACTGCTGTGGGTCTTCAAGTCATTTCCAATGCGTAGCTACCCTAATGAGAAACTATCCTGGTGTTTTCTTGAGAAGAATTTTTCAAGAAGGGCTTTGCCATTGTCTTTCTCTGCAGCTGAGATCAGAATGGGACCTGCCCAAGATCACCCAATCAGTTCCCAGGCCCAAGTGGGGATTTGAACCCTGGTCCCCCAAAGTCCCCTACACCATGCTGGTTCTTTTGGACTATTGTGGCTTTAATTTAGTAACAAAGCTAGAAGCCTTGCAGGTGGGCTTTCTTGGAATGTCAATAGAATCATAGAATCATAGAAATGTAGAGTTGGAAGAGATGACACGGGCCATCCAGTCCAACCCCCTGCCATACAGGAACACCCTCAAAGCACTCCCGACAGATGGCCATCCAGCCTCTCAGGGTCCAGAGATGGATCAGACCTCTATGAAGGACCTTGGGATATGTTGCATAAGGCTGCCACACTATTGCTGGAACACGTCCAATAAGCTGGTCGATTGCCATTTCCTGTGGGCAATTTCTGAAGTGGAACTATTTGTCCTTCTCTGTCATCTGAGCCCTGCTTTCCACAGCTCAAGTAATCTATAGGACCAGGAACAATGTGGAGAGAATGGTTTTCCTCTTCCCTGTTTGGTTGTTCTTTCTAGCGGAACAGCTTTCATGAGAATCCGCAGTGCTTCAAAAGGAAGAACCAAAAGAACGACCGAGCGGGAATCAGGAGGTGACCACTGGTGACAACCACTCTGGTCCTGAAGTGAAGGAATTAGATAAAAAGCTTTCAGCAGTTGGATCACAAAAGCAGAACAGGAGAAAGAGGGAGGGAGGGAGGGAGAAAATGTTCCATCAGTGGGGAATGTTTCCCTAATCAGAAAATGTATTATCAAGGTATCTGTGTCAGGATATTGCTGCCACCAGGGGCACATTTGACCAGACAGCCAACAACTTATTCTCCTGGAAGATGCCCCCGAGCACTCCAAAGCTGCCAAGAAGCCTTTGATGAGTGTCAACGGCGCTCTGAGAAAAATAAAATAGAGTCCCCCCAATCCAACCCAACCTCAACCCTGGTCGTTTTATTTTGCACAGAGACCAATATTGCTGATGGAATATCTTGCCCTTTGGCACCTCATTCTGTTAAGAGGAAGGGGGGAAATAAATATAATCAAATTAGAGAAGAGGTGGAAAGAATACTCCCAAATTTTCTGGTCTTCAATGAGAGAAGGTTATTTTTGACACGTGGAGGACACCCTAGTGCAAAAATGCTCAACCACCATTAGAATTTTTTGCATTTGTGGACCTCTTCTTTGCAAAACACTCACTTCTGCAAAAAAAAAAGGGGGGGGCCAGCATGTTTTGCACAGAAAGCAACTTTTTTTCTGAAGAGAACTGTAGTTGAGCGCATACAGGACAAATCCCTGCATGTACTGTGATGCACTTATTGTGCTAAGTGGCCTTTGTGTGGAACAGCAAAGTTTCACAACTAATTGTGCAACCCAATGTGCAGTTGGAAAAACCCAATGTGCAATACAATGCACAACTGAACATGTGTCCTCATGAACAACAGCTCTGCATGTGCAGCTCTGCTTCCACAGTTTTAAACAGAAGATGCCCATTCCTCATCAGACAAAGAAAGGTCCATCCACTTCTGTAGAGGAAGTTAGATCTGTGGAAGACAACAACTGCATTCTTTTCTTTCAAAAGACCCTGCTCAAGATCCTATACCGTGTATGTGTCATGTAGATAAACGTTTATGAAGTAGCACAGCGGTTGTGTAGTAGCTCCTTTCTGTGCAACCAGTGGTGTATCTGCCCTTGCGCCTGCTTCTTCTCCCCTCATGCAACGGGGAAGGCACAATGGCTATTTCTGCAGTCCCAAGGAATCAAATGGTACATTGCAGGTAAGGACGAATGCTTACACACCATCCAAGAATGCAGAACTACATGAAATGACTTAGGGAGCTGGGAAAGTTTAGCCTGGTGAAGAGAAGACTGAGAGGTGACCGGGTAGCCATCTTTAAATATCTAAAGGAGTACCACATGGAAATGGGGTGCTCTCATTTTCTGCTGCTCCAGAGACTAGGACTGAGATCAACAGATTCAAATGGCAAGAAAAGAGATTCCACTTAAATCATAGAATCATAGAAATGTAGAGTTAGAAGAGACCACAGAGGCCATCCAGTCCAACCCCCTGCCATGCAGGAAAACCCTCAAAGCACTCCCAACAAGTGGCCATCCAGCTTCCACTTAAAAACCTCCAACGAAGGAGACTCCACCACACTCCGTGGCAGCACATTCCACTGCAGGAAATTCCTCCTGAGGTTCAGGCGGAATCTCCCCTCCTGCAGCTTGCATCCATTGCTCCTTGTCCTGGTCTCAAGAGCAGGAGAAAACAAGCCCACTCCCTCCTCGACATGACATCCCTTCAAATATTTAAACATGGCTATCCTGTCCCCTCTCAACCTTCTCTTCTGCAGACTAAACATACCCAGCTCTCTAAGTCTGTCCTCATAGGGCATGGCTTCCAGGCCCCTCACCATTTTGGTTGCCCTCCTCTGGACCTGCTCCAGCTTATCCATATCCTTCTTGAATCGGGGTGCCCAGAACTGGACACAGTATTCAAGATGAGGTCTAACCAATGCAGAATAAAGTGGTATCAATACCTCCCTCGATCTAGACACCATACTCCTATTGATGCAACCAAGAATTGCGTTGGCTTTCTTGGCTGCCGCATCACACTGCTGACTCATGTTCAGTTTGTAGTCTATTAAGACTCCTAGATCCCTTTCACACGTACTGTTATCCAGCCACGTGTCCCCCATCCTATATTTCTGCATACCATTCTGCAAATCTTGAGAACTTTACTGTAAGAGCTGTTCAACAGTGGAAGTGATTGCTTGGAGACCTTTCAACAGAGCTGGATGGCCACCTCACAAGAATGCTTCAATTGTGCATTCCTGCATGATGTTGGAGTGGTTGGCCCATGCTGTTCTTTCCAAATGGATGACTCTTTGGATCTGTGATTCATTCTGGGGGCCATTTCCCCAAAACACAATTCTCCAGTGAAGGACGCTGCATGCTGACTTGGAACAATGGGAGTTACACGGGCAAAACGGCCTTCTTTGCCACTCCTTTCCCACTGAATGTCCTCCATGGAAATGTTTTGTCTCAGCCTTGTCAGTTTTCGGGCTTTTGAGAAATAGTGCTTTAGCTTCATTGTGTGTGAGAAAGCAAGGCAGAAAGAATCATGCATTGTTTTCTTATTCCTGGTGCTTAATTTCTCCCATACTACCTCCCTCCTCCCCCAGCCAAGCTGAATGATTTATTTCCTTTGCATGTATCTGGAGGTGGAGGTGCATAATTTTTGTCACCTTGTATCAGACACTGATAAAGTGGATTACTCCAACGCCTCATCAAATACTTCTTTAAGTTTAATGACTTTTCTCTTGCAGAGATCTTTTATGGCAGAAATCTTCTGCTGTGCACAGAAGATAAAGTCTAATTGTTGATTTGGGAGGATGGAAAACTTCTGCAGAGATTACTCAACTTTAACCCCGATTTCTTCCAGTTCTGTTTGGTAACAAAACGATGCAGCAAGACTCTCGAGCCTCATTGATAGGCTCAGACTAGTGGTTCAGTCAAACTACGCTGACTTAGCTCTGTAGCCACTGCTCCCCAGTTCTGAATTCTATATCAGAATGGTGCGAAGGAAAAGACAAACCCTCTCTGAACAAATCTTGCCAAGAAAATCCCAAGATAGTTTGCCTTGGGGTCATCATAAGTTGGAAACAACTGAAAGACACACAATTATAACAAATCTTGCTGTGCGTAGGGCCCAGGAATTCCTAACGAAGCTTCGTCTGGTTTTGGTTTTCTACCATAACCTTTACATAACCTTCTTTGTTCATCTCAACATTAGGGACGGGTTTGGAATTCAGATTGCTCTTTTTAATCCCAGCAAGACTCAGGTATGATCAGTGTTGGATTTGCTGGTAACAAAGATACATGGCCACAACTCACCTGTATTTTCACAGTCATAGGAATGAGGCATATCTTGGCAATTGGTCCAGAAGGAGCCCCACCAGTTGTTGTTTTTTTCTTCTTGTGGTGGAGAACAAGTAGCTGTCATCCTACTAGAAATGCAAATCTTGGCTGGCGTTCTGTTAGTGACTTATATCTGCCTAATTTCCCCTGTGCATGTAGTTGTATTTTTGTTGTTGTTATTAGCCATTAAGTTGACTTTGACTTATGGTTACCTTATAAATGGTCCAAGAATCCCAGTCATTAACTGCCAGGTGAGCTTTTAGAAACTCAGGGCAGTCATGGCTTCTTTGATGGAATCCTGTCTCTGTCTTCTCCTACTGCCTTCTACTTTAATGAGCGTTAATGTCTTTCCCAGTGAGTCTTGCTGTCTAAGGATGCATCCTAAGCATGACAGTTTGTCTGGTGTCTGCATTCAGCTGAAGGCTGCAGAAGCAGAGTGGAAACACGTGATGTCTTTGCTCAGGTGGTGACATTGTGCATTGCACATTGTACATGTGTACAGATCGTTGAAACCATGCATTTCACATTTGCACATTCAGTTGTGCAAAGTGGCCATTCGCTAGTGAACAATGGCCACGTCACTCCAGAAGTGAAAATTATTCTCTGTCTCCTTGATGCAGGATCTTGGTAATTTCTTTCTTTCCTTCTCACAGCCAAGAATGAGGGATTTTAGAAGTTTGGCCATCTCTGTCTAGAGATGGGGGGGGGAATAAAATAGTCAAAAATTGTCAAAAACATGTCTTTTGAATGTTGAAAAATTCTGGATTGGTGAGTATATTCACTATTCAGGATTAATTCTGCACAAAAATTTCCTGTTTATTTTGTGCAGAAAGCACAAAGTGCATCACTTTCTGCACAGGAAAGCATCACTTTCTGCACAAGAAACAGCATTTTCTTGACAAGAAACCCAGAATTATTATTGTAGAAAAGAAGAAAAGAAAAACTCTTTTGTGCAGAAAATGCTGTTTTCTATGCTAATCACCCACATGAGATTTTACACAGGTAAGTCCTCTGTAGCAGTGGCTACAGAACAGCTTTTCCTGTGCAGAAAATGGTATTTTGACATAGAAATCTCATTTCCTGCACAGAAAATGCTGCCTTCTGTACAAAAAATGCTGTTTTCTGTGCAAAACAACCACATGTGAATTTGGCACAGAATTTGTCCCGAATTGCAAATAGTCCAAAAGTTTCAGGTTATGAAGATTTCCTCACAGTGGGGAGAAATTTTCTAAAATTACTCCTAGCTTCTTTCAAGAAAAAACTTAGCAGAAAATTTTGCTGCTATGTGCCTTTAGGTCATTTCTGATTTATGGTGATCTCTAAGTGATCCATATCATGGAGTTTTCATGGCAAGATTTGTTCAGAGGGGATTTGCCCTTGCCCTCTTCTGAGGCTGAGAGAGTGTGACTTGCTAAAAGTCACCCAATGATTGTATATTGCTGAGTGGGGACTGAAACCCTGGCCTCCAAGTCTCAAACCATTTCACCACTTTTAGCTCTGTAGCGAAGAACTACATCCTGATATTTGTTGCCCTCCAATACCCTCCTTGAACTCCTTGCTTTATCAATACCCTCCTTGAACTGATCTGGGCGTATCTACTGATTAGAATGATGCTCTGCTAAGACATGGGATTCACACACATGGGCATTCTCTTCCAGGACCTGCAAATGCCAAGAACACCAGTCCTGTATACCCAATCGTAGCCATACAGAAGGGTAGCAAGCCCAGCAATGGGCAGATAGCAAAGCCACAGCAGTGACTCATGCAGAGAGACAGCAGGTAAGCTCCTGTGTGGATGGATACTCTTTTGGGCTTGTTAGAGTCTTTGGCCATTTCCGCACTGGACTGTATAGCGCGATGATTCCACTGTCAACATCCTATGGATCCTGGGGTTTGCAGTTTGGGGAGGGGCCGCCTAGCCCCTCCCGAAACTGCAAACCCCAGGATTCCATAGGAGGTTGAAAGTGGAATAATCGCGCTATAACAGTCCAGTGCGGAAACAGCCTTTGTCACTGCTTTGTTTGTTTGTGCCTTGAAGCAAGACTGACATTGCTGGCTCAGCACCCGTGTGTCTGACGGGAAAGACTTGCGAATTACAGGGGAATAAAGCTGCCACTCCTACTGTTGCTATCTGACAATCTCTGCCTGGAGATGAAGGGCTTTGTCATATCTATACAAAGGCAACTGGAACGAATAATGATAGAAAATCCATATGAAAGGCAAATATCCCAGATTAATGTAGAGGCCCTATCAATGCAAGAGAGATCGTACAATACATCTCAGTGGGGGGTCCTGTCTTACCTGGCGGTAAATGTTTGCACATACGTTAGAGAATCTTGAAAATAATTCACCATCAAATATAAGGTTGCATGGAAATGTGCATTGGAAATACTGCTTTGGGGACAAGACACTTCTGCATACAGATCTAAACTAGATACAAAGCCAATTCCATTGGTGTGGCTTCTCACAGCGTTGGCCAAAGACGTTTTGCTGCCTGAAGCAAATCACTCAAGAGTGCCCCCCTCTCATCCAAATGAAGAAACATCAGACCCAAAGTTAGCCACATTTACTTGAATATTTAAATATTCACATCCCACCCTATATTGTTGTATCTCAGGGGCCAATGTAAATGAAATGATATGAACAGTTTAAAACAATTTCAGATTTAAAACAATAGTCTGGAAACTTGCAAGTTAGTTTCAGCTAGATTCTTTCAAACAACTTTTGAAAGGAGAGTCAACACACAGGTAAATCCAACTGCTTCAATGGCTCGCCTCTAGTCGGGATTTAAGCCCATCATAAAGTTATTGAAACAGGATTAAAAACATATTTAACAGGTTAACAGGTTTAAAACAGTTAAAGGTTAAACCTGAACCTTTTAAACACTTTTAACTTGTGAACTGATTGCCTATGGTTTTAACCTTTGGATGAGCATTAAAGGTTAAAACCAGTTAAACCAGTTAAAATAGTTAAAAGAGTCCAAACAGTTGTTTTGCAACAGGAGGCTGAGACTCCCACATGTATCCTTTCTCATTCCTGCCAGAAAAAACGCGCAATCACAAATTAAATAACTATCTGTCTTCTGCCCTTTCGTGACATTCAAAAGCTGCCACCCGAGGCAGCCATCTCATTCAACCTAACGGCGAGGCCGTCCCGGATTGGTCTCCGAAGATTCTTGGGAACGGTTGTTTTGTGCAACTCCGCAGCAAAACAGAATCCATCTCTACGCTGCTGACATCTCCCGGCCTTTCCTGGAAGCCGGTTATGAAGTGCCTGCCATTACTCACTTAGCGCCTGGCACTGATACAATTCCCTTTCTCCTTGTTTGGCCTGGCTTGTCAAGGAGGGATCGTGGCCTGACGCAAAGTTCCAGGAGTTAATTTATTCCTTCAGTGGTCTCGCCTCCATCGCTGACTTCCCATTACTCCGCTGCCTGCTAGGGCTTGTTCTTGTGACGGATCTGTCAGCCCTTTGAGCGACGAAAGACAACTTTTCAAAACAAGGGGCTTCGGGGAGAGAGATCGGGCGGGAGGCAGGATCCAGAGCACAGATGTAGGGAAGGGCTGGGATCCTGTTTTTAGTCCCAACCAGAGCAGACACATTCCATCAGTGTGTGAATGGTGAGTCAATACCTAGGCCACAGGTGGGCCAAGTGTGACTTGTGGACCATTTTTGTGGCCCGCCGAGAGCCCCAGGGGCTCGAAAAAAATTCAAAACAAGGGAGTTTGGTGCAAAGATGCCCAAAAATGTGGAACAGAGTCTGCACCTCACTGACATGGAAGCCACTTCTGTGTGCCACTTCTGCTTTGGGGAATGGAATTTGCTTCCTCTCCTTCCTCTGCAAATGGAATTTCCATCGTCATTCAGAGTGAGATTCTTTGCTTTTTTGCCAAACTGTAAGCTACCATGCCTTGCAGTTACTCTTGCTACACAGGGGGCCTTTCCGCACTAGACTGTTACAGTGCTATTATTCCACTTTCAACGTCCTATGGAATCCTGGGACTTGCAGTACAGAGAGGGGCATTCTCAGCCAGAGACCTCTTTGACCTCAGGAAACTACAAACTCCAGAATTCCACAGGATGTGGAAAGTGGAATAATAGCATCATAACAGTGTAGTACGGAAACGGCCCATGCACAGAGGCGGACATACATAATTGCTCACACCTTGGAAGTCGGGAGAAGGAGAAGCAGAAGCAGAAGCACCCCCCCACCCCGAATCTGCTGCTGCTCAGTTCCCCTACCCTCCTTCTCTCTCTTTTCATATCTCTTTGATCTCTTCCTCCTCCTTTTCCCCCTTTTCATCATCCTCCATATTTTAAGAAATCAGAAGGCACAAATCAAGCTGTCATTAAAGCTTGAGCTTTTTTTCCCCATCCTTTCAAAACTTCCTTCCCAAGGGAGATAGCTTAAAAAAAAAAAAAAAAAGCTCTTCAAGTTCCAAGGAGTTTCAGGGGAAGAAACTACATTCCATACCCTTTGAGCAATTAAAAATGCACAAAAGCTCTGAAGCGGGACCAGAGCTGTTCACCAGTCCAGTGAAATGTCCAAGAAAATCAAATACTCCTTAGAAACCTTTCACATCTGGTGTGTGTGTCTGTGTGTGTGTGTTTAAAACAGGGATATAATTCTTCATTAAGGCCATTTCCGCACTTGACTGTTATAGCATGATGATTCCACTTGCAACCTCCTATGGAATCCTGGAGTTTGCAGTTTTGGCCCCTCCCGAAACTGCAAACCCCAGGATTCCATAGGAGGTTGCAAGTGGAATCATCACGCTGTAACAGTCAAGTGCGGAAAAGGCTTAAGTTTCTTCTTAAAAGTAATGACAAGTAATTCGAGCAATTTCCTTCCCACCGTGAGAAAACCGCTGTTTGAAAACCATGCATTTTTGATAGCTGTTTGCAATTCAGGTCTTATTCTGTGCAAAAGTCGTACGGGTTTGTTTTGCACAGAAAGCAGCCATTTTCTGCACAGAAAACAGCATTTTCTGAATGGGAAATTATATCCCGAGGCAGAAATATTAATTCCTGCACAGAAAATGATGTGCAGGAATCCACGTCATGCCCTTGCATCGCGGTTGCGCTAGTACGGCTTACAAAAAAATGACCAATCATGAGCAGTGCGGGGGGAGGGGAAAGGCAGGGAAAGGCACTGGCCAATGCTGTTGTAGTGCAGAGGGAACACCAGTGGCAATAATGCTGCTTATCCGCTTAAGGCAGTGGTTCTCAACCTGTGGGTCCCCAGATGTTTTTGGACTTCAGCTCCCAGAAGCCCCAGCCACTATGGTCAATGCTCAGGGCTTCTGGGAGCTGAAGTCCAAAAACATCTGGGTTGAGAACCACTGGCTTAAGGCAAAAGGGTGTGGTAGACACCACTCTTAATCCACCACCACCATCATGGAAATGGCAATGCTGGGATTGTAACAGAACAATGCACTACGGAGGTATGGTGTGTGAAAGGCCAGAGTGTGGTCTGGATAGCAGAAGTTATAAATGAGGAAGAATGCGTAAGCCAGGAGAGGCTGCCGCAGTTTGCCCCCTGGAAAGGGCCAGTCGTGTAGGGACGGGGGGCAGGGGAGTGCTTTGCCCCATGCAGCAATGTTTCTGGGGCGTCCTGGCTCGTAGCCACGCCCCCGCATGCCCTGGCCACGCCCCCACACACTGTGGCCACACCCCATGCATCGTGACCACACCCCCACGCACTACGGCCATGCCCCCACCACTATAGCCACGCCCCCTCCCGCCACCCCTCCTCACACTCCAAGTTCCGTCACTGGGAAGGGTTCGAATCTACCCACTCCTCTCCTCCCCCACTCCTGGGTACAAATTACTTTTGTACTTGGAATTCAGTTTGCAGCAACTGAAGTGAGGTGAGGACGAAGTGAGAAAGTGAGAAGAGGAGAGATGAACCGGGACAGCTGAAAAGTGAGACAGCAAAGAACTAATCAGGACTGTCCCTGCCAAACGGAGACTGTTCAGGGGCATGGCAGAGAGAGAGAGAGAGAAACGGTCTCTTATGTAAATGGCCTTTGTTTACTCATCACTCACTTTTCTGCAGGCCCTTGAGGCAACGTGCAACAATTGACTGTTGCCAGTAAACGAACAATTCTCATTTTGCTCTGGCGTGCAACATTCCACTCCTCTTCCCGTGAGTCCTGGCTCCTCTTGAGTTCTTTCTCTTTTTTTTCCTCCTCCTGCCACAACTCTACAGAGAGTGCCAACGTAATCCCAGGAGCTGGCAGTGTCTGTTTTAAGGGGAGGTGTGCCAGCCACCCTCCTGTGGAATGCAACATCCTCAAAATTACAGCCTTGAGAGAGGCGTGATGGGTCTGGGAGCCTCGCTTGACAGGCTGCCGCATTCCAAAACCTCCTAATTATCATAGGTGGCTGCAGTTTTCCAATCCGAGTGTAGCACTGTAGCAAAGCTTAATTACAATGGCCCTCTCCCCATGACAGGGTTAAATTAACCTCGCTCAGGTTCCTCCTCAGCCCGAAGAGATGTGGGACGGATATCCACTGCCTTCCTCCCAGAATGCTTTATCCTTTGACAGATCCGCTGTCCTCGGCATTTTCCTATACAGCCATTTATATTCTGTAACAATTTGAGTATTTCCACTGCTCATTGTCTGGGAGTCTGTCCTGGTTCCAGGTGTGATGCAGTGATAAGGGAGGTGTGAACTAGGCCTCTCCAAATCTCATGAGAGGGACACATCTCACAAGATCTCGGGACCCCCATGTGATTTCTAGATCTCGCAGGAACCCCAAAATACATGCAAATCTCATGAGATGGCAGGTCAGCCTCTGGATGTTTTCAACAGGGTGAAAACAAACTCTGGGTGCCAGAAAGAGCAGCTACAGACCTTGAATAATTTCACTGGCTTACATCACAAAACAGAGTGTGTCTGAAACCAGAGACAGGCATTTTTAGCAGGTCCAGGGACCAGTTTCCACACTTCTGCACATCCCACTGCAGGCTGCAAAAATATAAGTTTACACACTTTAAAAAAAAACTCCTAGAAAATGTTTCTCCCCACACACTAAAGTAAGCTTTGTTTTAAGGACAATCAGTATCCCAGGCTGCTTCTGGAAGCAGCAATTCTCCTTTATCATTCCATTTTGTTTTTGCTGAGGTAGGAGTCCAATGAGATATGGAGATAGAAAAAAATGGGCCGGACCACCTGCAGCCTATTGCCCACCCCTGTCTTAATCCAGGGTTTCAAGTTTGTCCATGAACCAGGGGAGCTGAAAGTAAATCCTTGCTATGTCCTCAGCTTGTCTGTGGTGGAGAAGGAGAGCGATAGGAGAAGAGTACAGACCCAGGGTTTGTTCAGGTTCACAGAGGTTAAACCATATGTTGCTAATATCTTTATATGGAAGCCAGAGGTCTCTTCTGATGTCACCTAATTCCACCTCTGACATTCAATTCTACCTTCTCCGTCTTACGTTCCACTCTAGGTCTCAGAACTTTCTTGCCTCTCTCTGTGTAAAGAAAGCAGCCATTGTGCAGCTGGAGCAAAGGTGCTTCCAAGACCAGATGAAGACTGTTAGGTATCTCAACCACACTCCATAAAGCACCTTTTGTGTGTACGCATGTGAGCTCCCCACGGAAGCCCAGGCAACTCAGAGCATTACCACTGTCTAAGTCTCAGCTGGTGTGAGCAAGGATGGAATCTCAGAGGCACATATGCCAACCCCACCTGACCTCACTGTCCATGTAACTAGAAAATATAGATGGGGGAGGTGGTGAACATTGTCAACACTTGGTAGGAGTGTGTGTGGGGGGGGAGAGAGAGAGATCTCCAGTCCCCTCCCCAGAAGCATTTCTGTCTTTACAACATTACTATACAGGAAGGGTGGGGTGGGTAGATTCAGCAACAGGAGAGGACTTCTAGCCACTGAGGGCTCTTGAGCAATTTCTCCAGTTGCACCATGGATAATCCAGCCTTAAGTGCTGCACAAAGAGGTATGAGGTGCGGTTAGACCAGTGGTTCTCAACCTGTGGGTCCCCAGATGTTTTTGGACTTCAGCTCCCAGAAGTCCTGAGCATTGATCATAGTGGCTGGGGCTTCTGGGAGCTGAAGTCCAAAAACATCTGGGGACCCACAGGTTGAGAACCACTGGGTTAGACCAACATAAGTCACCAGCACAGACCATTGGGTGTTGGGGGTTGGTGGCTGAGGGTCACCTCCTGTGGTCCACAGCTCATGTCCTCACCAGAAACCTTTCTGCACCTCCAGAATCTTCTTTCTAACAGAATGTGATCCATCTTATCAAGGGGTGCCAGGAAATTTCCAGGCGGTGCAGTGTAGCACTGCATGCATGATTCCACTCTTGCTCTGAGCATCATTTCCAATTAAAATGTGAGCTTTTACCAAAACACTGCATGCTTCAGGCCCAAGCTTGATCTAGAGGTAACACAAAGGAATAGAACATCTTTGATCCCAGTTCCAAACTGAGCCTGAAACAGATGAAAAACATCGATATTCTCTGCACAACTGTTTTCTGTTTTAATTTTTTTAAAAACGGGGATCTAACTCAGATGCAGAACTAGAGAACGCCTTTTGTTGTTGGCATTGTTTTTCATACAGAATTAGAGGCCCTCTGGGGATAGAATCAGAATGAGGACTACAACTGAGGACCAACAGCTTGGACCAAGAGCTTGGCAGCAACGCATCGTAAATAACACAGTACTCGTGCTTAATTTCTTTTTCCAGTTACAATGACATAACTGTATTTTTGTAGTCATTGTTCTGTGTCTTCAAGTCACCTCTGACTTATGAAGATCCCTCTCCTAGTGTTTTCTTGGCAAGATTTATCTTTAGGTATATATATGTATGTATCTGTATGTGTGTGTAGATATAGATATATATAATTGAAAAGTTATATCTTTATAAAATTGATCTTCTTTTCCATATAATTTTCTTATCTCTCTCCCTTACCCTCAATTCCAGGTTTTTGCATTTTCCCCAATGATTACCTCTTTCCATTTTATTAATTGCACCCTCTTTTTATGTGTTATCCCTTTTTTTGTCTTTCTTTACTCATACCAATTTTAACGACTGAACAAATAAACATCTATTAATTACAATTATTTATCATTTACCTCCTACTTTCTTTGTTCTACTACATCTGTGAATCTTTTATCTCTCCTTGCATTTCATCCAATCTGTCACTGGTTTCCATTCTCTCTCAAATTGTTGAATAGAGTTATCTTTTAGCAGGCTAGAAAGCGTTTCTGTTTCCTTCATGTCCATGACTTTAAATTAAATTAAAGTGGAAAAATTAAAAATTAAAGGCAAGATTTATCCAGGGGCAGCTTGCCATCATCTTCCTCTGAGGCCGAGAGAGTGTGATTTGCCCAAGGGCACCCAGGGGAATTCTGTGACTGAGCTGGAATTTGAATTCTCCTGAAAGAGTCCTAGCCTTCACATTTAAGCCACTGCTCCACACCAGCTCTTCAGCTGTTATTCAGAGTCGGTTGTCATTGCCCTTTTGGACCATGCCATGCAGAATCCCCCAGCTGTAATCCAAAAGTAACTTCTGCAAGCCCACTGGTACCAGAGGTGAAAGAGAAACCAAAGGCACTTTCTGGCTTTGCATGTGGCATGTAGACCAATTTAAGTGCAAATGCCTTTAGCTCCTGCTTGTGAAAAGAAATTGCTTCTGTCGGTAGGTCAGGCCCTCCTCTCCTTTGTTCCATTTCTAGGCAGTGCCTCTCCCAGAGTTTTGCTTGTGTTCCTTTGCTGTGCGGACCCGGCTCTGAATTTACCCAGATAGTCTTTTAATTGTTCTCTAGCTACACACATCCTTTGGAGCTCCGAGCCCCACGTTAGAAATGTCACTCTTTCAACCCGTTTGATGAGTCCGAGACCTCGGGATCAATGGGAAAGCATCAGTGAAGGCAGTGAGGAGATTGAAAAAGAACAGTTTGTGATCAAAGCCCCGGTTACAGCTTCCATCTTTCACAAGCGACAGTAATTTTAGGCAGAACAAATAGAGTGATCATTTTTCCCTGATAGGAGTGTGGTGGAGGGGAGACGAGAGAGGGGAAAAATAGGCATCGAAGGGGATTTGGGAAAAGGGAGGGACTGAGAAGGGATGAAAAAGGAGGCAATTAGAAAAGGAGGGAATGCACCCAAGTGACTGTCCATCTAGTCTTTGAGTGGATGGTCATCTTGGATGCTCCACAGCTATTGCGTCTGCAGTGGCTGCCAGGATGAGCTGGATCTTGCCAGCTAATTATAGCAATAATTCATGCTCTAATCACCAGCAAATGCACGAATGGAGCATCAGAAGGCGAAACAACACCATCTCCCATTAACAAAGCATCTGTCGGACTCCCGACAAAGAATGGTGATGTATGGGCCATTGGAGAGCACAAATGAAGTGGACAGTGGCCAGCTGAGTCTATCAGAGGCAAGCCCAGATGAAGGGTACTGGCGAGTGCGGTGGAAAAACAGACAGCAGGAAGGATAGAACAACAGACGTTGGAAGGACTTTCACAGAGATCAGAACTTGGAACAGTAGCTGGAATTCACCTAGGCAGTTAGGAGTGCATAACCACCTACCTACATAAACTGCACAGTGACTTCTGGCCCAAGCCCCCCTCCCCATTTACCAGTCCCAGCTTGTCCCCTGAATGGTCTCCAGTGTGACAGGCAGAAGCACTGTCCCGGCTGCAATCTCCCGCCCTTGCACTGGAGATCACCCACAGGAGGAGGAATGGACCCCCCTTCAGTCGTAGTGGCTGCTGCCCAGTAAGTGGTACTAGGGAACTCTCAAAGTCTCTGAGCCTTTCCACACTACACTGTCATGCTATAGTGCTATTATTCTACTTTCAACACCATTTAGAATTATCAGCCAGAGAGTTCTTTGGCCTCAGTAAACTACAAACCCCAGAATTACACAGCATGTTGAAAGTGGAATAATAGCACTATAACAGTGTAGTGGGATTCTGGGGTTTGTACTTTAGGGAGGCCCAAGAGCTCTCTGGCTGGGAATTCCAAAGGTCCCTCCCCAGACTGCAAACCCCAGGATTCCACAGTATGCCGAAAGTAGAATAATAGCACAATAACGGTGTGGTGCAGAAAGGGCCTCTTGAGTATCATCTCAACTACGGAATACATAGGGATTGTGAGTACATCCCATCATGAATATGTAACTCTGGGTTATGCATATGTAAATAACTTAACAGATACTGGCCAGTGTTCCCCCAATTCAATTTATTCTGTTACTCATTTCTGAAGGCAGGAGCTGGATTGTTATCTTTGGCCATTTCCGCACTAGCCTGTTATAGCACGATGATTCCACTTTCAACATCCTCTGGAATCCTGGGGTTTGCAGTTTGCAGAATCTTAGTGCTATAACAGGCTAGTGCGGAAGTGGCCTTTGTTGCTGTTGTGTGCCTTAAAATCAATTCTGACCCTATTATGATGGGGGGCAGTTGGCATCTTTATTCAGAAGGCAAGCTTCTGGCATCCTTCCTCTTGAGGCTGGCAGAGTGTGACGCAACTCAGCAGAGATCTGAAACGAGGCCTCCAGAGTCTTCGTCTCGCACCCAAACCACTACCGGACACTGGCTGTCACTGTTACCTTTACAATCCCTGAAAAGCCAACTCACAGTGTTACGCGTGATGTGTAAAAACCACCAATTTTCTTCCCTCGTCCTCTTGAGTTTGGCATCCCCTCCAAAGCCCACTCCCCAAAAACTCAGTATTGGCTACCTCCAGCCACCATTCACACATCAAGAAAACTGTCCTCTTCTTTTGTAGTATAGCCCTTAAAAAAGAAAAAAAGAAAAAAAACACCAGAAAGCAAGCCATGTGGGATACACCTCCAAAAAACAATAAGGGTATAATTTCTGAGCATGAGAGTCTTCTATAGAACTACATGGCACCCTATAGTTCTAGAGCACTGTAGCCTTGTAGCAGAAGCACCCACAGTGGGGCATTCATATGTTGGCCAAAATAGCGTTAGCATTTCCAGGAGGCTTCCGAACATGCTGTGAAGCTCATGGAGACATAAGAGCAAGTTGTGAAGCTTACAGAGACATCGTTGTGCAACTTATACCTTGGCATACATGCTACAAAGGAAGAGGTCAGTTTCTGCATTGCCCCCTGCAGTGCAACACTTTAGTCTCATTCCAATATCCCCTCCATGTGGCATAAATATCCATATGTGGACCTATGTTATCCTGAGCTATTTAATCCACCCACACTTACTGAACAGCTCCTGAAGCCACCCTGCAAGGCCATTCCATACTTCTCAGCAAGCAAGCAGACTTGGAGAAGTGTCTGGCTATGTCGCCATAATCAGACACAAAATTATGAATCATAGTATCATAGAATCATAGAATCATAGAGTTGGAAGAGACCCCAGGAGCCATCCAGTCCAACCCCCTGCTATGCAGGAACACCCATCAAAGCATTCCCAACAGGTGGCCATCCAGCCTCTGCTTAAAAACCTCCAAAGAAGGAGACTCAGCCACACTCCAAGGCAGCATATTCCAGTGCTGGACAGCTCTGACCATCATGAAGTTCTTCCTGAGGTTCAAGTGGAATCTCCTTTCCTGCAGTTTGAATCCATTGCTCCTCGTCCTAGTCTCTGGAGCGGTAGAGAACAAGCCTGCTCCCTCCTCAACATGACATCCCTTCATGACATCAGCACTGAGATCCAGGGGTCCTCTAGGGGTCTCAGTGCTGCTGTGATCCTTTCACATCTGGCGATGATGCTTCTCTGACCCTGGCTGCCCTCCAAAGTGTATGGAATATGTCTGTTTCACAGTGGTGGAGCAGCTTCAGGGGCTTTTCAGTACATTAGGGGAGGGCTTTGAGCATTGGAGAGGAAGAAAGGGAAAATTCAATCGCTGCAGCAGCCTAGGAAGGATATCCACACAAGCTTATGTGTGCATATCTCCCTGAGAGAATTCCACCCCATATGTTCCACTGTAACACAATGTAAGAATGTAATATTGTTCTCCCATTCTCATCAGGTGGAGGAGTTTCTGCTTCTTGTCTCTATTTTTCAGGCGAGGCTAAGAGGTTTGGCAGTCTGTGCTTTGAGAAATAACTAACTACAGATAACATAATTACACTGCAACATATACTTGCAATCTCTGAAGAGGACTGTCAGGTCCAACACACATTAAGAAAATAATTTCTACCTTAAGCTTCTTTGTGAAGGAGGAAAAACCCGTGTAATAAGACAACAGGTGTCTTGAAGGCTCATATACACTCACGCAAGAAAAGACAGATGTTGGTAACCTTTCTTCCAAGTTGCTGTTGCTGAATGAAGAATGCTTCCTTTGCTCAAAATAAGTTCAGGACCTTGGAGAGGTCCTTTAAAGTTCAACTGAAAACCCACAGTGGAATCACCACTCCGGTGACATGGAAGCCATCCACAACCACAGGTAGATGAGTCTGTTAATCATGACGCTGAGAGGGAACAATGTCCCTACCACAACTAAGGGAGTGGCTTCAGGGCCATGTTCACACAGGCATAGAGTGGAATGCTGCTAGGAATATACACATGGGTAAGTCACACTACAAATGTGATAGAAGTGGAAGCAGAGTTGCATAGACAACACACTCCTCTGTGTCTTGTCTTTGTATGTCATGCATTGTGCTTATGTACTATGGTTGTGGATCCTGTACTTTGCATTGCAGTTGTGCATCCTATACTTTGTGTTGCAGTTGTGCATTGTGTGTTGCGCATCATGCAATGGCACCTAGTCACTGCCACATCTTGCACATCATAACTATTCTGCACTGGGATTGTGTAGCACTCATGTAGCCTCTCTCCACATAGGAGATATTTAGGCTCTGTTGAGGTGATGTTGGATTGCAGCCATGGTGTGTCTCGGCAGCTATTTCCAGAAGCAGCACTTTAGTGCCACAACTGTGAATGGCAGTGCTGCAGAAACTGAGGTGGGGTGGTTGACCTGTCAATCAAAATCCTTTTCCACCCCCACACCCCAGTGCCTCCTTTTCTAACAGCTTGGCATTTTGAGCATTACAAGCCGCAAAAATGTTTTAACAGAAAGTCATTTATAAATCCCCCCCAGATTCCTGGCATACAATTGCATCCCCCCCCTTTTTTTAACAACACCAGTCTCATAAATATGTATTTCCCTCGAGTTTCTGTTTCTCTCCTCCCCTCATCCCCCATTTCCAGCAAATCTATGATTGTTTTTAACAACAATGGGAGAGCAACGGTTAGCATTCAACAGTACGTAATTTATCACTAAAACTGTAATTTATAATGTATGCAACAGGGGTGTAATAGTTGCAATGAAAACCCTGAAATTGGATGATAGATGGTAGGGGGAGGTGTGTTTAAAGTGTATCGTGTTTATATTCTTGTAAGTCTGGAGCCGAAAAAGGAGAACACAATTGTTTGAAAAGAATTACCTCTGTATTCTCAATTACTTTTTTTTCTTCACATGCTTCCTTTGCATTGACGTTCTCACCTCAATCTCAATGGGGAAGGCAAAGTAGAATCACCTATTGATTCTCCTTTCTCTCCGTTAACAGAAACAACAGCAGCACCACAGACTGTGGACAAATGTGCAAGGAAAGGACTTGGGACTTCTTAGGAAGCTGACAGCGACTTGCATATCTGAAGAACCAGCATATGTTATTGCTACCAGAGGGCAGGTCTGCCCCCCTGCTAAACAAATACAGAATATGTTCATCTAAAGCAATATTATTCGGGCTCACATGCCTCCTCGCCGGTATTAGAGGAGCAGTGAGTCCACTGCAAGTTTTTGCTGCCTTTAAAGCCACCATCCAAGGTCCAAACCTATTCAGAAATCCAGTTCAGCACTTTGGAGAGCTCCTCTAAAACCTTGATTAAAACTTGGGCCATTTCTACACTGCACTGTTATTGCGCTATTATTCCACTTTCAACCTCCTATGGAATCCTGGGGTTTGCAGTTTAGGGGGAGGCATTTCAAATTCGCAGCCAGAGAGCTCTTTGGCCTCAGGAAACTACAAACCCCAGGATTCCACAGGAAGTTGAAAGAGGAATAGTAGCACTATAACAGTTTTAACGGAATATTGTTTTAGGATGTTGAAAGTGGAATATAACTATAACAGTGTAGTGCAGAACTGGCCAGAGGCTGGAATGCTGTTGGTATCATACACCTGCATAAGTTTCCTTACACATGTGGTTGCAATATTTTTTGCTCATTATGTACTGGACAGATTCAATTCATGGGTGCATAAGCCCAGAGTTCTACAAGTGGAACCATTTCACACGCACCTCAGCTCTACAAAAGCAAAGCCATTAAGTAACAGGACTTGGATAAGTGATTCGCCATTCACCAACTGATTGAATGGGTCTATTCTCACTGAGACTAACAAAGAATATTCCAACTGTGTAGTCGCACATTCAAGGGTGTTGCATTGTGTATGTGAGTGTGGGTGTGTTTTCAATTCTCCTGTCAATTTGCAGTGACCCCATGAATTTCATACCATTTTCTTGGGCAAAGGAATATCAGTGGTGGATTGTCGTTGCCTGCCTCTTGCCTACACCACCAAGTACTAACCAGGGCCTACTCTGCTTAGCTTCCAAGGTCAGAAGTAACCTCGTGCCTTAAGGGTCTTTAGTCATTACTCTTTGTAATTTCTCCCTCCACTTTCCTCACTAGAACTGCAGAAACAGCCCATGTGCATTACTTCCCATTGCACAATGGGGCAATAAGAAGGCACACTGAGAGATGCAGCATCATTTGTACACAATCTGTATTCAGCAGAAGGTGGTCTGGTACAATCCCTGTGTAACTATGTAAGTGTAGATTTACACCCTGCAAGCATGATGTAGGATCTCTACCAGTAAGTCGGGAGAGACAGACAGAAAGACAGAGTTGTGTTTGGAAGCAACTCTGGGGCTGCAGATAGTTTGGGCTGTTTAGAAATCTGGTTGTGTTACATGCTTTGGGATACTGTCTTCCCTGCTATGCCATCTTTCTACATGAAACGGGATTATACATACTTTGCAAGCCTCCTGGACTGAGTGATACAGACCACGACAAAGAGGCAGCCATGGGCTCTCCTGCTGCTCAACGAAGCAGGATGGGCGAGCAATCCCTTTTGCAACAGCTTCAGTGGCCCAGATGCAAAAATGTATAGAGCAAGGCAGCCTGGGTGAAAAGCAAATTAACCAAAGAGATGTTAAAAGAAACTCAAGCATTGTTCAGAAGCTTTTAGGCTGTTAGAGCAGTGCCCAAAAGTGCAGGCTGAAGCACTCAGATCCTTAGGCCATGTGGCAATTTGCATGCTATTACCCATCGTTCTCTCTGATTGCCTCCGACTGGAAAGAACATTCTAATCGGCAAGGTCTCAGCTGCTCCAGCAACTGGTAGAGGAAAGGAAATTGGGTGCATGACAGGATATCGATGTGACTTTTACCTATTTCCAAAAATATTTTCCACCTGTCCATGTTCTTACAAGGAGGAAGGGGGAAAAACAGCTTTTAAAAAATCCGCACTCTACTTTCTTTTGTCCTTGCCAGGTCACTAGATCCTGTTCATCAGCTTCATGGCATAAAATCTCATTGGCATAGCTATGGTGCAGTTATTGGATTACTCTATTGTGCAACAAATTACACAACGGGTAGCATAGCTACACACTCTCCCATTGTACAATAATCAATCCCAGCCACAACTAAGGAAAGCACTTATGAAAACTCTTAGACAGTGCAATAGTTTCTGCTGGAGTAAGAGGGCTTGGGAGAGAGCCATTGTGCTGTCATAGTTTGAGCATTGAACGACAACCCTGGAGACCAGGATTGAATTCCCTGCTTAGTTATAGGTAACTTTGGACAAGTCACACACACTCAACCTGAAAACCCCATAATAGGTTTGCCTTGGGTCAGCATAAGTCAGAAACAACTTGAAGGCATTCAGCAGCAGCAACAAGATGGCTTGGGCAACCCTGAATAGAACACCAACTTTGTGCAACCTACAAGAAAACACAACTGCTTCTCCAGCAGCATTTGTGATACTGAAAAGCCACAGCAGAATTCTTTCCTGGAACAGCAATGCTATGCACCCTGACTTAGGAGTAAGGCTGCTGAACGCAGGGAGATTTCTCTCTGATTCATAGGATCAGGCAGTAGGCTGGTTCATGATTTGGAGGCCAGCACCTTGGATAGCTATTTATTATGACTGATTGGTCAGTTTGTGAGATTGCTAGGTTTGGCATGAGGTCTGAAAAGTCCTCTTGGTCTGTTTTTGCCTATCAAGCAAATGTGCTCTGCACGCTGAGCTCCTGCTGTGTTGAATTTCCTACCTACCGTATCCCTTCGCTCTTGCTCTAGTCCAACCTTAACCTTCACTCCACAGACGTACCTCCCAAGATACACCCATTGAGAAGATGCTTGAAAACAGGACACCCAAAGAAGCTAGATCTCGTGATTCTTCAGGAGGCAGCTAACCAAACGTCTGAATGGTGAGAGACAGAGGTATAGCCAACCAGTGGATGGTGGTGGTTGTAGTTAAGAATATTCTTAAGTTTTAAGATCTTTCCCACCATGATGAAAACTGCTAGTGGCCATTGAGAAGACGTCTATAGCTAGCTCCATTGTCTTCAAGGTAATCTATCCCCCCACTCATAAGCCATACAGATTATATGCGACCATTTCTTCGGAATATTTTGCCACTTCCCTGGATCCATACTCTACACATTGCCCCAAGCCATTCCAGACCAGGGACGTCTCTCAGTCACAGAAACTCTTGCTTACTGTGTGTGGGTTTGGGTGAGACATCTTTGCAACAAATGTACTCAGCTAACACTGTATTTTGCCTGTGAATTCACCTTCCACTTGGCTGAGAAACTCCACCCCGCAATAGAGCAGATGAAATCTTTCTGAGTCCCTTCCACCTCCTTCCCCAATGAAATCCAGACTATGATGGTGTTGGCCAATATTTGAACCGCAGTCTTCTGTATGGGCTGTGAAATTAATTTTATGGAAATCAGACATGAATTATCCTCTCCTCTGTGTCTAAAACGTTCCTGCATGCCTGTATCCAGGTGCCAGTCCTAATTTTTTGGAGCCTTTCCTTGCCCTTGGCTCTTAGCTCTTGCAGCAAACTCTTCCCCCGCCCCATTAACCTATCCCCTGGACCCTTTCACCTCTGCTCCCATCATGCACCTGGGCCACTGCTTCCAATGGCAAGGGTGGGTCAGGCAATGAGAGGAAAGCCTCCCTCCAGCAATTCCTAAAGGATTTCAGCATTCAAGGAGAGTTTTGCTGGCCTTTGATATATATTGTAATTCAAGCAGAGACGAACCAGTCAAAAACGTACAGTTTCCAGGTACTGGAGCAGGGAATACACATATTTATAGGCAAAAGAGAGGGCTGGAAAAAAATGAGAGCTGTCACACAGCTGACAGCATCAAAGGACCGTGCCGGAGAGACAGAGGAGTACAGGGAAAGGGGGGTGCTGAAAAGGAGGGAAGCAGACTGTGGAAGCTGAGGGGGGTGTACCACAACAGGTCTCCCTTTCATGGGGCTCTCCGGTCCTGCTTGAGGCATAATCAGAGCTGCATTTTCTACGTCCCTCCCTGGCTTGGGCAGAGCTGCAAGGCAAAGGCCTGACAGCCCATCTCCAAAGAGCGTCTCTAATTATCCATCAGCTCCTGCCCAAGAGGACCCGTGGACGTCCAAAATGTCCATGGTATCTTCTCATGGGACTTTGCAAGTCAATCTTTTTCCACAGCACTAACAATGAAAAGTCACTCATGCTGAAGGTAGGAATGGAAAGCTAGGGAAAGACACTTTTTTTGGATGACAAACATTAGAATTTACCATTTTAATTTAATACTTTTTGAAGATGGCGTCAGGGTTGGCAGCTCCGTCAGAGTCTCTGTTGCAGTTTGTTTTTCTTTGGTTTAATAGCTTCATTGTCTTATTGTTCTATTGTTTTGCAATTCTCGTGTTGTCTTCCCTTCAATTTCCACTTTTTATATTTACTTTCTGTTATAATTTTTACTATCTGCCTCGTACTCTGACTCCCTGCTTTGCTGTCTAATGCTTATCTACAAATGCTTCTTCAAAAGTTTCTTCAAGTTGTTGTGTCTTTGGTGAATTTCGGTCAGCTGTCGGCCACAGTTGTCTTTGGGCAAGGAATTAACTTTGACTAATAGCAATAGCAGTTACGTTTCTGTACCATTGATCAGTGCTAAGCACTCCCTAAGCAGCTTATCATGCATAAGCTACTTGTCCCCAGCATGCTGGGTACTCATTTTACCAACCTACGGAAGGATGGAAGGCTGAGTCAACCTGGAGCCCTGCAGGATCGAACTCACAATGTTGTGGCTGTGCTTCTGGCATTCAACCACTGCACCACTAGGGCCTCAGTCTGTCTTGTTTCTGTCTTGAATAGGCCAGTTTCTGTTTCTGTCTTGAATAGGCCAGTTGCTATGGAGATGAGGCCTAGCAGCAAGGAGGAGGGCAGTGTATTCCTCTCAGGAACCCAGCCCCTGTATGTGAATAACTCTGAGTACAGATTGGATTGGGGAATATGGGGAAAAGTTACAGGTACTGGACAAGACAGTTTGGGGACTCTCAAGTCTCAAGACACAGGATCTCAAGTCTTTCTAACAGGTATTACCTATGAGAAAATAAAATCCCAGGCAAAATCCTGGGTATACACGCTAGTAAATAAATAAATAGGAGGTTGAAGGTGGAATAACAGCACTATAACAGTGTAGTGCAGAAAGGCCCTAAGTTAGCACAGCAGGGGGGAGAGGAAAGAGGGGGAGAGTCTTGCCTTCCCAAACTGCTTCTCCTACCCTGTCTGTTCTTCCTCAATGCTAACTTTTACCCTCTTAACCAGGTTCAGAGCTGGTTCGGCCATACACGTCCCAGTTTTCTTCTGCAAAATGTGGGAGGGTATGACAAAGCGAGCAAAAAAAAGGCTATGGCTTTCCCTATGAAATACTGGAAAGTATGTACAGCTTAGTGGGGCCGGTTTTTTAGAAAGGGCTTCTAAAAGGCCATCTGAATTATGGATGGTGATTGCTTTGAACTCGCACAGCAGGAAGGAATGCCGTAAGCTCGAGAGGTCAAAGGCCATTTTTCTCCCCTCCTTCTCCAACGCCAGGCAGCCACTACCGCACAGTGCAAATGGCCAGGCCTGGCGCTCCATTAGCGAGGGTGCCCATCTTTTTCTGTCTGCTTTTTCTGCTCTAATTACCTCCCTCTCCACTTAAGCAGAGCTCACGTCCCCCCAGCAAACTCCGCTGCAGGCGCCATTGATCAACTTGTCAAAGTTTTTCTTTTCCACTCGCTGGAGAGTACCTATTTCTTTTTTTCCTCCTCTTCCTTTTTTGGCGTGTCAGGCAAAGAGGGTAGAGAAAGGCACTGCAGAAGAGAAGGAAATATAATTACTCCCTCTAAACAATGCCAAGATTCCCAAGGCTGGGGAATGATTAATTATAGCCACAATGTAACGGCATAGAAGGAAACCTGAACAAATGGGCTGAACGTTCTCGCTGCCTGGGCTGTGTTTTTTGTGGAGTCTCTGGAGGAAATAAAGAAGAAGTGATGGAGAATCCAGAGATCAGGGAAGAAAAGAAAGGAGATATTTTACATGGGGAGTCTGTGGTCTCTGGCCTCCCACAAAGACAACTTCATCCAACCTGCCTTGACAGCAGTACATGTGAAAAGGATGCGGAGGTCTTTGTAAGCCACATGCTTAACATGAGCCAATGGTGTGATGCACTGGCGAAAAAGGCCAATGCAATCCTAAACTACATCAACAAAGTCAGAAGATGAAATCCTGTGGGTTAGTCACAATTAGAGTAGACCTACTGAATCATATCACACTGATATTAAAATCACTCCACTGGCTGCCAATTAGTTTCTGGGCAAAGTACAAAATGTTGGTTATTGCCTTTCAAGCCCTACATGGTTTGGATCCAAGTTACCTGCAGGACTGCCTCCTCCCATACAATCTGCCCCAAACACTCAGGTCCTCTGGGGGCCATTTACTTAAACCAGCCAGGACCAGACTGGCAATGGTCATCCAGACGACCTTCTTGTCGGCCACCCCTTGACTGTGGAAAGTCCTGCCAGAAGAGATTCGACAGTAAAATATGCTGGCCAGATTTTAAAAAGTACTAAAGACTTATGTCTTCCAGCAGGCCTACCCATCCTGGTTTTAACTGTGTTTTTATTTATATTTTAAACTGTATTTTAATTGTGCTTTTAACTATGATATATTTTAATTATAGTATATTTGTATCACTTGTTCTATGTGTATTTTAACTACAACTTTTAACTCCATCTATTTTGTACCCCGCCTCAAGCCTTGGGGAGGGACGGGTAATAAATAAAAGAATTAGAATTAAAAATTAAAATTAAAAATCAATTAAAAGAATTGATCAGAATTGACCTCAAGTATTGCGTCCAGTTCTGGATGCCACCATTTATGGCGGACTTGGATAAGCCAACTTGTGGCCAGAGGAGCGCAACCACAATGTTAAAGAGTCTGGACAGCAGAACTCAAGAAGAATGGTTGAGGAAGCTGGGTATGTTTAGTCTAAAAAAAAGAAGACTGAGCAGGGATATGATTATTATTATTTTTAGATTTCTGAAGGGCTATCATCCAGAGGGTGGAATGAGTATGTTTCATACTGCTCCAAAGGACAGGAGCCACACCAATAGAATTAAATTACAAGAGTGGAGATGTTAAGGAGAACTTCCTGATGGTAAGAGGTGTTAAACGGTGAAATGAATATACAAGTTCAGAGGGTGATGAACTTTCCTTGGTCGATTTTTCAGCAGATTGCCATAAATGCTTTAGTTGTGGATTCTTTCACAAGCAAGAAGTTGGACTAGATAAATTTTTTAATTCAATCAAACTCTGTGGTCGCTTGACTGTCTTTTGGCATGCAAGTGCATTAGGAGGTGGTGATGGACAAAGTTTTGCGGACAAAGATCAGCACTATAAAGTTTGAACTACAACCTGAAGAGGATGCCTTACCTCTCTAAAACATGGAAGTCACCAGCTGCCACTGCCCAAATCTCCCCTGACCTGAAGATATGCAGAAGCCCTGAACTTTGGCCCAATATGTCTCGAGTCTGGGTGAAGCTATGTAAGATGCCAGGGTGGAGTCAGCAAAGGGACAGCTGCACATTGGGACCGATGCATAGAATCCTAGAGTTGGAAGAGACCCCGGGGCCACCCAGTCCAACCCCCTTTTGCTGTTCAGGAACTCACATCAAAGCACTCCCAACAGATGGCCATCCAGCCTCTGCTTAAAACAGTGGTTCTCAACCTGTGGGTCCCCAGATGTTTTTGGACTTCAGCTCCCAGAAGCCCTGAGCATTGACTATAGTGGCTGGGGCTTCTGGGAGCTGAAGTCCACAAACATCTGGGGACCCACAGGTTGAGAACCACTGGCTTAAAAGCCTCCAAAGAAGGAGGAGACTCCACCACACTCCTCCGAGGCAGCAGCAGATTCCACTGCCGGACAGCTCTGACCATCAGGAAGTTCTTCCTGAGGTAGACTCTCTTTTCCTGTAGTTTAAATCCATTGCTCTGTGTCCTAGTCAAATGCAAATGCAAATTTAGACCATTGGGACACCAGCTGGAGAAATCTGATGTGCATCAGGGCACTAGTTAACATCTGTTGATGCACAGCAGTAAAGCCCAGTGAATATCAAGACACCGGCTACGGAGCCCCAGTGGGCATAGGAAGAGCTCAGTGCAAATTAGGACACTGGACAGGGAGTGCCAAATGCTCAGAGGAAGAGCACAGTGCATGCCAGGACACTGTGCCCATTGGTAATGCCAATGGGCACTGATAGAGCCCATGTACACTGAGACTCTCTTACGAGTGCTTCTCTTCCATAGTTAAGTACGCATAAACTGTGCAGTGCAGACCACAATATGGAATCACACCCAATATTCCCAGGATCTGGTGTTACATTCCCAGTGTGATGACACTAGGTGCCTGTGGCTAGAGTGGAAAGGAAAACCAACTCATCGGACCTCACCCATGGCCTGACACCACCAGCGTCTTCTTTTTCTCATCTAAAAAAAAAGAAAATCAATAATCAATAATCAATAATCAATAATAATCAATTGTGAAGCTCCACTGAAGTGATTTAAAGTGGTCTGCCTTTTGGGAGTAACTAACATTATTTGGTTTTATTCATGGATCACCACTTTGGCAGCTCTTTAAAAAAAAAACTCTGCATTTAGTTTAATAAAACTTGCCAGGTGTAGAGATTGAAAAGCAGAAGTTTGGAGCTGGAACTTGGTACTAAGAAGTAGGCAAAGAAGATGCCCGGGAGAACAGAAGAGAGCAGTGGTGGCTTGTGCCCTCCCATATGAGTAAGAGTCATGAATCCATGAACTCTAAATGAGCCATCTTTCATTCAGGCATTCTTTCCTATCCCTTCTTGTTCCCAAGAACTGGGACTCAAGGCAAGTTACTCTCCACCTTTAATGAAGCCCAGGTATCCAGAGTCTAGAGTTTTGGTAAGAAAGAAAACCAGTTTTATTGTCAGTAACCATCAATAGAGTAGGTTAAGGACTCCATGGAACAGAACCAGAAGTCCAAGAGCAGTCAAGCTGTTAAGTGATCCAGGAGTATTAGATCCATCAGGAACAAATTAATCACACTGAGAACCGAGATCGAGATATGGTTGCTCTCAGCAGTGAGCTAGTATTCATAGCTACCTTTTATATGCAGAGGTACCAAGTCGATCTCTGGCTGTATTAATGACAGTGTCCTTCAACTGTGCTCTTCTTGAGACCTTGAGTGAAGGAAGCCTCATACTGCCACTGAGCACAAGAATCTGGGCCAGACATTTCAGCTTCTGTCTTTTCTGAGAACTGGACGGTCTTTTTTCCTCCTCTTCCTGCTCAATCCTGAACTGACCTGTTGAACAGAAGATGGGCTTGGCTGGTCTTCAGGCTTCTGTTGAGTCTCTTCAACTGGTAAATCTGCTTCTTCAAAAGAAGAACTATCAAAACGGAGTGTGATTGTGGCAGTTCAAAGGAGGATAGGACTCAACACCTTCAGTAAATCCCTCAAAATTCAGAGTAAAACCTAGAGTGGATCTACCATCTCCACAGAGAGCCAGCAATGAACTCTGCTCTAATGCCTTACAGAGGTTGACCTCCTTTTTAAAGTTCTTTTTTTCAGTATTGTCCAATACTCTTTATTTCTCTCAAGCATTCTGAAATATTTTTGAATCACCTTTCAACTTTTGCTTGGAGGTTCTTTTAAAATATTTCTCTTGGAACTTTTCTTGAAACCTCTGCAAGAATCCTGAGGTCTCCACGGGACCGGTGGACGAGATGTGCATTATTTTATAGCTGGGAATGTAGAATGTTTGCATTAGCTGGAGAGGGAGGCAAACCAAATGAGAATGCAATATTTATTACGCCTTGTCTTGTATTCTGTTTGCCATCTATTATTGATTAGTTAATGCCAGTGGCAGGTAGTGGCTTCCATGTCAATGGAACTGGGGGTGGATTCATTCTGCATTTCACTCCAGACTTTAACGGAGCTCTCCAGAGTGCCGAAAACTTCTCCAAACTTACTCCAGCACCTTGGGTGGCGCCATAGTAGATTTACCACTCCACAGAAATGGAAGCCAACAGACACCACTGGTGAAATGGGCAACTGCGCCTCTCCATGCGCTTTTGGACTCCAACTCCCAACATCTTTAACTGCTGAAGCATGCTGCTGGTTGTGACTGATAGGTCCTTGCAGTTCAACAACTTTAATAGGGACACAGTTGCCAAGTGCTGCTGAATTGATGCAACCAGTTTTTATATAGAGACTGGCATCCTATGGTTAGTACAAGAAAAAGTAGACCTGCTGAATTAGCTGGACTTACCTATGTGGATTCGCCACTCTCATATGGGTCTATTTTAGTTGGAACGAACCAACAGAATTCAGGCCATAATTCCCTTCTTTATCATTGCTTCCATGACAGCCACATAATGGCTGGAATCCTGTGTAAGCTCCCTATGTGCCTCCACACATCAGCAGAAACCTTGGTAAGGAATCTGGGTTGCAAATCAAGACTGACAAGGAGTTAGTCAGGAATCACTTACTTAACCTAAATGAGTTCAGATCTGCAGGGCCAGATGAAGTGCATCTCAGGGTATTGAACAAACTTGCTGACATACTCACAGAATCATTTGCCATTATTTTTCAGAATCTTGGAGAAGGAGTGAGGTACCAGCGGAATGGAGATGAGCAAATATTGTCCCTCTCTTTAAAAAAGTCAAAAAAGAAGATCTAGGAAACTCCAGACTGGTCGGCCTGACCTCAATACTAGCGAATATATTGGAATGGATTATACAGGAGTCCATCTGCAAGTATCTTAATGACAACGCAGTGATTACTAGGAGCCAGCGTGGGTTTTGTCAAGAACAAATCCTGTCAAACTAAGTTTATGTCTTTTTTGTTTGAGTCGCTAATTTAGTAGATGATGGGAACGCTGTGGGTGTCATTTATCTGGATTTCAGCAAAGCATTTGATAAGGCCCTCCATAATATTTTGACTAGCCAACTTCTAAATATGGAATAGATGAAAACACCATCAAATGGATCCATAACTGGTAATAAAACCATAATTAGTGAGTTGACATGAGTGGCTGTGCTTCAGACTAGAAGGAGGTCTCATCCAGGATGCCTCAAGGTTTTGTCCTAGGAGCCATGCTCTTCAATATTTTTATCAAGATGATGAAGTTGGAAGAATACTTATCATATTTGCAGATGATATAAAACTGGGGAGGCAGCTAATACATTGGAAGATAAGAACAGAATTCAAAAGGACCTTGATAAACTAGATAACAGAGCTAAAATTAACAAAATTAAATTCAACAGACACAAATGCAAAATTCTACTTTTCAGCCACAGAAAACAGACGCACAGATATAATATGGGGGATACTTGGTTCAGCAATACTACATGTGAAAAGGACTTTGGGATTATTTTTGATGATAAATTGAACATGAGCCAGCAGTGTGATGCTGCAGCTAAAAAGGCAAGGTCCACCTTACCTTGCATTAACAGAAGCCCCTTCCAACTCTAGGATTCTGTGATTCTATAAAGGGATCTCCTGTAGTCGGGAGTAACCCACAGGATTCCAGCTATGCATCCACACCTTCTTGGGTGGTACCGAACTATTTGCTGGTGCCTTCAGTGTATTCACTGCGAGTGTGGAAATGCATCAGTCCATTAGTTCATTTTCTAATCTCTGGAGCAGCAGAAAATGCATTCCCCCCTTGCACAGCAGGTAGGTTGGCAGATCCAGAGTCTGTTGCACAAGGACAATATTCAGCCAAAGTTTCTAGTACGGTGCAACCCCCACGTAGCTACATGGATTCCAACCATCTGAGCACAATGTAGGATTTCAGCCAGTAGCTCCTTCATTTATTATGTCTTATTCACTTAATGCAAGGCATCGCTTGCTGGTGTGTTTTCACAGATTTTAATGAACATTGATGGCTTTTCTCCATTTTGTCTGCTGTGTGCTATTAGAGTACATTTTGCGTTGATTGAGGTTTTTGGGCAGCAGTGGTGGTTCTGGTTTCATGATCGCTCTTCATCTGCAGACCAGAACAAATTAAACCAGAGGGAACACGAAATCTGTTTTTCAGCTAGGATGAGGAGCAATTTAAAAATGTTATTTGTAAGTAAATACTGTCGCATTTCTTTTAAAAAAATCTTTTTGACTATTTCCCTTCTCGGCCTGTGTTCTACTTCTTCATTGTACTGAGACAGAGGAATGTGACATTTCCAGCAATCTTCTTTGTACTCCCAGGACCCCTTGCCTACCCATATTTTTTGACCTTCGGCCCAGCTTTTCAAATGGTTGGCCGTTCCAGTTTTCATTCTTTTCATCTCTTAGTGGCGTTGACCTTTCTTGGCTTCACTCCAATCAGTCTTATGAAGCTTCTGTTAACAGCACTTCCCTTCAGTGTTCTCCAAGATCATGGACAAGTTATTATTTATTTATTTTTTGGACTGGAAATCCAAGAATGCCCCAGGCAGCTTGACCAGCAACCATGTGGCCAAGGGATTTAGAGAAACAGCAGCAGCTGGCATCTGCCATGGAGTGGTGAATAAACTTGTGATTTTTCTTCATACTTTAAAAACTGTGTCCAAGGTGCGGAAATGTCATCCTAAAATAGATTCAGCCCATTGGACAGCTCCATTAAAACTATCCAAAATGCAGGGTGGATTCCTTAGACCCAGCTTGAAATGTGTCCAGTGGAAGGGGGCTGAGATGGTCAAAGTCCTGGAAAGCAAGCCCTCTGTCATGTACAGGATAAGCCGTGCTCCAAAGAACTCACCCTGAAATTTAGTTTATTCCAAGGATAGTCATGGGTACCAACTGCACACTTCCACAGAAGTTGCCAGAAGTAAATTGCACAACGACATTACATTTTCTTAGAAGCAATCCATTACAAATTTGCATGTGCTAACCTTTCTCTGGTTAGTATAGCATTGCATTTTCTTTTCCTTTCCAGCTTTGAGCTGCTGTTGACTCTCTCCCAGTCTTCTCTGTTATGTCAGTGATACTTTGTTCTCATAATACATTTCATTCCTTGCTCTTATTTTCCAGCTCTATTCTACTTGTCTGATTTCATTACACCAGTGCAATAAATACAGGTATTTTGCAGGTAGATCTTTACACATGGCAGGAAGCATACGTGGCAGAAAGCATCCAGCAGGATAGATGATATATAACGTAAGGATATATACGAAACCTGGCTCTCTTCTATGTGTTCCCATACAATACTATCACAGGTAAGCAAATCGACCTTATTATTGTCTTATTAAGTTTATATTTAACTTACAAGAAGTTGATTTAACTGGGGGGAGTTAGAAGATTGTTTTGTAGTTGATTATTGTGTGTTATTTTGTGATATGCTAGTGTCTTGTTGTTTAATGTTTCTGTATTGATGTGGTTTTGTGTAATAGATCCTTATGTGCTGTTTTACACTTCTAAACTCTTCTGTGTTTAATAACTTTTATATAGATATTGATTCTGCACAATTTTCAGGCAAGATCACCTGAAAAAAACACACCCAAAGCCCTCTCAAAATCATGCAAATATGCAAAAATCCCTCCCATAACCCTCAAACCTTCCCATCCACTCACATTTTTTTTTATTTTCTTTCTATTTCTCCTTCAAAATGGTGACAGGAATGATGCAACGTTATCTCCAATTACCATTTTTAGAGGAGAAATGAAAGGAAAACAAAGTATTTTTGTGCCCACTGGGTGTTGTGGCCCACAGAGGGACAGAAGATGGAAAATTGGTCCCTCCCATACAGTTGCCGGCTCCTGGCCAAAATTGTATTGTTAATTCTGACTAAAGTAGAGTCACTGAATCAATTAGACTTACTTATATTCACTCTGTCTCCAAGGTGTCCAAACCATGTCCAAACTTTAAAGGAATTAACCTGGGGACTGAATCCTAGCTCCAAAATATCTCCTAGTTCCCAAATATCTCCAAACTTTAGAGGAGCTGTCCGAGGTGCTGAACACGTTTTGGGGATACACTTTGGATAACTCCATTAAAACCCAGAATTGCCCTACCAATTCTAAAGGGAAACAAGTTGGGGAAAGGCCAACAAAGGCAATAAGGAACTAGACAGGCCAACAGCCTGATCTGGTACAAAGCAGCTTCTTACATTCTGCTCTTCTTGATAAACACTTCCTCACTTTGTTTCTTGTATCATCTGTTTGTATTTCCTCCCTCAGGGCCACTTGTGTTTAATTCATTCGCTTAGGTCCTCAGCAGGCCTTTTAAAGCCATTATTAAAAGCTCATCTGTGCTTTCTGGTACTTCCCTCTGATGTTTTTATTCAGGGCCAAACTCCATGCAACATCAGTTACATGGCCCCTTGTTTTATGCAAGAGGGGGAGAAACAGCAATGTGGCCCAAATCGGAGATGTGCTTTTGATTAAGATTCACCAAATATATTTCAGGGAACTACATGATAAGGTTTGTGCATTTTTAAAATGTGTACATAATGTCAGTGCAAACACGGAAGTGTGCGTATTTCCAACCACAATGTATGCCCAGTTCTGTGTTCAATCCAAAAGCAAATCGTTACTTAGCAAAAAATTTCTCATACACGTCTGTTCCTAGAAAATGGAGAAGGGGTCGCATGTACTTGCAAATAATTATTGCCAAAATAAATGAATAAATAAACTTACCTTAGCAGGCTCAACAAACCTGCTAAAAACACCCCATAGCTTGGGAAAGATTTTTATTTTATTTTATTTTTTATTTTTTATTTTTTTTGCCCATGCTGGCTAGGAGGTTATGGAAACTCCAGTCCAAAAAAAGGGGGGGGGAATCTTTTCCATGCTCTAGACTACATCTCCCAGAATCCCTTTCCAATATGCTGAGTAAGAGATTCTGGAAACTGTAGCCCAGAAAAGGAGGATTTCTAGTCTCTCTAGAAAACTGATCTTAATATGATTCAAAATGCATGTCCTGCTGGAATAAAAGGATCTATTGGGGAAGTACATTTTTCATTAAGCCACCCGGGGAAGATGCAAGTTGTAGTTCAACCACATCTGAGCTGCCACAAGTTGTCTGCCCTTCATGCAAAGTCTTGTCTCAAGGGCATGGCTTATATTTCAAGTATTCCTTCCCAAAATGTATAGCAGACCCATTCCTCATTTATTTCTGTATCATCCAGAAAACGCCAGGTTTTTCATTCTTCAGCCCCATTCCCATCATCCACTTTCTTCTCTCTCTTTTAAAGAGTGAACCAGTGGGCCTGTGTATTTTTTTTTTCCTATGTACTGCATCTAGTATATTTTAGAGGCTTCTATAAATAACAACTGATAACAGCACCGTCACATTGTGCGCTCCCAATCCTTTTCATTGGCTCTACTTCCTTTGCTGCCACTCGCAAAGCGCTGTGCATTTTCATTTCCGAAATATTACTAGGCGGAAGAGGCAGCAAAGATGCAGGGCTGCTGTTTTCAGCAGCAAAGACATGATTTCCATGACATCTTCTTTCAGCCTCAGTTTTCTGCAAAGAATAGGTGAGGAAGAGTCGGAAATATTTGAGAAACGGTAAAAAGGAGGGGAGGGGGTTTCTGCAGTGTCAGAAAACTCTGGCAAGTAGAATCCTGGACTAATGAGAATATTTGCAGTTTGGGACTTACTCCGTAAAAAATTCTTACATGATTCTTTTGCACTTTCTTCATAGGAAAGAGCATTTTCTACATGGGAATTAAATCCCTGCATAGACATGTGATCTTCTGTGCAGAAATACTTTTTTCTACACACACAAAAATGCACATGTGAATTTTGTACAGAGTAACTCCTAAACTGAGAATAGCCTTTAAAACTACAGTTTTTGAAGACTATTTTTTTAAGAGTGGGGAAGGAATTGCTAACATTACTTACTGCTTTGTTTGAGAACAAAATTAGCAAAGAATTACGTCCCAAGCTTCAAAAAGCTTTGCTTCCGCCCAGAGGTCATGCTGTGAGCAATTTTACCCCAGAATCTCTTGCTTCAGCCTCACAATCAATGAGCTGATAGATTCAGCCTTGGCATGAAACAACCCAGCTTTGGCCAGTGTGTGAGCTGTAGGTCTATCAGCTAGCGTCAGCCTGCTCCAGACTTGGAACATGTTGGGCTACAGCTTCCATCATCCTCCTTGGTCAGGTCAGCCTGGGTAATGGGGGTTGTAGTGCAAAATACCTGCAAGGTGCCACATTAGAGAAAGGTTTGGTTTGGCTGTGCCTTCAAGTGATTTCTGGCTTACGGTGACCCTAAGGTGAACCTACCATGGGTTTTTCTGGGGCTGAGAGTGTGTGACCTGGCCAGTGTCACTCAGTGAGTTCCCTTGACTGAGCAGAGAATCGAACCCGGGTCTGTAGTTCAGTGTTCAAACCACTAATGCTAGTAGAGCACATATATTTTAAACATTTTTATATTACACGACATTGCACTCTGCCCGTCATTCTGAGATACATGTGCTTTCCCCCTCTCCTTTCTATTTTTATAATGAAAATTTTTGCACCTTCGTTCTGGGATTATGACTCAAAGTCTTGGTACCCTTCCAGACCTTCCCAAAGATCTATTGGCAATGTCACAGGACGAAATGTACAAGTAAAGTTATGGTTGTTGGGGGTTTTTTAAATTTTATTTCTGTGCACAAAACAAGTTTGCTGGTACATAAGTGTCATTTTCTGTGCAGAAAATGCAATCTCCTGCCGAAAATCCACACCTGAATTTTTCACGCTGAACAAGCCCTGAACTGTAAAGATTCTCACCATTAAAGATTCCTCTCATCAGGCAGGAAACAGCTTTTTCTGCACAAGAAATAACAGTTCTGCATGGAAGTAATACTTCCCTGCATAGAAAAAGCTTTTTCCTGTTTAGAAAATGCTATTTTATTTGGGGGGAAAAACATGCATCAGTTCCGGTGACTCTGATGCCAGTGGGGTGGTGCAACCACTCTGGCTTTTAGCCTGAACGTTAAGGGAGCTATTCAAGGCACGTAACCTCTTTGGATAAATAGGATTCAGGGCCTTGGATAGTTGCTTTAGTGTTCAGGTTAAAAACCTGAATGGATTCAGGACCCTACTGATATCGGACCCAGAGCTGGGTAAGAACCCCAAAGCTGGGTAAGAACCCCAAGACGTGCCAGTCGCCCACTTGGGGCTACCAATCCGGGATGCTAGACAAGACAACATACCCCAAAATCCTCCTCTGCGCACCCAGCCACTCCGCCTCCGTCGAGCCTATTGCTGAATATCTAATGAATCCCTAATGACAAGGTAGTTAAATCACCGTGTTAGCTCATCTTTCTTCCTTTTTAAAAAGAGTTTTATTAGGTTGTTTACGTTGCTAAACGAGATTAATTCTTGATTCCGACACTGTAGAGGGCGGGAAGCTCCATCCGTCATGGTAGGAAGGGAAGTGGGGGTAGAAGGTGAATGAAACGCGATCATTTCTTTGACCTGGATTGGAACAGGTTGGGGAGAGACCTCCCAAGGAGATGGTTCCCCAAATTTCAGTTCTTATATAAGTTTGGGGGGGAGAAGGGACTTTAAAGCCAGAGAGCCTTCTCCATCTCCCACCCTCCCCAGCAACAGCCCACCACACTGACTATCCGTCATTAAGACTAATGCATAAGAGCATAAAATTAAACGTATAGCAACCTCCGCCAGCATTTTAAGCCATTCATCACCTTTTGAAAGGCCTACATAGGACTAGCTTTGGGAACTTGTTGAGAATCCAGGAGTAAGAAACCTCTCTTCTGTCCCCTGTATCTGCAGATCAAGGCTTCTGCACCAAAAGAGACCTAATTTGATCAAGCAGCACTTATTCTATAGAGGTTTCTCCCTGGCTACATTGCTAGCTCTCTAGCACACTCCATATCGTTAAATACCACAGCCAGGATCATTCGTACAATAGTATTTCCAGTCTCTATATGCATAGATATGAAAGCCAGACAGTGAAGAAGGCTGACAGGAAGAAAATCAATTCATCTGAAATGTGGTGCTGGAGGAGAGTTTTATGCATACCATGTCAAAAGACAAATAAATGGGTCTTAGCAAAAATCAAGACTGAAGTCAAAACGACTAAATTGAGGCTATTGTAGCTTGGACACATCTTGAGGGGACAGGACTCATTAGAAAAGATGAGAATGATCAATAAAGTAGAAGACATAAGGAAAAGAGGAAAATTAAATTACGGATGGATAGACTCACTTAAAGTAAATTCAGAGTGACAGCCCAGCCGGCCCCTCCCGAAACTGCAAACCCCAGGATTCTAGAGGATGTTGAAAGTGGAATCATCGCGCTATAACAGGCTAGTGCGGAAATGGTCTCACTCTCAGCTGTTCTTCAGGCTTCCAGGCAGGAGTTCCTCCCAGCCCTACCTGGAGATGCCGGGGCTTCAACTTAGGAACCTTTTGCATGCAAAACATGTACTCTGCCACTGAGCTATGTCCTTCCCAATAATACTTGGCTTTATTAACTACAACCGTTGGCAGTTGCAGCTGGTGACTTTTTGACTTGGTGAAGCTATAAGTTCTTAAAAAAAAAATACCATCCGTCTCCCAAGATATGAGTACAATTCATAAAAGGGAAAAAGTGCTTTCAAACATGGGCAGACAGCCACAATTTCCCAATGAAAAATAGAATAATAAATACTTCAGATGTGTATAAATAAAGACGTTAGAGTATTTGAAGCATTGCACATGCATTTCCTTGCAAGCCTTCATAAGACAACTTATAAAATATATGCATTTTTTAAGATATTATTGTCAACAGGCTTGGGAAAAATTACTTTTTGCACTACATTTCCCAGAATCCATTAGCCAGCACAGGTAGAGGCCAAGCCAAGGTGAGGGATTCTGAGAGTTTTAATCCCCAAAAATAATGCTTTCCAGGTCTGGTTTTCCTCATATTAGTAGAAAGCCAACAGGGTACCGAGGCTGAAAAAAACATGGTTTATCTGAAGATACCTTGTGAGTTCACAGCAAGGATGAGAGCTGAGTTCTGGCATCTCTGATCAGTCAACTCATCAATTTTTTACATGTCCAGGGGAAGGGGGCAGTGGATTCCCCATGGAAAGATATCCTTGGATTTTCACTCCTTAATTCATAAATTAAGCCACGCAACATGCATACCATCCAGCATTTCACAGATGAAAATGGGGACGCGTGTGGCCACATAACATCAGAGTGTGGTCAAGGTGACAAAAGCTATTAATGAGAAAGAACAGACAATCTAGAAGAGATTGCAGCAGTTTGCTGTTGCCTGAGTCTACAGGGAAGGGCAAGATTTTGCTCTCTATTTTTCCCTCTTCCCCTGACTGAGTTAAATGAGAGCAAAGTACTTTCACACTTTGAGCTCAATTTGCAGTAACTGGAGTAAGCTGAGGGCAAAGGGAGAAAGTGCAGAGAGGAGAAAAGAACTGGAACATTTTTTTTAAAAGGCAGCTCAGAAAGTGGGGCAACAGAAGATTCATCAGGACTGTTCTGGCCAAATCAGAAGAGCTGGAAGGTCTACATAGCAACCTTCCCCAACCTTCAGATCTCCTGGATTGCTATCCTCGTCATTTTTGAGCCAGAAAGCCTGGGGATGCTGAGAACTGGACGGAAAGAAATCAGTGTTAGAGCATCAGGAGTTGCATTCCAATCCTGTCCAAAATTAAGACAGAAAACACAACATAGCTTTTAAAATGTCAGAGAACACTATTAGTTGTGCTTTAACTAAAACATTCAGTCTCTCAGAAATAAATCACTGCTTTCTCTAAAATATAAATCGTTAGCTGTACCACATATACAATGATGAAGATTTAATTTCAGCCAGAATCTATGAGAGCAGAATATCTAATCTATATCCAGTACTACGGATCAGTCTTGGAAAAATGTGACAAAATGACCTCTGACCATGTCTAGAGTGTCTTTTCCCAGTGAGTAACCACAATCAGACATCATATGCATAAGACTGTATACACACATGCACACAAGCTGAGAGCCAACATTGTGCTTGTGTAATATAAATCTACACCCACACAGTGAGTGCTTGCTATTTCTGCAGTCCTGGCACACTGAAGACACTGATGTGAACCTACTCACCATCCAAGAATGCACATCGTACTTGTGCAATGTAAATCCACAGTCATATAGGTAAGTGGTAGTGGGTGCGCTACACCACAACTGTTGCTGAATGCCAACATTGTGCAGCCAATTGCATATCTATAAATGTGTTTGTTATTTCTGCACTCCTGATGAGTCAAGTGGCACAATGAAGGCACTGATGTGTATCTACTCACCATCCAACATGCGCCCTGCATGTGCAATGATTCTACTTGCAGAACACTCTGCTTAAGCAACTATAGTCTGAGCATGGGTGTTACGCCATTGCCAAAAAAATTCCAGCAGCAAATCGAAGGGGAACTTGTGTTGTATGTAAACCACCAGCAGGGGGCCAGACACAAGGGTGAGACTCTGGCCATTTCCGCACTACACTCTTACAGCTCGACGATTCCACTTTCAACATCCTATGGAATCCTGGGGTTTGCAGTTTTGGGAGGGGCCGACCGAAATCGCAAACCCCAGGATTCCATAGGATGTTGAAAGTGGAATCGTCACGCTGTAAGAGTGTAGTGTGGAAATGGCCTCTGTTCCATATGACAGCATCCCTTGCACAAGTATCCCTTACGTAACAGAAGTTATCAAAGTCAAGAGCTGCGTGCATATGGCTTCCTACATGCTTTATCCTAGTTATAGACAAACAAAACATAGAGGGGAATTTCACCGGAATTCCCCAAGGAAGGAGAAGTTATCCAACAGTTCTCAGAAGAGATGTGTATACCACTAGTCATGGTCATGTATGGCCTGAATTCTATTGGAAGTCCCTGCTAAGAGAAAACGCATTGTATCAATGAGATTTACCTATGTGGTGACTCACCATTCAACAGTTTATTCAATGGGCCTTCTCTAATGGGGATTAATTTAGGCCCATATCTTTCCTGTTACTTTTTCCTCCAGCTGTAGGAAGTTAGGATTCGGTACAGACCTCTTCAGCCGCGTGATCTTAGGCAGCTGCCAACAGAGCAATCTGCCAGCAGAACAGCTTTGCTAGCTCAGATCTGCCTGCATAACAGCGCAAAAAAAGGAGCAGAGAATAGAAAGGACATGACAAATCCAAACCTCCGCCTGCCCTAGGAGATAGTCACAATGTCCGTACAAATTATGCCCAGGCAAGGGCCATCTTAAGTAATTTCTAACATCCCTGGGCAAGAAAGTCTGCCAGAAGTTTCCATGTGGGAATTATTCCAGGTCCTAAAAGAGTATCCAAGTGCCAAATTTGTTTAAGAGGGAATACGATTCAGCGCTTTGGATAGTCCCTTAAAGTCTCCAATAAATGCAGAATGGGATTTACCACCCCATTGCCATTGTAGCCATCACTCACCAGGGCCATACTGGCTAGGGAATTCTGGGATTTGTAGTCCCCAAATTCTGCTGACATCATAGTTTCAGCCCCTTTCCATATCTTAATCACTTAGGTCTCCCCAGCCCATGTGATTCTCAAGATTCTTTTAAGCAGCTCTACAGATCTAAATCAGAGGAAAGACTCTGAAGGGAGAAAAAACACACCAAAAGCACAAGGCCCAGCTTTCTCCAACCTGCCTTCCTCCGTCTCACCTTTCCTCATTGCCCAGCACTTTGATTTTTAATGTGTTTCTAAAAGCTCTGACGGAGCATCCCTTTGGTGCCTCCTTAACCCCTTGCTAATTTTCGTCAGCAGTGCTTTTCCATAATGAACGGCTCACCATCATATGGTCTCATGTTGTTCTGGAAGAAGGACCTAATTAAAAAGGGAAATGAGGATGACACTGTAAAATGTTCAATTAAGTTTATCTCATTACAGTGAATATTAGAGAGGAGCTGGGCCTATTCATATTTTATAACAATTTTTTTCCTTCTGCTAACCGGAGCTCTCATTTAAAGAGCAGGGGTTTAATTGCAACCTGGTCTTTAGGACAGAAGAGACGACGGGATGGAAGGGCCAGGTGGGAGGTAAGAAATTTTTGTTAAACATGCCCCTTATTAATGTCCCTGCATCTTAGTTTGACTAATGGGAAATTCCAGTCCTGTTAGCACGGTATGGTTTCCTCTGAAAGCTTTAATGATACAAGGAGAAAACAGCATTTGAGGTTTTCCTCTGCCTGCTTTTCTTTTCCATCAGGTCCAAGAGACAGGCAGAAGGTCAGGGCACAGTAAGGGCTCAAGGCAGTAGAAGCCTACTAAGTAACAAGAGTCCACAGGGCCAGAGGTGGGTCCAGAAGGCAAGCCAAGGTCCAAGTCCAGAGGTCGGCAGAGTCAAGACCAGGTTGTTGTGGCCACAGAGTCCTTATATAGCTGGCTGCATCTGGCTGCCCTGCATCTGAGCATCCAGTTGGGTCTGAGGTACTGGGCAAGATTCTGCAAAGAACAGGGTCAGGGCTGGGATCCTTGCAGGTAGAATCCTGCAGAGACTTAGTCATGGACTCGAACCCTTACATATGGATTGAATGGGTCCACTCTAGTTGGGACTAGCCAACAGGTTTGCAGCCATGCAGTTGTGCATTCTTAGACGGTACACAACTTTCATCGATGCCTTCAATATGCCACTTGATCCCCTGGGATTGTAGAAGCCTTCCATGGGCATCATTCTCCATTGCCCAAAGGGAAGATCAGCAGGCATACTGACGGATACACCAGTGGTTGCAAAATGGTGGTATTAAGCAGAAGAGTGGTGTAGCACAGCCACCATATGACTATGTGAGTGTAGACACACACTGCACAAATACATCCTAGCATCTCAGTCTTTGCCTTCAACTGGTAGGATGAGACATTCACTATACAAGTATTCACCACTTGGAACATCTGGGGCCATAAAGAGCTCAAAAAAGCCTCCCCCAAGCAAAACAAAAGCAAAAGTGACCAGAAAAAAAAACAGGTAAGTTTTATGTTAAACAGTTTAGGATGCTGCAATTTATTTAAAGCAGGAGTGAGTAACTGCAGAGACAAGGGGACCAATACCCCTTCCTGAGCCCCTCCCGGCAGGTTACACCAGCAAATTTTGGCACACCCAAAGTGATCAGCAGGAAAGCGGGAGACCAGGCACCACGTACTTATAGATGGTCCAAGTTTATTCATTTAAAAAGCCCAACACCTTTTGGCCTGTTTCTAAATTGCTTTGCCTTCTTCAGGGGCATAAATCCAACAGAAATTTCTGGAGCTGCTGCTGCACTCTTTTTAAGAACCAGACTGAAGCTGGTTCTGAAACTCCTGATCTGATACCTGACTGACTTACCAGAGTCAGTACAGGAGTCCCAGGAGCATAATGGAAGAAATGGAAAAGTGAGAATAGAGGAGGCATCAGAACAGACTAATTGCCATGGAGAGACTGAAGAAGATTTCCTGACTTGACCTCAGAGGTCATGTTGCTCAGAGGAGGGATGTCATGTTGAAGATGGAGCAAACTTGTTCTCTGCTGCTCCAGAAACTAAGACACAGAGCAATGGATCCAAACTACAGGAAAAGAGATTTCACCTAAACTTCAGGAAGAACTTCCTGACATTCAGAGTCATTCAACAGTGGAATATGCTGCCTCAATGGGGTGTGGTGGAGTCTCCTTCTTTGAGGTCTTTAAGCAGAGGCTGGATGACTATTTGCTGGCTGCGCTTTGAGAGTTTGTTCCTGCATGACTGGGGAGTTGGACTGGATGGCCCTTGTGGTCTCTTCCAATTCTATGTTTCTATCACAGGGAGCCCTGGTGGTGCAGAGGTTAAATGCCAGTACTGCAGCCACAAGGTTGTGAGTTCAATCCTGCCGAGCTCCAGGTTGATTCAGCCTTCCATCCTTCTGCAGGCTGGTAAAATGAGTACCCAGCTTGTTGGAGGCAATTAGCTAGATACATTGTAAACCACTTAGAGAGCACTTAGCTGATAAGCGGTTTAGAAATACACATGCTATTGCTATTGCTATTCTACGATCACCTGCATTGGGTCAATGTGCCAAACCACCAAGACCTGGAAAACCAGATGTCTATGGAACTGAAGACATCTGTGATGGACATGAACTTTTGGCTTCAATTAAATGAGAAGGTGAAGAGGATGCTCTTCAGGAGGCATCAAGGGTGACATAATTAGTGGTACATGAGCATTTCTTTTTAGTCCATATTTTAAAACAAATTGTTCTGATAAGCCCTTCCTGCAGTAACAGAAATGCTCAAAGACAGTTCCCTTCCATCTTCACACTTCCTGTAATTTTGTGAGGCAGTTCTTTGTAGTTCTAAAAATATACCAAAAGTGTGTATAAATATGCATATTTTATGACGAAACATGTTTAGAAACGCTTCCTCTCAGATAGCATACCATTTGGAAAGGCATATTTTCAAAGGAAATGGGCTCAGAACTGTATAGTTAAATATGACCTTTTGTGCAGATTTTTTTTTCCGAAGGAAAACAACCATTGATTAATATAGAAACCAGATGGGAGAGACTCAGGAGCGAACACATGCAAGTCTGACGTCACCTGGAAATAGCCTGATCTGTCTGTTCCATGATGTAACGAACCACCTTTGGAGGTTGTGTTTATAACGGAAGGAAAGTTGGACAGAAAATGAAGGGGAAAGGGAAACGAGCTCAGAATGATTATTGGAGCTGGTGGAAATTTAGGCTTTTGATGCTTGGATGTGGTTGGAGGTTGGACAGAATGGGCTGCATTTAAGTGATTGACAGGAGTGAGATGGTGAACCCACTCCAGGTTTTAAGGGAGCTATCCATAGTTCTGAATCCTATCACAAAAGCAGACTGGGGTACCTTGGACAGCTCAAAGTAAAACCTGGAGCAAATTAACTCTCCCCTTTGCAAGCCAATTACCAGCCACCATTGCTATGTCTATGATGTAACTTCAGTGGGCTGCTATGCACCTTAACTTGTGGGAGAGGGATTTCTTCTCAAGTACCAAAAGAACTGGGGCTGGCTCTGGATACCAAAGGCTTCTGACCACTTGGGCTTTGACTACCACTGCTGTTTTCGTTAGTCCAAAGGGAGAGGCAAGGAACACAGCAGGACTCAGAAAAGAAACTCACCAGAATGGAGCATTCCCCAAAGCTGCACATAGAGGAACTGAAAAATTAGAATGCATTGCTTTGCTTCACCAATGAATTACTTCATATCTGTGGAACCAGGGCTGTGATTAATCAATTTGGGGAAAATATATTTGCAGCTGTGGAAGAAATAGTCTTCTTAACCAATAAAGCCTATTATTTTGTTGTCGTTGCTGTGTGCCTTCAAGTTGTTTCCAACTTATGGTGACCCTAAAACAAACCTATCATGGTGTTTTTTTGGCAAGATTTGTTCAGAGGGGGTTAGCCCTTACCTTCCTCTGAGGCTGAGAGAGTATGACTTGCCCAAGGTTGTCCAGTGGGTCTCTATGGCTGAGCGGTTCGAACTCTAGTCTCCAGAGTCATAGTTCAGTGCTCAAGCCACTACACCACACTGGCTCTCAAATGGATATTTTACCATGGCTTAAATCCAATTACTAGTCTCAACTAGTGTAGACCCTTGCAATGTGTGTAACTGTTGACTTACTTTTCAGCAAAGATTCAACGGGTCTCCTTGAGGCAGAACAAGCAATTGTTTTACATTTACTTTATTTGAAGAGTGTATTACCTAAGACGGTTTTTGAATTAACAATCAGTTTATTTAGAGCACCCAAGTAATGCTACACGAGCTACTGGAAAAGAAATTACGCTTCACCTGTTTCATACTGGTATTTAAACAGGCTGCATATTAAGCAATGTCTCGAATAAACTTTTTTAAAAAATGAAATGTTGAGAATGTAGGGATTTGATGGATTTATCAGAAAGTGGGCCTTGTTTGTAGCATTAGAGAATAACAAAAATGCCAGAATGCAGTGCAACCGTTTGTGATTTTTCTTTATTATGCATTATAGAGATTCAGCATTTGATCTATGGGTGCCAGTAAATAATTTATAAATTATAGCAGTTCATTACCTAGTGGGAAAGGGAGGTCTCAGACCAGATTCTTCTATGAGTTCAAGCCTGAGGGCAATCAGCTGACTTTCCTACTTGAATAATGCCATCTCTTTCTGTAAGCCAGTTTTGATGCACAAAGTCCTATAAAGTCTTTGCAGCCAAATGGGCTTACCAGGCTCAGTAGCTGGCTTTGGCATTTTCTGAACCTCCTGCTCCTTGGCCTCCTCCAATCATACCTTATAATGCTGATTCCATGCTGACCATTGGCTTCTTCAAAGGAGCTATCCAAGATGTCAGACTATTTTGGGAGATAAGAGTTCAGAACCATGGTTAGTTTCTCTAAAGCTCCCAGAAAAATCTAGCTCAAATTTGCTACCGTGCTAACATGGAAGCCTTCAGCCACCACCAGCTTCATCCAGAAGCTCCTCAACTGCATCAGAATTGACGAGTAGGCCCACATGATATTCTTGTTCGGAATTAGAGTTTCCCAAGGTGTTAGCCCTTTGGGGGAAATTCCATGAAAGTTAAAACTGTTAGAAATCAGCCTTCTTTTAGCAGAGTAACAGAAAAAGCATGTCTCAATCTCTGTGTGGCTTCCCTGAACTGAGGCTGACTTAGAAAGCAAACCAAGGCAGGCATTTTCAGGTTACAAACTTATGAAAGTTTACTAATGAATTTTACAATCACAAATGCATTGGAGAGCCTACGCCCAGTTAACTGACAAATAGATTAGGTAAGATAGTAGCTTCGTTCTTAACTCACCATCTTCTTGGTGGAGAGGAAAAGCATGGGCAGAGAGAAGGAAGTGGAAGCAAAAACGGAAAAGAGAGGGAAGCATGGTCTTTAATGTAAAGCCCATAACCCCAGGATTATCCTGGGTCACCTGGTTACCAAACCATGCATTTAAATAATACAAAGAAGAAGACTGAGACTTTAGGTGAGAAGCCAGAAGACTTTGACATGCAAAATAAAAAGAAACTCTATGCTAGCTAAGCCCCACTTGCCCTAGAACAAGACTGGCGGAGGGAGAGAGTGCCAGAAGTTTCCAACAAATCTGGAAAAAATGAAATGCCTTGGGGGATAAGTTGCCCCACACTAACCAAGTCTTTGAAATTGCTAGCTCCGCTCTCTTCCTGAAGCCATTTTAGCCTTTCTTGGGGGATGGGATGCCATTGATCTGGCAATGTCCCACAATGCAAATAGCTGTAAGCAAAAGGGTCACAGGCTGGACCCTCTGGAGAGGTGGCTGGGAACGGAGCCCTCCTTGAAACCTGAAGTGCCAACAGCCAGCTGGAAAACATGGCGGCCATCTCCCACCTCTCCTTGGTGAAAGCAGTTAAGCTGAGAAGTTGCATTCTGTGAAAGGAGCACAAATCATGCGGTTGCGAGGTGGCAGCAGCAACAGTTGGTTGAGCAAAGGACACAAATCTTTTGTGAAAACACATTTCTCTTCTGCTATGTTTCTTCTTCTCTTCCTTTCGCCTCCCCCCTCCCTGGTACCACTGTAAATTAGAGCTTGTGTGAAGAAAACAACATCTGTCTCGGTTCCTCGGAAACGCAGCTTGTGGGAAAAGGACAAGAAAATCTACCAGCCACATTGCTGGTACGGTCTTCTTCACCAACCTAATTCTCTGAGCTTCTGTGACCCACCAGTCTGTCTTCTACTCCACCTTTTGAGGTCACAAAAGTTCTCTTTTGGCTCACAGTGGTTGGTCAGAATTGCAGGCCAAGGAGAAGATGTTGGAGAATCTCTCTCTATTTCTGGCACTTCTCCCAAAACTCCCCTCATTATCTGTGGCACTAAAAGAGCCCCCAAAGCGATTGCACTTTTTTTATTACTTGCAAAATGTGAGATATAAAATCTAAATACCATTAAAAATAGGAGCCTTTACTGACAGGATAAAAATTTACGAGGAGCCACCCTCATAAAATGTGACAGCTAGGCCTCACAGTGGCACACACGTACTCGCAGGGTCCTTGGCCTCCCTCAGATATGAATTATCACTTTTCTCTCCACCCACCCCTCAAACTCAGCATTTTAGTCAAACTAATTGCAGGAGAAGGTTTTTCTGTCATATAGAAAAGGTCAGGTTAGAGCAGATCATCCACTGGGAGCCTGGAGGGAATGGGGGGAATGAGCAAGGACATACAGGTCCCAAACCTATTCTTTGGCCATTTCTGCACTACACTATTATGGTGCCATTATTCCACTTTCAACATCCTGTGGAATCCTGGCGTCTGCAGTTGAGGGAGGGGCCTTGAGAATTCTCAGCCAGAGAGTTCTTGGACCTCCTTAGTAAACTACAAACCCCAGAATTCCACAGGATGTTGAAAGTGGAATAATAGCAGTACAACAGTGCAGTGCAGAAAGGCCCTGGCTTGTGCAGAGCCTTTCAATCCATGGGATTTAGGTACATGTTGACTCCCTAACCAATAATAGATTCAGTGGATCTATCTTGCTGGAATTAACCAACAGGATGCTAGCTGTCAATTTTAAGGATACATTTTTAGGGGAGAAGTGAATGTGCACCCAAAAAGTTCTCCTCGGGGATTGTTGCTGAATTTTCATGGAGTATTCAAACATCTGTCGGATATTTGCCAAACATGAAAAACGATTATGTCCTTTGATGCAATTCTAATATATAGTCAGCCCTCCACATTTGTGGGTTTGACTTTCACAAATCTGTGAGTTCCTCCAGCCCCTGCCCCCACCTCACATGCTTCTTTTCTGGGGGAACCTTCCCCCTCGGTGGCTCCAGTCAGGCTGCACAGCCCTTTAAAAACTCACCTCTGGTCCTCTTCCTCCTTCATCAGCCATTGCCTGGCCAGCTAAGGATGGATCACAGCCTGATTTATCAGCACCCCAAATCTTCTCCCAATGCCTCCGCATCCAAGGAGGAGATGGGTATGAGAGAGGAAATATAGGGTGACCATGCCCACCCAGCCCCTCCCCTTTCCCTGACCTGGTTTGGACTCTGGGTGTCTGTTCTCCCCACCATGAATCAGCCCCTTTCACACACACACACACACACACACACACACACACATATATATTTGCAGTTTTTCCACTTTTGCAAGCGTCTTATACCCCTAATCCTAGCAAGCGTGGAGAGCCAACTGTAATACTATTGGATAATTTATTGGTAGCAGCAGAAATATTTATATAATAATGGGTATGTCATTGAACAGAAAGGCAAGTTTTGCCCCAAACAGCTTCCAGTCTGAATTTATTTGAATACCTTGGATAGTTCCTTTAAAGTGTGGTGTAAAACCTGAAATGGAATCACTGTGCCACTGAGATGGAACTCTCCAGCCACCACAGGTTTTGTACCAATTGAGTGATTGATTTTATAATATTTCTAAGCAGTCTTTTTTTCTTATGTAATCAAAAGAATCAAAAGAATGAATTGATCTCCCCATGACAATCATGTAAAAATGATAAAGTGGTATTTAAAAACACCTAGCAATATTGCAATCAAGAATTAAAATGCTTGCTTGATGGAATAAACACATACAGGTGTTTTTATTCTGAATTTGTCCTGGATTTCTCTTAAAACAAAATGGCTCCCAGCACGCAGCTTGGCATTTTGAAAGGTGGAGATATCTTTTCAGATGGGTGAAGGCACCCAAGAATTTCCACTGCCCTCTGTTCTGAACCAGCAGTGCCCCATAGCTCTTTCAAGAGTTGCTTTCCTCCTTCTCCATGTGCTGCCATTGCACCAGGGCAGCCTTTTCCACAAAGTGCCATACCATTGCATTGCACAATGACCATGCCACTCGTTCTGCTTGTCCAATGGTCCCAGTGGTGTAGCTACGACAAGACTTGCCTCCTGGAAATATAACCATTGCACAATGCTGCAGTTTTAAATTTTGCAATTTCACATTGGTTTACAATGGTGTAAATTCCCAAAAGGATGCCATGTAGTGCTTTCTGCCCAGCAAATATGGGTTTTGCACACATACACACACACAAAATGTGTTTTTCAGCACAGCAAAATCCTGTCAAACACTTCAGGATGCTCAGATATGGGAGAATACTGTGCCGAAATATTCATCTTTTCTAGCAATAGGAGAAAACGACAGTAGAATCATAGAATCGTAGAGTTGGAAGGACCACAGCAACCTTTGAATCCAGCCCCATTCTCTCATGCAGGAACACACAGTCAAAGTTCCCCAGCAAATGGCCACCCGGCCTCAGTTTAAGAAACCTCCAAAGAAGAAGGAGACTCCACCACACTCCGTTGGAGGAGCGTATTCTACTGTCAAATGGCTCTTACTGTCAGGGTCTTCCTGATGTTTAGGTGAAATCTCTTCTCCTGCCGTTTGAATCCATTGTTCCCTGTCCTAACCTCTGGAAGAGCAGAAAAGAAGCTTGCTCCATCTTCAACATGACATCCTTTCAAATACTTAAGGATGGCTATCATGTCACTTCTTAACCTTCTTCTTGTCAGGCTAAACATACCTAGCTCCCTGAGCCACTCCTCATAGGGCTTCATGGTTTCCACAGTAGTTCCACAGTAGTTATTCATCCTTGCTCATAAGGATAGATTTATATCCCCGGGTTTCACATTGCCTGTATCTGGACTCGATGGACCATTGGTCTGATCCAGTCGGTGCTTCTGGACCCCCCACCCTTTCCTTCCGCCTCGCTGCTACCTGCAACATCCTTTCGTCACATTGTTCAAGCCACCAAATAAGCTTCAAATTCTGCCCTAAGCAATTTATTCAGCCCCAGTACTATAAAATGAGATCACAGCCTAAAAACTGAGCTAAATAGGCAAAGGGACACCAAGTGCCTTTTGAACAATATCTGTTGGAAAGAGTTGTTCATTAGAAGACAGTAAAGAGCAGTTCAGATTCCCTGCTGGGTAAAAACGTGAATGTCTCCTCTTTAGAAATTGAAAAACAAGCTGATAATTATCTAAATGCAGTCCATCCTGAGGTCTCCGAGCTGAACTTTAGCATTTAAGTGAGTGCTTGTTTTATGTTACCTGGATGACTGAAATTTTAATGCATTAAAATGGCTTATTGGAGAAGGTTAGCAATAAGAGCAAACTTAATCTAGGTATAATCAGAGACTGTAGCGGTGTTCCCTAAACTGTTCCGCTTTCCATCAAAAAGTGTTTTATAATACAAAAATATAAAACAGAATTTTATGGGCTCCCCCCTTCCCAATCTGACCTTTTTAAAATGCTTGACATTCGATTTGGATCCTCCGGAGATCTTTAATCTTCTACTATCAATATTCAAAATTAAAAGCGGTCAGAGAGGTGTGCAGATAAATACAATCACTCTTTATTGTACTTTGCTGCGTGAAAGCATTCACATGAAACTCTGAAGGAGTGAAAGGAGCACTTTGGAAAAGTGACTTTTGGAATTACAGTTTGCATGCTGGCTGGGGAATTCGTGGAACTATCGCCCCAAAAGTAACTTTTCCAAGCTCTGAGGATAAAAAAACCAATATGCAGCTTTTTGGAATATCCGTGCTGGTTGGGTCATAGTGGCTGCTTGGATTATAGGGTTGTTCATATTTATATGAATTTACATCCTAAGAGTTTTGCCCTCAGTTAAGAGTCGGAGTCAAGTACCTGGGCTATCAGGATCATAGAATCATAGAGCTGGAAGAGACCACAAAGGTCATCGAGTCCAAATCCATTCTGCCATGCAGGAATACACACTCAAAGCACCCCCAGCAAATGGCCATCCAGCCTCTGTTTAAAAACCTCCAAAGGAAGAGGAAATTCCACCACACTTCACTGAGGCAGCATATTCCACTGTCAAATGGCTCTTACCATCAGGAAGTTCATCCTGATGTTTAGGTGAAATCTCTTTTCACAGAATCATAGAGTTGGAGGAGACCCCAGGGGCCATCCAGTCCAACCCCCTGCCATGCAGGAACACCCATCAAAGCATTCCCAACAGATGGCCATCCAGCCTCTGCTTAAAAACCTCCAAAGAAGGAGGAGACTCCACCACACTCCATGGAGGCAGCAGCAGATTCCTCTGCTGGACAGCTCTGACCATCAGGAAGTTCTTCCTGAGGTTCAGGTGGAATCTCCTTTCCTGTAGTTGGAATCTATTGCTCTATGTCCTAGTCTTTGAAGCAGCAGAAAACAAGCTTGGTCCATCTCCAACATGACATCCTTTCAAATGTTTAAACATGGCTATCATGTCACCTCTTAACCTTCTCTTCTCCAAGCTAAACATACCCAGCTCCCTAAGCCACTTCTCATAGGGCATGGCTTCCAGACCCTTCACCATTTTCATTGCCCTCCTCTTGACATGTTCCAGCTTGTCAATGTCCTTCTTGAATTGTGGTGCCCGGAACTGTATTCCAGGTGAGGTCCGACTAAAGCAGAAAAGAACGAGCCAGGGTTAAAACAGTGGCTGCTCAGAGCAGTTCCGTGCCCTGATGAGGGACTGGGGCTTTGCAACTGCCTCACATCCATGCTGGAATCGATAGATGAGCCTCTTAGCGTTGGGTTTCTGTTGGGGAATGGGTGATAGATAGACCTGTCAGCGTGAAGGTGTCACCGGCTTCTTGTGAGAGAAAGATGTGCTTGCTGAGCTGTGAAAACAAGCAGGCCTCTCCAGACAATGTATAGAGGCATCAATGGAGGAGATTCCATCTCAAAATCACAAAGAACTTGTTCACTGTAAGGACCGTTTGGGACTGGGACAGATTGCTTCAGAGCAGGTGGTGGACGTTCCCCCTTTCAAGATCTTTAAAAAGAAGCCAGATGGGCTTTTCTTTTTCTTCTTTCAGGAGTGCTTTAGTTGCACATTCCTGCATGGCAGGGTGCTGGATTAGAAAGGAGACCCTACAAATCTGAGATTCTACGACTCTATCATCAACAAACACCCTGGCTGAGATCCAATGTCACACTTCCGTAGTATAAATCCATATTCATGTAATAATGCAGAAAGTGGGCTCCCCTGCCCGTCAGCTGAAAACCAGCATTGTGCAACCAATGGTCTCTCTGCCAAAATGCTTCTTTATTAACCCTTTGTGGAAAGGGGGATGCCCAGAACTGTTTCTGCCATTCCCAGGGATCAAGTGGGACACTGAACCACGGATGAAGGCATCACACAAGAATGCGTGACTGCGTGGCTGGAATTCTTTTGGCTAGTGTGACACTGTAGGTTTATTTCCAGTCTCTTAGTGGACTTCCACCTTTGCAAAACTGGAAATTTCCTCCCAGTGTTTTACTAGGGTTCTTGCCAGCCTTCCAAAGCTGACTTCCACGCATGGAACGACTGGCAATCTCCCAGCTCTATATGCTGCCACACACACACACCCCCGAATTATGAATTACTTAGACAGAACAGGAGGGACTCTGTCTAATCCCTAAGCGTAAGGAACTTCCACCTCCCCCTTGCCCTGAGTGAGAGGTCCTATGTAGCGTGTGCCAACCCTGGCGTGGAAATGGAGAGAAACGGAGGTTTATAAAAGTGTTTTAATCAAGGCATGCAAATAAACAATATCACACTTGGGAGACCCCCTCTCCCAGGTACACTTAGTTACAAGAATTTACAAAACAGATATAACAGCGCAGATACATTCTTAAGATCAGCCAATTCCCAAAATAACAACTTTAGCCCTAACGCGACTAACTACTTATTTCTAGTTACTCACAATTAGGTTATAGGCGTAGATGGTCTAAAGGAGGGGGGGGTCCAGGAGACAGGGCATGCTGCCAGCTCCACTGGCCCCGCTCTCCTCTCTCTCTCTGTGTCTCTCTGTGTCTCTCTCTCTGGCCACATGGCCTCTCAGAAGTTTTATATTTTCCTCCTTGGAAGGATCTGGAAACATCTCCAAGATGCCCACCTCTTTTCCTTTTGGTTGGTCAATTCTCACCTTGTGACCTGTGATGCTGACCCTTTCCTTTTGATTGGTCAACTCTCACCCTGTGACCCTTGATGTAATCCTAACATCTCATTAACCCTTGGTTTACCTGAAGAGAGAAGTGTCTCCCTTTGATAAGCCTAGATAATGGGAAGCCCCATTATCACAGCTAGTCCCAACTAGAGTACACCCATTGACTCAATTACTGAATGGTGAGTCAATGCAGGTAAATCTGATTGATTCAGCTTTACTCGTGAGTTACTGTAGGATTTAGATCCATGCGGAATGGTTGGACCTGAGCTGTGTAGGACTTTAAAGGTCATCAGCAGCACTTTGAATTGTGCCCAGAAACAGACTGGCAACCAGTGGAGCTGTTGCAACAGAGGAGTTGTGTGTTCTTAATCACTTTACCCCATCTCTGCTTGATCATCTACATTACCACCTCCATCTCCACCAACATAGCTATGTTGGCATGACCTTGGGATGTTCTGAGTCAGGGAAAGTTAGTTTCTGAGCCCTCTCTTTCTGAAACTCCATCACCTTTGTTATTTTTATCTCAGCAGTCATCTCTTGGCCAACAGCTTTCGCATGATGAAAAGCACCACCACTGACCAAATGAAAAAGTGGGCTAAGTACTGACACTTTCAACCGACACCTTCAAAGTGACTTCAACTATTGACCCTCTCCATCTTGGAAAACAGACTTCAAACCAAGTGCAGCTGGCCTGTATCACAGTGCGGAAACAGTTGCTGGAACGAGAGGCTTTGATTCCCAGAAGGAGAGCCATTCCAAGCAATTACCTAGCCTTTCGTGTTTGGCCATGTTCTCATCATGGCATCTCTTTTGGTGTATCTTCAGAGAACCCAGAAGATTCAAACACCCCCCATGTCCCCAGCCTTCACCTCCTCCACATCAAACCCCAGAGCTTATTGTTCTCTGATTGCACGGCACGCTAATGAGTTTTCTTGCCAAAGGAAATTAATTAAGGTGTTGCTGTTTGTACGCCACACGACAGAGTGCCCAAGAAACGGCAATTATATTAAGTGCATCTGCAGGCCATTTGGAAACATGTAAATAATGCAAGAGGTCTTTTGACAAAATACCAGCACCCACAACAATAATAATACTAATGGCGTGTTAAGTAAGATATAGGCAGACAATCTGAAATGGAAATACAAAAAGCAATTACGTATCTACGAACTTCATTGCTTTCTGTAATCAGGCACAATTATGGGTAGGGTTTTCTTCAATGCAATCTCCTGTGGTGCATTTGAAATACAAGCACAAAACTCTTCCAAGGCCCATGGTAATGGAAAGATACTGGGAGAAATATATGAAGCTACCATATAGTATATCACAAGGTTGGGCAAAGTGCAGGCTCCAGGCCTCATGCAGCCCCCAGGACTACTTTTGTGCCCTCCAAAGGTTAAAAATTGTTCCCAAATGCCCTCTAGGGATGTGGAGAGCATTTCCATCAAGTTTAGACTGGAGGGGTTCAAGGGTAAAAAACAGTGTTTACAAAATTTAACAAAAACAAGTTTTGCCTCAAATGTCATCTAGGGATTATGGGGCACAGTCACCCTAAGAGATGGGGGACTTTGAGGCCCATCTGCAATGCCAGTGCTCCTTAGAACTTGGGGAAATTATAGTTTGCAGAAGGCCTGCAAGAGGAGGGTAACTGCAAGATCTTTTCACCCACGCATACCAGTACTAACTGTAGAGAGGCCTCCAGTTGAAGTTAACAAGTATTTTATTTGGGTCTAACAAACACACAGAGAATCAGATGCTCACAAGAACCGCACAGGGGAAGGGATGCCATGTAGAGGAAGGAGAGGGCTTGTTTTCTGCTGCTCCAGAGACCAGGACAAGGAGCAATGGATTCAAGCTGCAGGAAAGGAGATTCCATCTGAACCTCAGGAAGAACTTCCTGACAGTCAGGGCTGTCCGGCAGTGGAATCTGCTGCCTCAGAGTGTGGTGGAATCTCCTTCTTTGGGGTTTTTTAAGCAGAGGCTGCATGGCCATCTATTGAGAGTGCTTTGAGGGTGTACCTGCATGGCAGAAGGGGGTTGGGCTAGATGGCCTGTGTGGTCTCTTCCAACTCTACATTTCTATGATTCTATGGTTCTATCAGAAAGTGAGGCCTGAGAGGCTGGATAGAGAGAGATTGGGATGGAAAGGGTAATGGTTACCAGTGCTGAAGAAGAAGGTCAAAGTGTCTGAGAGCAGCATGGATGAACAGAGGTCTGGGCCCCACATACTACATCCAAGTGCTACAAAAATTTACTGGGGATGAAGCTAGGGCTTATGTGCCCCATTTCATATTCTGAGGACCCCCTGGAGGCTTTCCCACAAAAGTGACAAAGGTGTCTAGAATGGGCCGATTGACTTAACTCTAGGTGACAAAACATTGATGTGAGTGTGACAACCTCTTAATGTCTTGGCCAGGCATAAGTAAATTTTCCATAGGGCAAGATCAAGGGATGGTCCTTGGTTGCTTCACCTGGGCAGTTTCTCCTTCCATTGTTTTTGGGTGTGCACAGAGTCTGAAGTGTTGAAAGAATTAGCATAGACTCATTAGTGTCTGGGTTTCTTGCCAAATCCCCTCTAAACTTATGACCGTACCGTGTCTCAGGTCATCTTGCATACTATCAATTTCTGACTCACGGCAATAATTCAGGGCCTCCAGGAAAGGGTTTTTCCCAGTTCTGCTCTCCATGTCCCTTGTACATGGGGACTGAACCTAGAACCTTCTCTCTCAAAGCATCTGCTCCACCACGCGGCTACAGGCCTCACTGAGACATACGTCCCACCTAACAGACAAGCATCCTGGGCTAGTCAAGGTTCCATTCTGTATACAGAGTTCCACATCCTTCCTCTTCGCTCAAGGCAACTGTCAGGCCCTGGGGGCACTGTCTCAGCCCTTTAATGGCTGGAGGTAGCGATGGCGGAGGCAACAAAGCAGCATTCATTCTGACTGTCATTTTGTAACTAGGGGAAAAGAAAAGAGATAATTTCTTCCACTGGCTACAGAACTAATCCACAACCAAGTGTATAAAAACAATCCCCCCAACCTCCTTTGCCCTCAATAAAAGTCAGACAGACAGAAGAAGGAACCAAAGATTCAGCCCATAGCAATGGAACTTTTCAAAGCAGTACTAAAAGAATCTTTCAGATAATTTCCATCCCACTGTTTAACAGGGAAAACATACCAAGATTTGGGAAGGACTATCCACTTGATATATACAGATCAGACTTCATGAGTCAGCAGCTGTTGGCTCTCCAGTCAGTAGGTTGGTGAATTCACTCTGGATTTTACTCTGAACTTGAAAGCTCTCCAATGCATTGGTCCTATTTGAAAGACACCACTCAGCACCTCGTGTAGGTCCTTGATTTGCTCAGGAAGTAAATGCAAATTAATATTCTTTCCCTCCCTATTTGAACTTTAAAGGCTCTCTCCAGGATGCTAAGTCTACTGGGGAGATAATTATCAGCACCTCAGATAGCTCCTTTAAATTATAGGTTAAAATTGTGAGCAAATTCACTGCTGCATTAACATGGAAGACATGAGACATCATTGGGTAGCCTTTTAGAGAACAATATCATGGATGATCTGGTTATTATAAGATTCTCCACACCATGAAAACTGATATTAAGCACTTTAAATAGTTAGCCAAGGAAGGCTAGGTTTTTAAACACCTTCTGGAAAGAATTTCACACCCAGAAGGGATGTCACCGCTTGGTGTGTTATAAATTGCCAAGCAGTCACAAGCTGGTGAGTGAGGTGCGTACCATATCTAGCATCCGTCAAAAGCTACCCACACCCATTTAAGTGACCTTTATCTGTCCATCAGTGGTCTCTAAAGGAGCGTCTTTAGCTATTAGCCTAGGGAAAAGCCTAAAGGAAATCTCTCTCCCTCACTTGACAGCTAGAAAAACTATCCCCCTGTGTTTTGCTTGGTAGATTCTCTAAGTGCTAAATACTGACTCCCCGCCTCCCCCAAAAAAGCCTTTGGCAGGGGAGGACAGGGGTGCCACGAAACCGGAACAGAACAGCTTGATGCTTCGAATGGAGTTGCGTACACAGAGCAAACAGCCCGAAGCAGAAGGCGAAGCGAGAGCTGTATGACAAGCACCCGTGAAATCCACTCGGGAGATTTCCAAGCTCCATCTCTAGCTCCGCACGTTGCAAGCCGACATGGAGATCAGGGTTTTCAATGAATGTTTGATGGTTTGTGTGGGAAATAAATACCTTTCATCCACACAAAGCCATGAAAGCAAATTACACACCGAAAATCGCATTAACAAAGGAAGCAAAATAAATCTGGCCTTGGCCCTCTCTCTCTCTCTCTGTTGGGTGCTGAGACTTCCCATTTTGCAGCATTTTCCCTTTAGTTCCCACCTACCTTTTGCCATCCCTCCTCCAGTCCCCAAGAAATAAATTCCCACTCACCAGCATCCCACAGGAACCTCTGGTGGCCTCACCTTTCGCTTCTTTGGCCATGCATATCCACAGTTAGTCTTTGAACATGTTCCCCTGATTTCTTTTTCGAAATCACCAGGCATCCTGACTTCCAACAAGAATGCTAGCTGTTTCTTAGATTAGCCCCAAAGGAGAAGTTGTGTGGGCAGATTAGGGGAAGTCAGCGTTCCAAGACTTATGGCCTTCCAAATCATAGAATCATAGAGTTGTAGGCAACACCCAGGACCAGCTAATCCAATCTTCTGCTAGTGCTAAAAAGCCCTTATCATCAGCTAACATTAAATTAGAATCCCATTTCATGTCATTTAAATCCCCTGGTTTGGGCCTCACCCTCTCAAAACAAGCAGAATATGAGCTCACTCTATCCTCTACATCAAAACTCAACGGATAATTGAAGATGGTTCTCTTGTCACCTGCCAATCTTCTCTTTTCCAGGCTAAGCATACAACACTCCTTCAACCATTCTGCACAGGGCTTGGTTTCGAGACCTTTTGCCATTTTGGTTGCCTTCCTCTGGGCACGTTACAGTTTACCAGGGTCCTTCTTGAACTATGACATCCAGAACTCAGCACACGACTCTGGATTATGTCGGACCAAAGCAAAAGATATCCTTTAATTCAAATAATCATGAAAGAGGAAGCGGGTCTAATGCTCAGTTATAGTCAAACATCTCAAGGGCTTCAGGTTCTCTAGCCCTATGGAAAGCTTTTCAAAACCATGGCCAAAGTCCTATTGATGACTCATACTGGGGCAGTCCCTGGCTGTGCCAATGTCAATACTTTGGGAAGTGTTCTTCAAGAAGGTAGGAAGGACCACCTTACACAATGCCTTGACACCAATTGTGAAAGGATAGCTGGACAGTTCCTGAGTAAAGCTGCATCCCCTCAGCCATTGATTGTGTCGAAGGGAGTTCTTGGGCACTGTCCAGCTAGGGAGGTGAGGCTGCTTCTTCAACCCCAGCTGTGTAATGACAACTGGATGGCAACCGGACACACCCTTATGGCCAATCAACAAATGCCGAAGAGCTCCATCCAGCTGTGGTTCCAGGGAAGTGTGAAATGCAGCAACTGTTCCACCCTCTACACTGTCAGACAATTGCATTCTGCCAGGGATCCAAAAAGGCCCTGCCCATATCTCACTACTAGTCAACAGAAAGAGTTCTCAGTACGGATATGCACTTTCCCTTTAATCTCAATCCTTGCTTTAATTAACTCCTCCCTTTTTATTTGGACACTTTGGCCAAGACCCTGCATTTCACATACGGAGCATGATGCACAGCCGAGCATCTCTAATTCCTCTGAAGCAGCCACAAAACCCCCAGCAGGTGGGGCACTGCTACAGTCATGAATGGCTGAGGGAAGGGGAAAGGGAAGTGATTGATCAGCAAGGACTAGTTGCAACTCTCCAGAGAGGAATGAGCTGCTTGTTTCTCTTCTCCTCTTCTCGGAGAACTGCAACAGGCAAATGGGACAGTCCCTCCCTCTGGCCCGACTCCGTCTAATGGCTGTAGCAGCACCCTTCCAGACTTGGCAGCTGCTGGGAAGAAAAGTTTGGGGCACAGCACAAGGGACTGGTGGCTAGCTTCTTGTGCCTCAAGAAGATCACTAACAGGTTTCCACCTCTGAACTGTCCCTCCACTTCATTTTGTATCCAGTATTAATGATACAGCCTGGAAAGAGTGGGGCGGCAGATTCATCTGGGCAAAACAGTAACCGCATCCGACAGAGGCGAGTCACAAGGCCACTCACAGCATCATCTGTTGCTTTAATTGGGCTCCCACACTGTCGTATCTCCTTCATTAATACCTCTGGTGGCCCGGCTCCCGGCTCTGGGAGAGTGGGAAGTGGTGGCTCATTTCTCTTTTAAGCTCCAGCGTAATTTTATTTAGGAGCTGACAGCTCCATTTTGAAAATCTGCAGACTTAATTTGGGCCTTTAATTAAAATGTAATTGGACTGGCTTGCTTGCTGTAGGAGAAACCCCTCTCGTGTTGTTCTTCTCCCCGGGGCAGAGTAGGAGAGACGAAGGCAGCAGCCTAGGGGAAGTGTAATCATTAGGAAAGGTCTAGAGGTGATGATGGCACGGGAAGGGTTGGCTGTAGGGCAGCAGATGGACCAGACACAAATAGAATGGTTCCATGTGATTCTGTTCCCAGTTTCAGGAGATGACGGCCTAGATGACAACCAGTTGTGAAGCATAAATTTACACCAGTGTGGCTATGCTGGAGTAACTGCACTGCACCATTGTGCAGCTGATTGCACAACAGGTAGTGTGGTTGTGCACTCTCCCATTTTGCAACAGTCAGCCCCACCCACTGCTAAGGACTACACAGTGGGGAACACTTGCTCCAGCATAGAGGGGCTTGTGCAACCCAGAACTGGACACTAACCTTGTGCAACCTCTGAAAAAGTGAAAACACATGTTTAACAGCATTTGCATCCATAAAAAGCAACAACCCCAAGCAATTTGCTCTTCTTCCTACAAGACCCAAAGATTTATGTCAGGAAGAGGAGAGCACTGGGGAACTTGAAGAGGTTAAGCCAACTAAATCTAAGATTATTGGTTCTGAATGAAAGAAGCCCCTCCACTCAAGCTCAGATCCATCTATCTTCCTCTCTGATTAATGTAAATGGCCCTCTTTGGAATTGTCTCAACAAAATCCTTCCGTCACATATTCGACACCCGTGGTGGGATCTCCGGAGGAGCTCTGCAAAGACAGCCATGCACAGTTGGAACGGAGTCCCCACAGGCTAATGAACAGCCAAAACCTGTTATTTTCCCTTCTGGCATTTTTGCCCACAAGATCCACACCTCTGGAGGCCTTGCTCACTGACAGCTCCTTCTGAAGTCATCAGCTGTCACCAATAACAAGCTCTAAGCTTCAGCAGCTTTGGGAAGGGAGTGGGGATCTTTGGTAGAACACAGGCTTTGAATGCAAAATGTCCCTGGCATCTCCAGACTGGGCTGGGAATGGTTCTTCTCGGGAAACCTAGAATAGAAATGGGAAAAGTGCAACCCTAGGGCTGCAGAAAGCACCCCCAAAGGCTTCTCTTGTGGTCCTCAAGCCCTCCAGATTCTCCACACTACTTTTTTCTAGCAAGAAGATAAGCTTGGATTGCTTCTCCTAGAAGCCTCCCAGAGCACAAATTCATCTATTAAATAGTTTGCATGTTTGCTCTGCAACGGGACTGTGATCCTTACAAGGTGATTCTTTTTGGTGGGGAGGTAGCATCAGGAGAAGCAGCCACATGATAACACATTCATCTCCGACTGCAGGACCTTGGACTGTGTTTTCCACATAAAAACACCACAGGTGGCATCCTGTTGGGCAGTTATGACATTGGAAGCTAGGTCTACCATCATGACACTGTTGCCATAATTCTGAATGTCCCTGAAACCCACCTTAAAATCCAGGCAGCCCACAAAGGGAAGGTGTTCTGTGGTGCTGGACAGTGGGATGCTGAAGAGTGATGCATCCATCCCCGTCCCACCGGTGAGCTGTGGGGCAACAAGGAGTTGTGACAAGACTCTGTGGTTTCTGCTTATCGCATTGTGGCTCACCAGTGAGAGGGGTCTAGATGCGTCCTCCTTCCGTGTCGTACACACCAATGTCATAGAACTACTTTGCTTAGTGTATCTGCCTGGGTTTTATGATGGGTTTCAGGGGTTGAATTAGTACACGGATCATAGCTACAACACCATGGTTACAGGTCTCATGCAGAATCTCAGTTCACATGCATAGAGGAAGATGGAAGAATAAGTCCAAAACTGCAAACAGTGGCCATTTCGGCACTATGCTGTTATAGTGCAATTATTCCACTTTCAACACCCTGTGGAATTCTGGGCTTTGTAGTTTCCTGAGGCCAAAGAGCTCTCTGGCTAAGAAGTCTAATGGCCTCTCCCTAAACTGCAAACCCCGAGATTCCATAGGATGTTGAAACTAGAATCATAGCATTATAACAGTGTAGTGCGGAAATGGCCAGTCTTCAAAAACTGCATGGTTTTTGAGGAATTTCTCACAGCAGGGAGAAAAATGGTAACAGTCTTTCTCCTTGCCTACGACAATGAAATTTATGAAGCTTTGCGTCCCTACAGCTCACCTGTCTCAGTGCTTCCTTTGTTGCTGGAGCAGGAAATGGGGCCCACCTTTGCCTGGATGTGAGAATGAAAATAGATATTACAGAAAGGACCTCTGAGCTGGGCGCATTTAAGCAAGGATATATTGTGCCATCCATTTTAAATCAGTGTATCAACTATGTCTTACTGGGGTCAGGAGGGCAAGCATTAAGTAATTCTATCACACTTTTCGGTGCACAAATTGCTCGTGGTTATGGTCATGGATCTTCAAAATAAGCCAGTCGGGTAGTTGTTGAAAATGACGGTGCTCACATCTCCCATGCAGTTCACATTCGTAAAAGCTGGAACACCTAGATTGTCTCCTGTTGTTTTAGCCACATTTCTCACTGCAAGAGGCCAAGCAACAGAGGTTTCTGGGTCACAGATAAGACTAGAGACAGGGCAGGGGGAGAGTGAGGAGCCTAAAATTGCATCAGAGTTATAAGTAGCAATTTCCCTCCCTAGGGTGGGTTGAAAAATTCTCCCTTGCCCCTTCCATAGGAATCAGGGCAAAGGAAGACATGGGCTGGACCATGATGCTGAAAGGCTAAGTTCCCACTATACAAATAGAGGGCTCCTGCTTAAAATTGTTGTAGAAAAATCCTGCTGTCTTAGTTGTGCCACACTATTAATCTCTTACTTTCTCCATGTATTCTCTGGGGTCTGAATTTGCTTTGCTATGTCAGGCTACATGGGGCCAAGGATAAGCCTTCTGCTTGGCTTGCTGCCATTTCCAAGTCTCTGAGCAAGTAGATGTTTGCAGCAGTGGCTGATGGGCCCCATGTCAGTAGTGAGGGAATCCACTCCAGATTTTAGTCTGAACTTTAAAATATCTATTGGAGTAGCTGACCCCCATGATCCAAATAGATTTAGCACCTAAGACCCACCAATCTGGGGAGCCACCAGCCACCACTGGCTATTTGAGTTCTCAATTATCATCTTGAAAATAGGGCCATTTCCACCCTACACTGTTACAGCGCTATTATTCCACTTTCAACACCTTGTGGCATTCTGGGGTTTGTAGTTTCCTGAGCCCAAAGAACTCTCTGGTCAAGAATTCTAAAGGCTTCTCCCTAAACTGCAAACCTCAGGATTCCATAGGATGTTGAAAGTGGAATGATAGCACTAGAACAGTGTAGTGCAAAAATAGCATAGGTTGAGAAAATTATGACAGCACAGAAAGGGCTTTATTGGACCATGGCTAGGGTAGGATCCCAAAAGTACATTCCCCTCTGTTCTGGGGTGGTACTGGCTGCACTTCAAGACTTCACTTGCTGCCAAGAATGGAAACACATTACTGAAATAAGATAAACTTTCAGGCGGTCTAAAACACAGAAAACTTCAGCACTCGGAGGGTTACAGCACCCCCTTTCAGTAAGCAATAAATCCCCTAAGCAATAAATTCTACTCAGACTATCCCAGAGTCAATGCTCCAAGGGATCTTTCCTATTACACCAGTGGTTCTCAACCTGTGGGTCCCCAGATGTTCGTGGACTTCAGCTCCCAGAAGCCCTGAGCATTGACCATAGTGGCTGGGGCTTCTGGGAGCTGAAGTCCATGAACATCTGGGGACCCACAGGTTGAGAACCACTGTATTACACAGTCGTAGTGTTGTGATTTCATCTTAACTGTCATGGCAACGTTCTGTGGAATTTTGGGATTTGTAGTTTATAGATACACTGGCTGAGAATTCTCAACAACTTCTGCTGCACTGCAAATCCCAGGATTCCATAGGATGCTGCCATGGCAGCTAAAGTGGGATTGTGACGCTATTTGTGTAGTGTGAAAGAACCCCAGATCCCCATGGGCAGATAACAGGTCCCCTGGGCTGAAGTGTACACACATTCCCAGGATGAGGTACCTAAAAGATGGATCCATGGAGCTATATGTAGGGCAGAACCAAACAAAGGAAAGAGAGATGACTCATCTACTATCCCATTAGATTTGAGAAAATAAAAAGCAAGTTGTTAATAGGTAAATTTATTCCCCTGGTCTGTTTCCAGTCACCTTTATATCCCTGGGCTGCAGAGCTAAAGGGAAACTATCTTGCAGAGTATACTCTGCATAAAATGTCTCTTTATATTGCAGTTGTTAAGATTGGGCCATTATACTGACAACAGCTGGCATCCTGTTAGTGACTTAAGTGCACATGGGTTGCACTACAAATGTGGAAAGATTTTTGTGTGCAGCCAAAGGCAGCACTAGCAGAAATGTGCTTGAGGCACCATTGCACACGTGTAGCACATTAAATGCACACAGTAGCATGTGAAGGGGCACTGCCTCTCTGCATGGCCTTTGCTCACTGTGTGTTGCAAATAGATGATGAGCTGTTAGCTGTGCCCATTGATTACTGATCTGTATATACTAGACTATGGCCATTTCCGCACTAGACTGTTACAGTGCTAATTATTCCACTTTCAACATCCTATGGAATCCCGGGGTTAGCAGCTCAGGGAGGGGCCTCAAAGGCCGTCCTCAAAGGTCCCTCCCTGAACTGCAAACCCCAGGATTCCATCGGATGTTGAAAGTGGAATAATAGCACTATAACAGCCTAGTGCGGAAATAACCTATGTTGATATATTCAGTATGGGAGTTGTACACTTAAATTCTATTACTAGCCCCCTCCCCCAGAGTAGACTTGTTGAATCAATA